>CM034701.1:367660421-367682063 GCA_020142125.1 Phrynosoma platyrhinos | reverse complement strand
AGTCTACCATATATCACTAGCATAATTTTATTGAAGGGCTAGAAAATAGGAGAGGGCTCTCGGCATTGCTGCTAAAACTCTTCGGTGGCAGGGATGGTGGGGGCAAAAGAGTAGGAGAAAACTTGGCTAAGGCACTACTGCTAAGATTTGGGAATTTTTAAAAAAAGGAAAATGGGAGAGGCTCTTTTAGGCACTATTGGCAAGATTCCCGAAATTTAAAAAAGGTAGGGAGATGGAGGAGGTTTCTGTGGAACTTGGCTGCTGAGATTCCTGAGGTAAGCAGAAATGAAGAAACAGAAAGAAGAGCCTTTGGACTCTCTTAGAATTATTATGTATGGACCCAGGAGCAGCAGGCTATTTCAGCTTGTTATCAATGTATGCATGGACACATATGTATATCTAAACATATATAAACAATTTTTACTCTCTGATGAAAAATGAGCAGGGGGGGGGGGGGAAAGACAAATCAACCTTCAAAGGAAGAAAATCCCAGAGCCAGGGAGCAGTTGCCAAGGATCATGTCACCAATATAGTCAGCAGAATCACATTGAACATGGACCAAATAAAGTCTCACCTAGTTTTCACAGCGAGCTGTCCAAATGATGAATGAGCCAATTGGGGCTGAATCTGGGCCTTTTCATCATCTCAGGATTTTAATCTAGAGTGGCAAGAAAAAAAAGTAGAGGTTTATCCCAGTTTTGAGTGGAAAAATCTGAATATTCATTCGTGTATGTGGCCAACACTCCCTAGTGACAACAGTTTGGGGCTAGGGAAGAAGTTCAGAAATGCATGCATTCAAATGCATGGGGGGGGGCAACCCGGAGGGGCCATGGTGCGTGCTAATGCATACTACAGTTTATTGGACCAGAATGTGTTTGAAGGGGAGAACTGTTTGGACAGTTCTCCCGAACTTGCTTCAGTGTGTATAGACATGACCATAATCATTATAGATTGGGGTAACCTGAAGAAAAGCTGGATTTTCATTCAATGCAGATGGACCTATTGTGGGTGCAGCAAATGGCAGGGGCCAGGCAATATTGACTGAAGTGGGCACTAGTGCTTTGCTTTAAAAGAAAGATAGAATATGAAGAAAAAGGCAACCCACGCTTCAGAGTAAAGGGCAAAAGAGAATGCAGGTGTGTATAAAATTAGTATGTTGATGAGTGGGAATCACACAGCCCTCTAGAAGTAGTTAGACTGCAATTCCCAGCATTTCTCACCAGAGGCAATTCTGGGTGGGCCTTCTAGTAATTGCAGTCAAACAACTTCTGGATACATGTATAGGCTAATAAGCAGTTAGAATATTTGAACCAGAAATACAACACATATTACCAAATTAGGAAACTTCAGAGGCTCCTTTGTCCTGTCTTCTTGTGGGCCTTGAGCTTTGAGATAACCTCATGCAAGAAAGCCCTTCAAACAGGTTGCATTGCAGAAATAATTCAGACACCACAATAACTCTCATGGCTCAATGCTATGGATTTCTGAGATTTGTAATTTTGTGAGATATTTAGTCTTCTCTGTCAGAGAGCTCTGGTGCCACCACAAACTACAAACTCCAGAATTACATAGCATTGAGCTATGACAGTTAAAGCAGTGTCAAACTGCATTATTTCTGCAGTGCATATGAGGCCAGGAAGAAATGAGCGAGTTTCAAGGGGTTGGTTAACTGAGATTTCTTTCCTGTTTCTCTGAAAATTGTATTTGAGGGCCTCGGTAGATGGCTAATAGAGCCGTCCTCAAGGCAAGGAAGAGGAAGGGCAGCCACACGCTCGGCGGCTCTTCCTCCTCCTGAGGTTGCCCTTGGAGCCGCCGGCCCTCTGCATGGCCGGCGCTCCGAGGGCAACCTCCCGCCACAGCGTCCAGACACGCTGCGGCGGAAAAGTCAGTGAAAGTAGCGCTATTTTAGCGCTCCTTTCAGGGGCGGTGAAGGTGCACTGCAGGATCGAAGCGTGGGGATGCCTCGGTCCCATGGCGCCCCTTCCCACCGCAGCCCCATGCCACCAGTCTGCTTCCCCCCTAAGTTCCTGTTTCTGGGTAGGCTGTACATAGCTTCATCTGATTCTCAAAGAGATCTTAACCCCAAAAGATCTTAACCACTGAAATGGAGGATAGCCCTTCAAACAGAGGACCACTTAAAAAGAACTCATGGCCATTAATTCATGATGATGATGGATGATCATTACCATGGCCATAGGCATCTGAGTGATCAGACCAGGTTTTTACTAGATGAAGTGTACCTCCAGTGAGCATAAGCATTCTTTCCATGGTTCTGTTCTACTAATATACACTTCTGGATTTCAGTATTGAGAAAGCTGATTAAGTGATGGGAATATTTCAATCTGATCTTGAAAAAGTTCTTTTTTGGATTACACACCCAGAAACCCCAAACCATCATGAGCAATGGATATTCTGGGTTTGTGAATGCCTATACTTACCATAAATTCTGGGTGGGCCTTGAGTTCTCCAGATTCACAGCAACCCCGGGCTTATCTACACTATTACTACAGACATCAAGGAGAATTCAGCTTAAGCTTAAGCAGTCACATGTTTTCTCCATTTCAAGGTAAAATGGCAGCCCTCAAGTTAGTTTCCCCAAATCTTTTTTTTCAGCCACACTTACATGGACTCCACTTTATTTTTCCTCCTGTCCATCAAGTATGCGAACACATGCATTTCTGTCCTGGTCAGTACACTCCTCAGCCTCCTTTTTTTTTTATCATGGGAAGACTGGCCTTCAGCCATTGCTAAAGCTAAGCCAAGTAGTTAATTGGAGCTGCACAGATACAGGTATAAATATCTACCAAGCTGATATACTGATGGCAAACAAGTCACTTCAACTTACTGTCTCTTGAGAATTGTCACTTTTTGGCAGGAAAGATCACGTGACTGACAGATTCTGTCTGTTCTACCTCAACCACCACAAGTTCCTTCCACAGCTGCCAATGCAAATCCACTGGTCACATATTCACTTGTATGAATTTTCCAGGAAATTCAGGAGAAAATTGAGGTTTTCTTTTCCATAGATAAAAAGCCCTCAGGTACCTAAAAGCCCTGTACCCATTGATCAAAATGTCATATGTCCAGCTCACTGCCAATTTGAAGTGAGTGAGGGTTTTTTAAATAATAATAATAATAATAATAATAATAGTGTAACAACCACAGAATTGTAGTCATTCCCCACCCCCTACCTCCTGCATGCTCTTGTTTTAACTTATTTCAGTCTCTAGGGATAGGAACAAGAAGTTAAATGAGCAAATGGCTCTAAATCTCTTCTCTTCTGAACTGGAAATAGTTTTGCATAGGTGGTTTTGCACTGGTTTCATTTTAAAGAAATTAAGCAGATTCTGAAGGGTGTTCCTGACAATCATCTTCTTTCTCAGAATTGTCTTCATCCTAAAGTCAAGAAGAGCTGTTTGTGCATTGAAAATCTGTGGGACTCACAATATAATATCTAAACTATACACAGGATCATGATTAATGTGAAAGGGGGGAAGTGTGTGTGTAGGGTTGGAGCCTTCCTTTTTGGAAAATTGCAATGTTTCACTTATTTTGTTTGGGTCTCACTCCCACATAGTTTGCCTTAAGCCAGGAAGTAAACTAGTGTTGTGCTTTCTTATAAAGTAAACTTGACTTTCCTCAGTCTAATAGTAATGGCAAGGGAAGGGAACAAATGGAAAATTAAAGGAAATAAGGAAAGTTTTCTCTAAAATGTCTAAAATATGTGCTAGGATTACAGATGCTAATCTAAAAAAACCCACCCTATCCTGTGTGTGGCTGATTACAATAAGAACAATTAAAAGGATATGCAAAAAAGAAAAGATTTATGGTTTTATCTACTTGTACAATAATATGGCTCCAAAACTGTACTGCTTTGAGCTACTCTGGGATAACCAGTAGCTTCCAGTCAGAAGCATGATGAATGCACGCTGGGTTTCATTCCAGAATTAAAAGGAGTTTCATCAATCCTACCCTTTGACAAACTAAACATGGGGATGCTCTCTGCAGCAGGAAATATCATGTTTACCATCATACTCAAGAGTACAAATTCAGTAGTCACATTATTGTGATGAAGAAATAAAATGTCTTCCAAGTTGTTGATGGTGGAACTCCACTCTATGGGCACTGGTAATCTCTTCATTAGAGTAGTGTAATGTGCTCTTTGTGGGATTGCCCTTGAAGATGACTTGGAAACTACAGCTAATGCAAAATGTAATGGCAAAAATACAGATTGTTGTTGTTGTGTGACTTCAAATTGTTTCTGTGTTATGGCGACCCTAAGGTAACCCTATACTGGGGTTTTCTTGGCTAGATTTGTTTGGGGGAGATTTGCTATTGCCTTCACCTGAGACTGAGAGCATGTGACTTGCCCAAGATCACCCGGTGGGCTTCATGGCTGAGCTGGGAATTGAACCCTGGTCTCCAGAGTCATAGTCCAGTACTTAAATTACTATGCCATGCTGGTTCTTGCATACCATATACACAACACAAAATACTAGTCTTAAAGGACTTATGCTGGCTGTCAGTTTACTACTGATTTGAATACAAAGTGGTTAGGTTTAGGAGCTTGATAACTGAAGGAGCATCATTTCCCATGTATACTGGCTTGAGAATTGAGATATGTAATAGAAGCCCTACTCTATGTTCTTTTTGTGGGGTAATACAATGTGGGAGAACATGGGAGAAGGCCTTTTTGGCTACTGTACCTATGTTGTAAAATGTAAAATGTCCTCCCCCTGAAGATCCAAGTGGCACCAATGTTGGTTTCTTTCCAGTAACAAGCCAAGATACATCAATATTGATGATGATGATGTTGTTGATGATGATGAGTATTGACTTGTGGCTTAATGTACTCTGAATGTACATAGTTTTTAATTGTTTTATGTGTTGAAGTTGTTTAAATTTGTTGTAATGTTTAATAGTTTTTATCTGTTTAAGCTATTTCCCCCTCAATGTGGAATTGTCGTAAATTGTTTATTGTCTTATGTGCACGTTGCCTTTAAATCCCACAATAAAAAGGTGCATATAAATATTTTAATTAATAAATGATAAATAAAATAAATCTGAGTTGGGAATCTTGTGGGCCACCAGGTGTTGTTAGAATGAAAGTCCAAGCAGCCCTAGCTAGCATAGCTGATGAGGCAAAGTTATGAGATTGCACTCCAACAACAATAGCCAGTGTGGTGTCATGGTCTGAATGTTGGACTACAACTCTGGAGATCAGGGTTTGATTCCCTGCTCAGCCAGAAACCCATTGAGTGACCTTGTGTAATTCACATACTCTCAGCCCCAGAAAACCATGTGATATGTTCACTTTAGGGTTGTCATAAGTCAGAAATTACTTGAAAACAAATCACCACCACCATAGCAACTCCAACAACATTGGGAAAACCAGAGGGTTATCCCCTCTAAATCCATGGGAAGTTTGTCTATGATCCTCTTAAACAAATGGAACTTGTAAGTCTCAACTCCTTTAAAACCTATTGATTTTAATGGGTCTGCTCTAGATAGGATTAACACTGAATACACTCTTATGTGAAATTCTTAGAATCATAGAATTATAGAGTTGGAAGAGACCACAAGGGCCATCCAGTCCAACCCCTGCCATGCAGGAACTCCTAATTAAAGTATACCTGCCAGATGGCCATCCAGGCTCTGCTTAAAGACCTCCAAGGAAAGAGACTCCACTTTGAGTCACCATTTTAGGAAAAAAACGTGGCTTGTTGTTGTTGTTACTGTTGTTACTGTAGTTACTCTACCTCTTTGGGGAGAGGTTTCTGATTTTTATACAGTGTAATTTCTAAAGACCCAGGAGGAGGAGAGAGAGCCTTCTTCACACTTTCCCCTCATTACTTTTTTCCTTTAAAACAAACCCTTTTCACCCAAAATACAATATCTTTTGACAATATATACTTTTACAATGAGACAGATGGTTTTGAAGTATATATGAAGGGTCCAGAACTTGGGATGAGGGAAATATTTTTCAGTAAGAATATATTTTTAAGTGATTCCATATGCTGTCAAGGAAGGAAGGCCAGTGTTTCAGAATACTTTTTTTTTTGTTTGGTTTAGATTGCTAAATCTGTTTAAATTATCTTAGTAACATCCGGTGGTGTAGAAAGCATCCCACAAGTAGGTCATTTGATAATACAGATGAACTTCATGTTGGCTTTTGTGACCCTGATGAACAACTAATAGTGATACTCACAGCACTAAAAAGTGTGTAATGAAATGTTCCACTCCCCCCCTCCCCCGTAACAGCTGTCTATGGATGCTGGAGTTCTACCATGTGTTTAGCATCCTTTTCTTCCACCCCTTGCAAGCCAAGCAGGGATGTCTTACTGACAAGAGAAGGAGCTGTATTTTTTTCTCACCACCTCATAAATAGCAGGGGGCAGGGATTGTGTTTGGATGTTAGGTAATATTTACCACAGAACTCTGAAGGGATATTACTTTTCTTCTCTAGCCCTTAAAAGTCTGTGGTAAAACTTTTAAAAATACAGCATATTCCCTCTTTCCCCCTCCACCATGTGGGCTTTCCCCCTCTTGCGCTTTGTTACTGATTTTATTTGACAGCTGTGTTTGGACTTGGCTTGCATTTTCAAGAGGAGAAATATTATCCAGATTCAGAGCAACAAGCAATGCAAGTCCAGGTTAAAATCTTTAGCCTGCAGAGCTTCAGAGCAGAACTTAACATTATGAGTGGGAATCACAACAAAATGTTGCAATGATTCTTCCTTCTTGAAATGAATGGCCTTGTTCAGGGTTCCAGCTGGCCATTCTGTCCCGGTAGGATAACCCACACTTTTCCTTCCATGCTCCAGCAAGAAAACTATATTATTTTGATTTGATTTGATTTGATTTGCATCCTGCCTTTCTCCTGGTATAGGAACTCAAGGCAGCTACTAATCAGGTCTACTGATTATACTCAGTTCTCATTTGTGTCTGTTTGTTTGTTTATGGTGGTGGTGACCTCTTTCTCCTCTTCCTATTCCTTCTCCTGTGCTTTGTCTTCTTCATTGTCTTCCTTTCTCCAGATGATAGTAAAATCAGTTTGCACTCACCTTTCCCTATAAGAACTCAGAGTATCTGACCATTTACAGTTACAATCACAAATTACAAATGTCCCAAATCACAAACCTAAAATCATACATTATGCATCTAAAATTACAACCATGTAAAATCCTCAAATAAAATGTTTACTGAAATACAATAAAAGCAATGTAAACAAATCAGCATTAAAAGTCATATTAAATACTTGCAGATACCCTGAAAAATTATACAAGCAGATGTGTTTTCAATTGTGGTCTGAAAGACAAGTATGTGGGACAATCATATTTCTGATGGAGTTGCCATTAAGAAAGCCTTGCCATGAAATACAGTTCCTGCTTCTGCAAACCTGTAGGTTTGCCAGAGGGTGTAGATACTTCTCTTGTCCTTTATTGGATCCATTTTTGTTCCGTTGGTAGTCACAGCTTCAGTTTGATTTTAGGAGTGAAACCTTACATAGGACACCACTGAAGATGTTCTGAACCTTAAAGAGAAAATGGCAGTTGTGTATGACCTCTCTTCTATCATCTCCTCAGTAATCTCGCTCCCTGTCTTGTTGGGAATAGGTAGAGCTGTGGAGCTCTGGTGCCTCAACAAACAACAGTCCCCAGAATTCCATAGCACTGAACCATGGCAGTTAAAGTGGTGTCAAACCAGTTTCTGTTTGGATTAACCTCATTTTAATTCCATTTTAACAGCGATTTCATCTAAAAATCTAACTGCTTTTGCGGTTTTTCCCCCAATTTAAAGCCCCGTTTCTGCATGGGAATCCCCCGTGTGATAAACTCCTATGCCTGGATGCTCACGTTTCTGTTGTGGACAGGAATATTTTTATAGTTAAAGACTGTTTGGCAGCAATACCCATTCCTAGAGATGTCTGATCTGGGTTTAGTTACACAAACCATAGTTATATTCCATTTAGATTGTTGTATCATGCTCTACAGGGGGGTATCTTTAATGAATGTTTGCAAACTTCTGCTAGTCCAAAGGCAGACTGTTGAGCAGGGCTGGTTAGAGGGAGCTACAAGTTCATTTTTACAACAGTTTCACTGGTTACTGGTCTGGTGGCACAATTCATAGTGTCTTGGATATTACCAGCAAAGCCCTAAACAGGTTGGATTAAGGTAATCTGAATGCCCATAGCTTCCATACAAACCTGCCCAGATTTTGAGGTTTTCATGAGAGGCCCTCCTCTCTATCCCATTATCTTCATGGGCACATCTGTTGGGGATGCAAGAGAGGGTCTCTTTGGTGGCTGCTCCCAGGAACTAGATAGGTGAGTTAGGCAGCCTCTTGGGAGGGAGGGACAGAATTTCACAAATAATTAAATCCCATTGTCCCTAATGATGTCATTGGGGACAATGGGACTTGACTATTTGTGAAATTTTGGATTCATGGGGTGGCCCCCTGGAATGTATCCCCTGTGAATCCAGAGGGACCATTGCATTATAATAACATGCTGAAAACCACTTTGTGAATTTAGAATTTCTTGGGAGTGAAGCTTGGATTTGGACTTGGATAAATAGGTAGTAAATGAGATAGAAACAAAGTGGAGCAGCCAAGGAGACCTATGCACCCTTGTATCTACCATCTCATTTTCTAAGATGGGGGTCAAAAGCATGCAGACCACAGATTGCATGATACACACCAGCTGCCCAAGGCCCAGTAGCTGCAAAAACATTTAGAAGATTTTTTGGGGGGGGGGGAATACTCTGGGAAAGTTGAAAAAATGGGCGAGGTGGCCCTCCATGCTTCAGAGGGTGGGTCTGCATTGATAATGTCATCGGAGACAGTACCCAACTGTCAGTACTGAATTTACTACAACAAATGCTTCCAGGGTGTAAAAGCCTTCCCAAAGGACTCCTGAACTGCAATTCTATTTGTAAACATGGTGCAAGGGAAGCGTGCACCTTGTTTTAAAGAAAAAAATGGTGCTATGGTGGCAAATTCAACAGGATTAGGGGCAACAGGAGCACTTGAAAATGGCTGGAAAAATGGGAAAAGGGCACATGTGGCTCAGATGCTATGTGTTGTCAATCCCTGCCCTAAGGCAACATTTATAGAGCAGAAGATTCTGACAAATGTCAAGGCATCATTTCTCTTTACAACTGTATTAGGATGAGTGACTGAATAACTGAGTCCAAGGACACAGAAATTCTGAAGAGAACTGATATTTTTATGTACAAGAAACCCTCATTGAGGGGAAGTGTCTGCCTAAAGGGATGCCATCCAGAAGATTGAGCATGCTTGTTTTTTTTTCTTTTCTGCTCCAGATAATAGAAGATGAACCAATGGGTTCTAATTGGAATAAATTAAGTTCCACCTAAACTTTAGGAAGAACTTCTTGACAGTTACAGCTGATCAACAATGATGGGGTGCCTCGGAATGTGGTGGCCTCTCCTTCATTGGATGTCTTAAAATAGGTCTTCTGGTGATCTCTCCAGAGTCTTTTAGATGTATATTTCTGCAAGGCATGTGGTTAGATTAGACAGCCCTTGGGATCTCTGTTAGCATGGTTACACAGTGCATGATGATCCACGTCAATGTGCAGCACCAGCTTCTCAGTGCAGTCAGTAGCTTGTGAGCTGAAGGAGCACCTCTCCCCTTCCAGAAAGAGTAAAGAGACTCTACAGACAAGTGTTTCTCAGATGAGGCTTTAATCTTGTACAAGGCTATATTCAGCAACAACTTCAAACTCAATCAACCACTGTCAACCCACACTATCAACCAACAACAACCCACTGTCAATTAACACTATCAACCCACACGTGTCCTGAGGCAACTCCCTTATATACCCAGAATTGCATGTGGCCTTCTGGCCCTGCCTCTTCCTCTGGACACCTGTCACTCAACTTGGGTGACTTTGCAGTTTTGCAGCCATTTCGGTGCTTTACAGCACCTTATGATCATCAGCTGATGTCACTTCCTATGACACAGCACCTGTGAAAAGTGTTATGTCATTATGGCTGCCAGTGACCCTTTCATACCTGGTTACTTGTGTATAAACCCACATTGGACATTTTCCTTGAAACACTGTCTCCACAGTCCCTTCCAACATTATGATTGTATATTTGGGGGGAAGCAGACTGGCGGCACGGGGCCGCCCTGGGAAGGTGCGCTGCGGGACCGAGGCATCCCCACGCCTCGATCCTGCGGCGCACCTTCCCCGTCCCCTGCAAAAGCTTGCGGCACACTTTCACTGACTTTTCTGCCACAGCGTGTCCAGACGCTGCGGCAGGAGGTTGCCCTCAAAGCGCCAGCCGTGCGGAGGGCCAGCGGCTCTGAGGGCAACCTCGGGAGGAGGAAGGGGCGCTGAGCGTGCAGCTGCCCCTCCTCTTCCTTGCCTCCAGGATGGCTTTTTAAGCCGTCTGCCGAGGCCCTTTGTCCACCTGGCATTGGCTTTGGATGCTTCCATCTCTAAACACCTTTTCTTTTTTAGCAACACTGAAAGCTGTCATAAGCTATATATAAGTGTAACCCAAAAAAATAAGTGTTTTTTCTCTCCTGTGAGTTTGTGTTTGATGTTTTCCAGCTCTATTTTTCTGATATCTGGAAAAGCCAGTGGCTGGAGGTGGAGTGGGGGGGGGGAGTCTGGGAAATTGTTTACAATATTTTCACATGATTACGATGGCAGAGTTCTCTGCACTCTGAAAGGCCTTCTGTTTTCAGATGGCATTGAAAGTTTACTGTCTTTCCAGACAAAAGGAAGAGAGCCAATTGCCAGCGGATGAGTAATGGGCATGGCTTCAGGACAATACCCTCCTATCCAGTCCTAAATCTACATGGTGTTCTAAGGCTTCCCTCCTTCTCCAAAGCAACCATTGTCTGGCTTCTGGGAGACAAGGCATCACATTGGGCAAGCGGAGAAGCAGCCAAGAAATAATGTGGAGAGGGAGGGAGAAAGTGCACTTCTGACAACAACAGTCATTCAGTCTTCACTGCCCACTATCTAACTTCTTACTCTTCTCATATAATTCTTGGAAAACTTTCCTGGCCTCAGATTGATATTCTGATAGTCGTTGACCATCTGGAGCACACCTAGTTCCAAAAGATTACAGAAACTCACAGGAGTTTTTAATGCTTGTTTTGTTTTCTTGCTTCATCTCCTCATACCGATCAAAGCCCTGCAAGAAAGTTATAAAAAGCAAAGGGTTGGTTTGATATATTTAGCAGCAGATGGGAATTCAGAAATTGTCAGTCCCTGTACTTATTTTCTCATTTGCTGTCATTTGAATGCACACAGAGAGGGTGTGTGTGCATTTTTTTTAAAAGTATTTGCTTTAAAAACACTTTGATAATTATTAACCCCCCTCATAGTTCTTAGTTACTGGTACCAAAAAAAAAAAAAAAAAAAAAAAAAAAAAAAGCAACAGCATACAACCCAATGAAAAATACCCAAATAATTCAATTCCGTGTTTTAATTTTGCCTAAAACTATTTAGAACCCATCCCCATCTATTTGTTTTCCTAGCTGATTGTCTTGGGAGGCACGATTCAAAAATAATTTCTGGGATTTAACAATAGACTTGTGAAGTGTGGTAAAATTAATATACAGAGAAGGTCAGCTGATAAATGTCCGCACTAAATTCGGATTCCTTCCCACTAATTTGGCTTTGCTCAGACACAGTTATTGTGTTGCAGTGGAACAAAGAATGAGGGCATAGGATATATTTCAACTGTACTTTTCTCTTCTCCATTATTTACTTTGTTTTTCTAGTGAAAGCTGGCTTTGCAGACTGCCAGAAATAGTGCAAATTGAGTCCACTTTAACTGCCCTGACTCAGTGCTAGGGAATCATGGGAACTGTAGTTTATTGTGGCACTACAATTCCCATGATTCCCTAGCACTGAGCCAGGGCAGTTAGAGTGGACTCAATTTGCACTATTTTCTAGCAGTCTGCAAAGGCAGTCTTACAAACTTAGGTACAATGGGCATGATCAAGTTCTATTTCAAACTATTTTTCAGAGTAATTGAGTTAAGCTTAAATCATCCATTTAAATCTAAGAATTCCGTCATTCCTTTTTTTAAAAAAAAAGTTAAATGTTTAAAACTCCATTAGATACATTGGCATTTTTTTCTGCCTTGAACAGCATGTCAGCATGGCCATACAGAATTCTCCTATGGTTGCTCTTAAAGGGGCCCACACATTAACTAAAAACATATTGTGATTTGTGAGATTTTGTACAAGATTTTGCAATGGAGAGGTACTGCCTAAGCCCTAGGCATGTCCCATTGAACACAAAGGATTATCAACAACAACAACAACCACTAATAATAATAATAATAATAATAATAATAATAATAATAATAATAATAATAATTTTTTATTTATAACCCGCCTTTCCCTGAAAGATTGAGGCAGGTAACAATCATGAAATACAATACAGCTATAAAACAACACGATAGGCAACCTGTCCCCTTTAAGGGCTGAGGGACTTCAGCTCCCAGACGCCTCAGCCATGTTGGCCAATAGTCCCATGCTGGCCAATAGCTCCTGGGATTCTGGGAGCTGAAGTCCCTCAGCCCTTAAAGGGGACAGGTTGCCTACCCCTGTGATAAAATAACCGAATCCCCTTACCCCCAGTTTGGAACTAACACAGCATCATAAAATACATTCAATAAATAAAATTAACTAAATTAAACATTATTAAAATGATTATTAAAAATAGTTGATGTTCAACTCTCACCATTCTTTCCAAAGGAATTTGCACAGGAGATGTTCTAGGTAGATTTTCTAAATTGCTTGAATTATATACACTGTGTGAACACATTCTCACTTTTTGTTTTATCTCCAAAGATGTACCCACACAGCAGAATTGAAGCAGTTTGACATCACTTTAACTGTCATTGCTCTGTTTCTGAATGAAATTTTATTATTACAGTTGGTGACTAGCATAAAACAATATACAATGGTACAATATTATACAATGCCCAATAGAAAAACAATGTAACCAGTACAATAAAAATACAATAGGAATACAGCTTGGAGGCTATAAACAGGCTATAAACCCTGGCAAAGTAGTAAGGTTTACCTGATATTGTTCAGGAGAGTGATGCTATAAGAAAATGATGGGGGGAAAAGAAGCAGCAGGATGGGTAGAATTATACTTCAAATACTGGATGAAATCGATAGGATAAAAATTAAAAATTAAGGCATGATTTTACATCAGGGGTAGGCAACCTTTCCCCTTTAAGGGCCGAGGGACTTCAGCTCCCAGAAGCCTCAGCCATGTTGGCCAATAGTCCCATGTTGGCCAATAGCTCCTGGGATTTTGGGAGCTGAAGTCCCTCAGCCCTTAAAAGGGAAAGGTTGCCTACCCCTGTTTTACATCGACAAGCTATTGCAGCAACAAAGAAACATTGGAGGCGGCTGCGGCAGCGTGCACAGTGGCAGTGGCCGCACGCACGCGCATGAGTACGCGTGCCGCCACCCCCCCAGTTCTCTGGAAGGGACGACTTCGGGGGACCGGCTCCCGGCTCAAAAAAGTTGCCTACCCCTGGCATAGGAGATTTGGGCTCTCCAAGATCCTGTACAACAAAAAATTACTCCCAAATATTTGTAAGATTTAACCTGTTCAAGTTGATAACCATTCACTTGCCAATGAAGTTTACATTTTTTCTGAGTAAAGATTAGAACTCTGGATTTTTCATAGTTAATTGTTCTGTGTTGCAGTATGTTTCCAGAGTTCTTGTCCTACACAGGTTAAAGACAAGAGAATTGCATCATCTGCATAAATATAGGTCTCCCTGCCAGTTTAGGTGGATGGAAGTTATCTCCGGACAATATCTGACCAGTTAATCAATGTAAATATTGAACAGAGCAGGGGCCAATTCACAACCCTGTTTTACCCCTCTATATGTGGGTATCACATCTGTCAAATGCCCTTCTTGATCCCATCTTACTCTCAAGGAGGTTTGGTCGTAAAGGTTTTGTATGAGGGTCAGTAGGCACCTATTGATATTAGTGGCCTCCAGTAGCCTGTCTCTTGGAATTGTGTTGAAGGCAGATTTAAAATCTATAAAGGCTGCGTAGAGTGTCCCCCCCCCGCCCGCAGGAGATGAATATTTATCTAGTATATGTTGTAATATAAGACCCTGGTCCACTGCTGAGCACCCATGCCTGAATCATGCTTGTTCTTCCCTCAGGAAGTTTTCTTCTTCTATCTAGCATAATAATTTCTCTAAAAGGTGGTTTGTGTACAGCTTACTAATTATACTTAATAGACTGATGGGTCTGTAATTGACCGGGTCAGATCTTCGCCCTTTTTAAAAGACTGGCACAATAATTGCTAGCCCCCACTCAGATGGAATGGAAGCTGTCTGATTTATGTGCTTAAATAGCTCTGTTCCTGGGATTTTAGTGATGCATTCATGATGATATTTTGGTGATGCATTCAGCCTAATCTGCTAGTGAACTCTGATGCCTCATCAAACTACAGATCCCAGGATTCCACAGGACAGAGCCATGAAAGTTAAAGTGTTGCCAAACTGCTTTAACTCTGCAGTGTGGATGCCCTCCAAGTGAGCCAACATGGAGTAGTGGTTTGTATGTTGGACTAGGACTCTAGAAGTGTTGTTGTTGTTGTGTGCCTCCAAGTAATTTTTGGTGGATTTTTTTTTTGCAAGATATATTCAGATAAGGTTCACCATTGTCTTCCTCTGAGGCTGAGAGTGTATGATTTGCCTAAAGTCACCCAATGGACTTCCAGGGCTAAGTGGAGATTCAAGCCCGTCTCTTAGTACAACATTCGAATCACTACACCACACTAGCTGCCTAGGAGACCAGCCACACTCAGCCATGAAAATCCACTTGGTGACACTGGGCAAGTCACGCTTTCTCATCCTTAGAGGATGGCAATGGCAACAAATCTTGGCAAGAAAAGCCATAGGGTCACCATAGGGTTCCCATAAATCGAATGCTACTACTCAAACACACACAACAACAAACACAAAATGGCTAAAAATAGTATTATAATAATAATAGCAATATCAACTGTAATTTCTCTAACAGGGATTTTCTTGACCTGTGGTTGAGAAAGACTTTAGTGAAAATACCAATGAGAAGGAGGTTAATCCTTCCCTATCTATTCATGGTGGGTTTGATCCAAATTAGGTCACCATGTGCTTACTTGGAAATAATTTAAAAAGTGAAACTGAATTGATTTTCAACTTCAATAACTCAGTTTCTGGTGTAGAAGAGACACATCTCTGGAGCATTTCTAGGGCTACATCCACACTGCGTAAATAATGCAGTTTGACATTGCCTTAACTGTCCTGGTTCCATCCTACAGAATCCTGGGATTTGTAGCTTGCTGTGATTCCAGAGCTCCCTTGACAGAAAAGGTTAAATATCTTACAAAACTACAAATCCTAGAATTCAATAACACTGAGCCATGGCAGTTAAACTGCATTTTTCC
Source organism: Phrynosoma platyrhinos (assembly GCA_020142125.1). Taxonomy (NCBI): domain Eukaryota; kingdom Metazoa; phylum Chordata; class Lepidosauria; order Squamata; family Phrynosomatidae; genus Phrynosoma; species Phrynosoma platyrhinos. The sequence goes on along the minus strand of CM034701.1, from coordinate 367,666,597 downwards.
CACAGTACAGATCCAACCTTGGTTCTGAGTCATGTGTTCACTGTATAAATCTGTGGTGGCAAACCTGTGACATGTGTGCCCTCGATGGCACATCAAGCTCTCTCTGAGGGCACATGGCAAGGAAGGCCTGGGTCAGGGAGCTAAAGGCAGCTGAGCCCTTCTTCATCCATTTTCATTGTCCTTAATGGCAGCATGTGCATGTGGCTGCACTGCCATTAGGGATAGCCCCCATCTCCAGGGCCCCCGCTGCCCCCATTGCCCACACCAGAGATGTCAACCACAGGAGGCCTACAAGGAACAACAGACAGATGGAGGGAGCTGGCCCAGACAGAACCTTTCCCTCAGGCATGGCTGGCCAGGGTAACTGCCACGCACTGCTGGGGATGGGATGGGATGGGAAATGGAAGCATGCCCCCCTCTCCTTTCCTCAGCCCAGCCCAGGAAGCCTCCAACCCAGTGAAGCTGTCTGGAGATTGTCCAGAGCAGCTTCCCTGAGGGGAACATCATTTCCTTCTTCTTCTCCTCCTCCCCCCAGATACTGGGAAAGTTGTGTGTTTTGTTCTTGTTGTTGTCTGGGGTTTCCCAACCACTTTAACTGCCATGGTTCCATGCTATGGGATTCTGGGACTTGTAGTTTGTGAGGTGTAATGGGGCCACCCACATTGCAGAAGTCCTGCCCCCAAAAGTCCCACCCCCAGGCAGTGTGGGACTGACACTGAGTTTGGGCACCCAGGGCCTATGCAGACTGGCCTAAAGGGCCAGCCTGGGGGTGGAGCTGGGGCGAAGCAACCACATGCCGGATGCCCCAACTCTGCTCCGATGCCACATGCCCGAGAGCATGGCATGTGGCATCAGGGCTCCCTGTTGGCACAGTGTGCACATACACTGCGTCAAAGGGGTGCAAAAGAGCCACAGTGACAGCTCTAAGGATGGCTTTTTGCCACCACAAAAAGGAGTGGCATTTGCCCACTCTTTTTTGGGAGTGGCAAAAAACTGGGTTGGGGTTGTGGCATGGGGTTGCCATGGCCCCAATCTGGTGCTTCCAGGGGTGGCCCGTCCTTCATCTCTAAAAGGTTCGCCATCACTGGTATATAATATACTTCTAAATAAGCTTTTCCTCAGACTTTATTTATAGCCAGTGAAAGGCTGGTGTGTAGAGAGTAAAATTGCTTTCTCAGTTGAGAACTACCAGTTCAGTGTGTACTTCCCGAGAAAGCAGGTGGAACATTATGATTTTATGAGAATTACCAGTTTGGGCTGCCACTTATAGAATTTCCAAGGTCAGTATGGCTACTGACCATGCTGATTGGGGGATTCTAAGAGGCGTAGTCAAAAAGGGAACAAAATCCAAGAAAAATTAGACTTGGATTCCATTCCGTCAGATGTCTGCCAAATTGCAACCTTGTGTTCCTAACACCAGAAGTCCTGTTCCCCCCCCCTACAAATTTTATAGGGCTTCAGAGATTGGATCTTCTTTCCATGATTTTATTTTATTAGGAAATCAGGACTTTGTTTACTCAGTAAAAAAGTGTAAAGTATCTGATTTTGGTCCAATCTTTGTCTTGTGGCCTTGTCTCAGACTGTTCATGTGACAGACACAATTTGTGCTTTGGAATCTCTTCCTTGTAAAAAAAAAAGGGTATGTCTAAACAATGTATAGAAAATGATTTTATTTCAAATATGCATTAAAAATACTGTGAAAGCATGCTTAGGGCAGTGAAAGAGAGTGCATTCACAAATGTGTGCATTTTATTAAAAAATGCATACAAAATGCAGACATTGGAGGGAAAAAAAGAGAAATGAAGGAAAGGATTCTCCTTTGGAAAGGAAAAGAACCTGATGGAACTAGGCTCAAACAGGCAGGTAAAGCAGGAAAGGAAGAAAAACAGCAGATTAAATCACTGTAGATGTGCATCTCTGTTGTACAGGTTAGGTTATCCTTGACCAAAATGCCTGAGACCAGGACTGTTTCCGACTTTGGACTTTCTTGGGTTTCAAAATACCTGAGTTTGCATATATGTACATAATATGATATCTTGAAATTATAATCCAGGTCAAACACAAAATTTATTTATATTTCATATATACCTTATGTACCTTATACATATATACCTTATACAGATAACCTGAAGGTAATTTTATACAATATGTTCTCAATAACTTTGTGCATTAAACAAAGTTTGTGTATACTGAACCACCAGAAAGCAAAAGTGTAATTATCTCAGCCACCCATGAAAAAACTTTTGGGGTTTGGAATATTTTAGATTTTGGAATTCCAGATAAGAGAGACTCAGCCTGTACTTGCTTTCTGGCATCAAGGTTCTTCAACTGCATATTCAGTAGAATTAAGTTGAATTTCAAACTAGTGAGGTAAAGTGAACCTGCAAATTTTCTCATGCTTGGTGAAAAAGTGAACCTGGGTATATTGAAACATATTTTAAAAAATGGTCAACGGCAGCAAGATTTTACTTTGCATTTGAGTTCTTTGGATTAAACTTTTGTTTATGCCAAGCAATGTTTCACACTGAAAACAAAAAAGGCTGGCATCTTTTTATTTGTGACCTATTAACTGTTTCCCATTCACATGTACAGTGCACCCTTGGTATTGTTTGGGCTTGATTCCAAGGCCTCCTCTGTAGACCAAAATCCATGGATGATCAAGTCCCATCAAATACAGTGGCATAGTAAAATGGTGTTTATATAACATGGTAAAGCCAAGGTTTGGTTTGGGGAATATATATATATGGGTGGTTGAATCTGTGAGTAAACTATGGGTGGTTGAATCTGTGAGTAAAGAATCTGTGGATACAGAGGGCTGACTGTACAATGGTGGTACCATTGCCACAATTGTAATACATATTGGAAGCCCACCTTGAAATCCAGCCAGCTGCACTAGTGATCGTGTTCTGTTGTATTGGTGAATGTGGCACTGAAAGATGACACATCCCTCTCCCACCAGCAAGCAGCATTGTGCGAAGAAGTTGCAATAGGACTCTGCGGGAGCCCCTGGTTTTGATGTCACACCATCACTCATGGCAGAAGGGGATTCAATGTCCTTCATGCCACTGCAACAGAACTTTGAATGACAATGCAGTTGGCTAGATTTTAAGGTGGCTTTTGGGGGTCAGATTGGGAGACAGATTGTAGCCACCATGGGCATCACTAGGGGTGTGTGGACCACATCAGATGACACCCTAAGGAGGATGACACCACTACTCCTCAAATATCTGCATTTAGGCAGAAACAGGCTGTGGCATTTGCCTGTTTCTGTTTAAAATGCTGTAAGAGATGCTGTGAATGAGGTGAGGCTCAGTCAGAAAATAAAGAAGAGGATCTTTTTTTAAAAAAAATATTTCAAAAATAATTTTTACTTTTTTTCAAAAAAATTAAAGTTTTTATTCTTTTAACATTTTCTTTAAAAACATCAAATTGACCAAATTTTCACTTTAACCAAATGAAACTATACATATGTAACTACATATGGCATTGTAATTTAACAGTATAATTTTAATTTGCTAGTTCTTTATGTCACAACTATTACCTTCAGATTCTGTGATGTATGGGAATTATGATTTAGGAGTAACATTAGTACAAAAATATTACTAAGGTTTCGATATGGTGTGGTAATGGGAGGAGGTCAAGGTGAGGAATGACACCATGAGTTTCCACACTAGTTGACATCAACCTTAGTGATGCCACTTGTAGCCACCACATTGCGGCTATATGTAGAGGCAGGATTTTGGCCAATCGACTTTGGGCAACGAACATTGTGTCCTCTGTGAATACATTGTTTTCTGTAAAAGAAAATTTTCACAAAAAGTCCCCAAATTTGAATAGCATTCAAATATTGTGCAAAAATACCCATCATGTTGCCCAGTTGGGAGAACACTTCTAGAATCCTTTGTTGCTGCAAGCAAGAATGAATAAGCAAAGATATATATCCCTGTTTCAAACTTTGTGAAATTTTTTGCAGCATTTGTTTAAACAAAATTGCTTCAGCAATATTTTAGGAATAAAAATTCCCCAACCCTTTTTGAACCCAGGTAATCTTAAATGGACTGTATGTCATGGTGACACTGAGGAACAAGGCCAATGTTATTGTTGTTGTTTTAAAAAACATCTCTAACACAAATGCACTATAAAGTGTCCTGGTTCACACGAGAAATGAAGTATGAGGTCTCATAAAGACATTATACCATGAATGCTCTCTTTCTGCTGCTCTAAGAATAGGTGGCTCAGGGGGTGAAAGGATAGCATTTACATTTAAATACACCTATTGGGAGCACACAAACAGAAGGCTAAAACCATGGCACCCTCTTTGAAACATTTGGAAGGTGTTTTTTGTGGTTTTTTTGGCAGCTTCTTTGGTTCTTTACATAACAGCCCTTTGCTCTTTCTCTAGCAAGCAAATATAGAAAGCAAAAAGACATGACAAACTGAAAGAACTAAAACCCAAAGGTCTTTGTATTATTGGGACTAATTATTTTTATAGAGATTATTTCAGTTTTCATATGCATTCAACATCTGAGTATACTACCAAATTTTAATCACGTCTATTAATTTGTAGGATGTTTTTTTTACTTGCATTCATATGACCTATGACTCCTCTTTCAAACTTATTCAGTGAAATTTCCTGCCAAATAGCACCTCTATGTAACACTGTGTAGCACTTGGCCAAATGGAAAACAGTAGGAAGAGGAAGACTACAGTACAGGTGGCTTGTACAAGAAACAAGAAAGCCATGGCCTTTGCAAGACCTAAGCAGGGCAGTTGATGACTGCGGCTGCATTCACTGCCTGAGTCTCTTCGTGGTCTCTCATTCATAGGGTTATCATAAATTAAAGCTGACATGATGGCAAATAGCAACAACTCTGAGAAAGTCTTTGTGGTATAGTGGGTATGAGTATTGGATTAGCACTCTGGGAGACTAGGGCTGAAGTCACTGTTTGGCCCTTAAAAGCCACTGCGTGACCTTGTGCAAATCACATTCTTTCAGCCTCAAAGGTAGGCAATGGAAAATCTCCTCTGAACAAATCTTGCCAAGAAAATTTCAGAATTGGTGCATTCGGGAATTGTTATAAATTGTACACACAATAGCAGCAGTGTCCCTGGCACTGTCATGCAAATATTACAATTGTTGCTTGTTGTTATTGTTGTTGTTGTTGTGTGCATTCAAGTCATTTCCCATTTATGGCAACCCTAATGTGAACCTATCATGGGGCTGAGATTGTGTGACTTGCCCATAGTTACCTGGTGGGTTTCATGACCAAGCTGGGAATTGAACCCTTGTCCACAAAGTCATAGTCCAACACTCAAACTATTATGCCATGCTGGCTCTCAGTGTTACTATAGATATAATAATATTCTATATCTCTCTGAATCTATCTGTCACCTCTTCCTGAACTACATTGCCAACCTGTGTACCAGGTATCATTTGAAAACTAGAAGACAAGACTAGTTGAGAGGAACATGCATTCCTCTATTTGGATAGGCCAGCCCAACTCTGGTTTAAAGAGAAAGAACCAGAAGAATACGGTTGTGCAGCAGAGGCCTTGAAAATGCCCATCCGCAGTTAGCCCTAGATTGAATAGGGCACAAGAAAAACCTAGTCACTGTAACTTCCTCCCTATGGTGAGAGTCATTGCATTTCTGTACTTGCACTACCAGACTTTGTAAGTTAAAAGTAATGTAGCTACTGGTAAGTAGTTCCTTTTGGGGGAATAAAGAGGGCATGTCACAGTAACTTTTTGGTAGTAACAGAATCAGTAGGATCAAAACCACTTTACTGGTATAAACGAGCACAATTTTCTCTTATAAAGTACTTAGGAGCATGTTAGAGTTATTTTAACAGGAATTTTTCATCTTTTTATCAACCCTGAAGGTTTTTTTTGCTCCCAAAGTGATGGTACAGTAATGGATAGTGCAATAAGAAAGGCAATGAATTATTTTTTTCAATGTTGTGACCAATCAAAAGAATGGGCTACTTTTCTAGCACTGTAATGAATAACTGGGAGGAATTACATTTGGAGGATATGGAGAGCTCCTCTCTCTTGCAGAAAGTTAAGTTTCTACATTTTCTGCTGTTATGTCTAAACTGGGACCTATGCATATGCATGAGCACATGCAAATTGGATGCAAATGAGTACACTCTATTTCCCCCTCTTTTGGTGACAATG
>CM034701.1:367625741-367638969 GCA_020142125.1 Phrynosoma platyrhinos | reverse complement strand
GTGCAAGAATCAGCTATGCGAAAAAATGGAAATGTAAGGACATCCCCATTAGAGAGGAGTGGCTGAGTAAATTGGTGGAATTGATGCAGTTGGATAAATGGACAACAATGTGGAGAGGACAAGATTGGGAAAAAAAGATAGATATTTGGACACCGCTTTTGGAATTCATTAATAAGAAAAATTAAGAAATAGTAGTTAGATGTAAATCAGAAGAGAGGTTCAGGAAGACCCATTTCAAAATAGACTTTGGATAAAACTGAAAAGAGAATAATTTTGTTTTTCTTTTTTTGGTTATGAAGAAGATGATATGCTGTTATGTTGTTATAACATTATTAGAAATCCTGTTCCATCTTAGTTTATGAAGGTAGGGTTTTTCTTTTCTTTTTTGTAATTTTGAAAATGAGGGCTTGTCTAAGGACCCAGGAGGTCAACTTGTTTGTTATGTCGATGTCTTTATTAATGTTTTTATGTATATCTATGTGATAATTCGATGTTTGTATACAGGTTTAGTATGTAATTGGTTTGTCTTGTATTGCTTTTTATATGTTGGGTTATTTTTATTATATAATAAAGCAAATTAAAAACAAACAAACAATAACATTTCCCCTTTAAAATCAGAAGCCACCAAAAGCTGGGTGGAGGGGAATTGTGGCTGTGACCCTTAGAAGGTGCAAAAGGCTCCTTTTTAAGTTAACATAATTTGTATATAATGGGTAGGAGAGATAGGTATTGATGGTTTATAATGACTGGTAGTAGTCACTCTCTGTAAGGTTTCATTCATTTTTCCCACTCTGACATGGAGAATAGAGCCTGAATTTGTGATTTTTTGTATACTAACCATGCATTTTTCAGTGAGTTGCAACTTTGCCCTCAGAAAATGAGCATTCAGTTGCAAAAGATAAGCAGAGGCAGTCGCTTCCCTTTCTGAACCTAAGTGATAGTTTGGAATAATTAACTGCCACTAACATACCTATCTAGTTTGTTAAGAATGGCTCAGTTTAGAGTAAGATGGAAATCATGCAGCCTTCCACATGTTCTTAGACTACATCTCCCAGCATTTTTCACCACAGGCTATATTAGCTAAGAATAAGATTGCCAGATTTCCCACAGTTTTCAGTTTTTGTGGTTCATTTCCAGGCAACAGACAAGGATGGACATTTGCCTGTTTTGGTGAGCTCAGCCCCAGGCTGGAGGAAAGGACTGTGCATAGAAATTCCATCTCAGCTATTAAAGTAGCAGTTTGCTACAGTTTGCAAGTCTTCATTGATTTGTTGCTGCAACTTAATTGATTTGTTGCTGCAACTCTCCAAAGGGTTTATGCCAGGGGTAGGCAACCTTTTTGAACTGGGGGCCGGGTTGCTGTCCCTCAGACAATTGGGGGGCCGAAGCACCAAAAATAAATAAATAAAAAAATATTATTTTTTAAAAAATAAAAAAATAAAAAATATGCATGCACACTCTTCTCAGCCCTAGAAAAGCCATGGCAAAAACCCCTGTGGAGATTTTGCCAAGAAAAACCCAAGAACAAGTAAACAACAATAATCAATATCATCATGGCGGTGGCGGCGGTAGGACCGGCCTGGGGCCGGTCCAAAGGCCTCGGGGGGCCGCATCCGGCCCCCCGGGCCTTAGGTTGCCTACCCCTGGTTTATGCCATGCAACTGTAGAAGGCTAGGGGGCCACATTAGATCCCTAGGAGGCCTTGGGGAGCCACAGCTGCTCCTGCAAAAACAAACACAAACACCTTCTCCAAAACACCTTTTATGGGATACAGGGGCATTTTCACCATTTGGGGGGCTTGCTGGGCCATTTTAGGCCCAAGAGAGACCCTTTTTAACAGCAGGAAGTCAGCACAAGCTATTTCCTGTTTCATAAAGGCCTCTCTTGGGCCATATCTGGCTCAGGGGAGTTACAAATTGAAGTGAAAATGCATTCCATGTCTTCTAGCTGACATTTTGGGACAAAATATTTTTTGACAAATTTTGCAAAAATAGTTTTTAACACAATGAGGTGAAAGGGCCTGCAAACATGGTGGCAATGTCCTGTACTAGAGTGCATTTGGTGGTATTCTTGAAAAATTTTCTTTGAAAAAAATGTGGGGGTTGTTTTGGAAAAAAAAAACCTGGTGGCCATGGAAGCACTCCTAGTGGCTGTCTGCAACCCATGGGGGGACATGTTGCTCCCCATTTACTAATTTAACTTCTTTTTTCATTCCCAGTTGCTGTAGTGCCAGGGCTCACCCTCTTCTCTGACTTGCATCCACCTTCTGGCAAGATGCAAGTTGTCTAGATTTAGGGGGGTTGCAGACTGCCAGAAATAGTGCAAATTGAGTCCACTTTTAGGGTTAGGGTTAGGGAATCATGGGAACTGTATTTTATTGTGGCACTAGAGCTCTCTGACAGAGAAGGCTCAATGTCTCAGAAAAAAAAAAAACAATTCCCATGATTCCCTAGCACTAACCCTAACCCTAAAAGTGGACTCAATTTGCACTATTTCTGGCAGTCTGAAACCCCCGTCAATGTTCATTACAGGTTGAGTGTCCCTTATCTGGACTTCCAAAATCGGAAATACTCCCAAATCCAAACCTGTTTTCATGAGTGGCTGAGACAGTGACAACTTTGCTTTCTGATGGTTCAGTGTACCCAAACTTTGCTTCATATACAAAATTATTAAAAACTATTATGTATAACATTACCTTCAGGCCATGTGTCTAAATAAATTTTGTGTTTAAAAACATAAATGAATTTTGTGTTTAGACTCGAGTACTATCTCCAAGATATCTCATTAAGTATAACCAAATATTCTGAAATCTGAAAAAATCTAAAATACAAAGTATTTCTGGCCTCAAGCATTTTGGATAAGGAAGACTCATCCTGTGTCCCTAAGTATCCCCTCATTTCACCTTACTTTGGGAACAGATCCTTAGCTAAGATTTCTCTTCTAATTTGCAAATAGAAAAATATGTTTTCTCCCTCTCCCTCTCTCTCTCTCTTCTTGCTTTGGGAACAGATCCTTAGCTAAGATTTCTCTTCTAATTTGCAAATAGAAAAATATGTTTTCTCCCTCTCCCCCTCTCTCTCTCTTCCTGTATGTATTTGAATGACAAGCAACATGGCTGGTATTTAATGCATAATGTTTAATGACATCACCAGATACTATCTCTAGGTCTCAGGTTTGGGCCCATAAACCCCACTGCCTGGGTCAATTCTGAACTGGCTTTGCTGTCGGGCCACAACAAACTACAATTCCCAGAATTCCATAGCACTGACCCATGGCAGTTAAAGTGGAGTCAAACTAGATTATTTCTGCAGTGTGGATGCAGCCAGGATCTGGAGGATCACCCAATTCTCACTCCTGGCTCCTGCTGCAAAGCTGCAAAAGGGTGTTTTCCTTTATCCTTTCCTTTCTAAAAAGGGAGAAGACATTTTGTTCCAGTGCTCTGTGGTGCAGAGGAGAGCTCTGGCACCTTCCTTTACCATGGAGAACTTCTGCAACTGCTACCATGTGCAAAATATATCAGTAGTGGAAGCCACTATGGTCCAATGTGTCCTTTCACGTAGAGAGAAACTACCACCCATGATATATGCAGTCCACATGACCCCCACTATGTTCTAAGCACAGCTTTATGTGGTCTTCTAGTGGATCAGATGATCCACATAATGGTGGTTGTCCTCACCATTAATTAATTAATTACTTAAATGTCTATGGCAAATATGGAGTATGAAGACGTACAGGATGCATTTTTGAAAACCACATGGAGACATTTGGGACAACATGTTAAGAAGAAATCTTTTAGTAGCTATATAGTTTTTTAAAGAGTTAGTGTAGTATTGAGGTTTGAGCACTGGGCTAGCACTCTTCCAGGAGACCAGACTTCAAATCGCTGCTGAGGATGGAAACCCAAGGGAAATCGTACTTTCTCAGCCTTAAAGGAAGGCAATATATATTTTTTTACTTTATTTATATACCGCTTCATACTGCCCTATACAGTGTCTAAGCGGTTTACAACTATAAGCTTATTGCCCCCCAACAGTTGGGTAATCATTTTAGCAACCTCAGTAGGATGCTGGCCTGAGTCAAGCCTGAGCCCTGGCTAGTATTGAACTCGCAACCTTGTGGTTTATGAGTGAGTGGCTGCAGTACAGGCATTTAACCACTGCGCCACCAGGGCTCCTCTGAATAAATCTCATCAAGAAAAACCTAGGATAGGCTTGCACAGAAGTCAGAATTGATTTGAAGGCACCTAATGACAAGAAAATCACATGGCAAGTTTGCCTTAGGGTAACCATAAGTTGGAAATGACTTGAAGATGCACAACAACAAATGACAACCAAAGGTCTTTTATATAACCTGGATAACCCCCAACAGAGAGCCCACATGGTGTAGTGGTTTGAATGTTGGACTAAGACTCAGGAGATCATGGTTCAATTTCCCATTCAGCCATTCAGTCACACTCTCAACCTCAAAACCTTCATGATAGATTCGCCTTAGGATCAGAAACTAACATCAATCGGAAACTCTTAAAGGCACACAACAACAACAATAACAATAGCAACTACAACTACTACTACTGCTACTACTACTACTACGTTCAACAATTGAAACATTCCTTTTCTATTTGTAATTTACCAGTCTTTATTTGTATTGCCTTTTAGTGGCTAGAGTTTAGTAAGATGGGGTAGAATGTTGAACATGTGTTTTGCCGTCTCTCCCATTCTTTATTTATTATTGAGTTATTTCTTATTCTTAGTTTTTAGGATAGTTTTGTATGAATTAAAGCACATCTGTGGAAGTACCTAAAAATTCTGTTCACCTCCTCCCCTCCCCACCCTGCTCATCTATTCATTCCAATCCACATAGGGATAGTTTTCTGCCCTGGTGGAGAACACCACCCCACATGGGAAGCACCCTTTGATCATTAGGAAATGCTTGGCAGAAAGTCCTCCTGTAAATTGTGTTAAGTTAACTTATTTAACTTATTTCAAGATCCAAGTCATGGTTACTCAGGGCCTAAACTCGTAAAGGACAGATTTGCCAAGGCTCCTGTTTGACCAGAAGCCACATTACTTTGGCCTAAAAATGATCAGTGGATGAAACTGTCAGTATCATATTCTCTCACAGTGGAATTTCATAAATTTCATACTCTCTTTGTTGAACTAATGAAAAAAAAATGCAATTTTGGGGAAGTTCTTATCAAAATTAAACCAAATGGCATCCCCCACTATCTGCATTAGTCCAATTCTCAAGGTACAGCTATTGCTAGCATGGAGAGAGACCTGTTGGACCTGTCTCCCAGATAGTTGTTAAAGGTGAGGTGTCTTTCAGCACAAAAAAGGATGACACCCTAATTCAACCTCAGAAACAAGGATTTCAAGTCAGATTTTGAATAACTAAGCACTAAAAATAATCTGGTGGATTTTTAGTTCTGCTTTCTTGCACATTCATTTTTTTTTAACCATCATGCACCCAGGGACTTTTTAGTCCCACAGGCATGTTTTGTTATAGGATACACAGAACTAGAATGACAATTTAGGCACTCAATGACATTGTTATCCCAAATTTTTACACACTGAGCAGAATACTGCTAGTGTTCTATGCATGTGCCAGTGTAGTTTACACATGTGTATGTCTCTTTTTAGATGGAGTGTAGGGGGCTATTCCATTGTCATTTGTTGTTGTTATTGTTGACTCATGGTGACCCTGTGTATGAGACATCTCCAAGACTCCTTGTCCTCCATTGCTCTGCTGAGTTCCTGCTAATTCATACCCATGACTTCCTTAATAGAGTTCATCTACCTAGCATGCGACCTTCCTCTTTTTCTGCTTCCCTTCAGCTTTCTTAGCATTATTTTTTTTCCAGTGAGTCTCGCCATCTCATGATGTGACCAAAGTATGACAGTTTAGTCATCTTGGCTTTCAGAGAGATTTCTGGCTTGATCTGTACTAGGACCCATTTGTTTGTCTTTTTGGCTGTCCATGGTATCCTTAGCACTCTTCACATTTTGATCTTGCTCATTTTGATCATTTTGATCAATCTGTCATTTGTTCCTTATCCTCAGTTTTCCCCTCCACAATTTTTAGGGCCTAACTTTGGCTACTCCTAACAGATGGGGAGAGGAGATGGGTGAGGCAATGAAGAAGAGGAAGAAGTGATTGGTCTTTGATCAGAAGGGAAGGAAAAGGACAGTGGACTCTACCTGGTAATGCATCCACATTTCTTTCCCCCTACAAGTCTGGAGCAGCTGCATTTTCCACCTTTGAATTGCCTCTTCTTCCTTCCTCTCCCCATCAGTAAGCAGCAGCCCCACCCTGGACTTGACAGCTAATAGGTCAAGGGGAGGACATGGAATGGGTGAAGTGATAGATCGATTAAAAGCTACACATGCTTGATCCAAAATTTCATCCACTGTCCCCAAGTTTCAATCGCTTGATCCTGTTTTTTTTGGGGGGGGGGGTGGAGAGGGAGGTGAAAGAAGATGCAGAGGAACAAGTGATAAATCCTGATTGTAAGGAGGTTGCTTGATTGAGGAGCTGGAAAGGACACTTGAATTCTCAGTGGATTCAGGACCTATAGGAGCCACTAACCCAAATCACTATACTCACCTTCAATACAGTGGAATTCCAATAGGGCCAAAAATAACCCCAGATTCACTTCAGGGATGTTTTTAATAATCCTGGGGTGGGCCAGAGAGTTAAAATCTTAAGTTGTTTTTCTGGAGTTTTTGAAAAAAAATTCATTTATTTTGGATCAGGTCTTTTTAAAAAAAAAACGATCAATGAATGAAATGATTTTCTCATACATCTCTGCTGGAAATCCTATTCCCTAAATCTAGGTATCTATCAGAGCAATAAGATAGATGTGCTTAGCATGTACTGTGAAATAGTTGGAACATTTACGTCAGCTACACTTTTACATTCCAAGTGAGGCTGAGGATTGATCCATGAAAAAGTCCAGTGTTTGCAAACACATCACAACACTCTATTATGTGATGGGACATTATGTTTTCAGAGATATCAAATCATCATGAAGCATTATCTCATGGAGTAAGTGATTGGAGTGATGTACAAAATATATGGACCACTATATTTCATCAAATGAGAGATTCCCTGATCTTCTGGCAGGAGAGGATAGGTCTTTTGAGGATGTTATTGGCATGGTAGTGTAGTCAAGGCATACATTCATCATTTCATTGAAGGCTGGGATTTTTCTCTCTGTTAATATGAAATATTCACAGCCATAACTGTCTTGGTGAGGCACAGGGCTGTTTCTCATTAGTGGTGGTTGTCAGGAAAAAAATGAATATGCTGCTGAGTGTTCAGTTTCTGGGAAAACGTGGTTGAAATTTGAGCAGGCCTCTCTTGATTCTGTGCTTGGAGTCAGATGTTTGCAGATGGGATGTTACCCATTAAGTAATGACTGAGGGCCATATGGAACACATTACAAATCAAAATACTGATTGATGAAGTGCCTGTGGTCAACTTTCTACAGAAATGAGAAATTTGAATTTATTATCACATCAGCATGAGACTGCTCTCACGTACAATTGCGTTCTGTTTGCTGCTATGCTCCACCCAAACTCCCTCCCTCCAGCACCCCACCCTGAAATTTCTCTAAGTCTCCAAGCAAAAAAAGAAGAAAAAAAAGGAAAAAAAGGAAAAAGAAAAAAGAAATTGAAGCAAATGTTTGGTTTTCTCTATGGTCATTAATTTAACAGATCTAGGCTAAGTCAGAACAAAACTTCAGATAATGAAGTAGAAGAACTGTAGTCTTCTTTCAGGATTCTTTATTTGGTTTTATTCCCTGAATTACCACAATATCATTTACTAGGTATATTTTTCATGTGTATGAAAAAAGCATAACTTTGTACTTGTACTTTGTACTTGTTGTAAAGGACAGAATAATACTGGTGTCAAAGGCAACCCCTTCCATCATGTATCTATTCATTTTCTTTGAGTGAGAGATAAGCAGACCTTGGAAAACCAACAGTGACCATATTTGCTGGGATATCCTGGGAGTTGTAGTCCAAAAAAGTAACTGTTGAAAAATTGTACAATTAAAACAGCACAGCACACTCTTAAAAGCCCTTTCTATAAAACTCATCTGTTCTCAAAACTTATTTGGAATAAACAGGCCTTCACTTGCTGTAAGAAAGATATCAAGGAGGGGGCTATCATACCCTCCATAGAAAAGGAATCCCAAAGCCTCATTGAGAAAGTCCCCAGTAAATGGGACTGAAAGAAAGGTCTTTCCTGAGGACCTCATGTCTCTGGGACAGGTTTTTATGGGAAAATAATATGGGAAGTCTGCCAGATACTTTGGATTTAATCTTTATAGACCTCTATATATCATAACCAGCACTTTGAATTGCAACCAGAAACAAATGCAAGTGGTGATGTTGTAGCAAGGAAGTTATATGTTCCATATAACTAGTTGACAATGAGGCTGTTGCTCTTTGTGCCTGTTGAAGTTTCCAATCACATCTCAATGGCAGCCATGTGTAGAATGCATTGCAATAACCCAAATAGGTTCCTATAATAATAAATAGAAATCACGTATATGTGAGTACAGGGGAGGAAACACTATTAGATGTAATGGAGCTTTGTTGTTGTTATGTGTCTTCAAGTTGACTCCAATGTATGGTGACCCAATCCTAGGGTTTTCTTGGCAAGTTTTCTTGGAGGTTTCCCACTGGCAAGTTGGAGAATGCTATTCTGAAAATCTGACTCACTGGACTGAAACTTCATATCATGGTAGTCCAGTTCCTTGCTCCAAAGCACTGTTGGAAGGGGAGAGTTGGCAATATATCGGCAAAGTTGTGGGTGCTTGTCTTTCTTTGCCCAGCCCTTTTCCATTGAAATTTCCCTGCAAACTGCCTATGTATATGTCTGTATGCAGAAATTTATATTCTGGATGATGGAGATGCCCAAAGCTAGAAGTTATTCTGAGGAGAAGGAATAACACTAGAATCTTTGCTGTATGTTAGTATGGATCAAGACTTAGGGTGCATCTACACTGTAGATATAATGTAGTTTGACAACACTTTAATTGTCATTGCTCCATCCTACAGAATTCTGGGATATGAGGGTTGGGAGGCACCAGAACTCTTTGGCAGTGAAGGCTAAAGACCTTGTAAAACAAGGATTGGAATCTCAGGATTCCATAGGATGGAGCTACAATGTGGTGTCAAACTACATTATTTCTACAATATCGATATACCCTTAGATACTTTGGATACTTTTCTGTCATGTTTAGAGATTACTTCCTTGTTGTAAATTATAGTGGGTCTGTATAACAAATGTGTGCATGTATATATTGTTTGCCTTCAAGTCATTTCCAACTTATGGCAACCCTAAGACAAGCCTATTCCAGGGTTTTCTTGGTAAGTTTCTTCAGATGGAGTTTGCCATTACCATCCTCTGAGGCTGACAGATTGCAACTTGTCCAGTAGGTTTTCATGGCTGAGCAGGGATTTGAACCCTCCTCTTCAGAATCATAGTCCAATCCTCAAACCACTACACTTACTCCAACAGCCAATAAATATGATATTTATTGCAAATGTGAAAATAGAAAAAAATGAACAAATATGATATTTATAGCAAATATGAACAACAGCGAATTGAAAATTTCAAACAACCAAGACATTGGTTTAAGTTGTGAGAAATATATATATTAAAAGAAGAGAGAATGAGAGTAAATGAAGCATGGTGGAATTTTAGCACAGCTTAGGAAAGCTCTAAAGGAACCCAGAGCAGTCTGCCAATCACTTGGAAACCACATGCAAGTTTAGCTTTGTTGTTCAGGGGGAATTAGGGCTGACACTGTTGGAGTCTGAATGAAAAATCATTCTCTTGAAGAACATTAAAGCTTTTCTCTCTCCTCAGATTTATTGGCTTCGGATGGCAAAATGTGGCCTTCACTAGCTTGTTACCACTGTGGTAAGAAAGGTATGCAAGACATCAGTGGGAATTTGGTTCTCCGAATTAGAATTGGAGGGTCATTTACTGAAAGGAGAGAGCTACAGAAAAAGAAAACTACCTAGAGTATGCTGGTTGAAAGGATTTTCTTTTTTTAAAAAATAGGTGGAATGAATGTTTTAAATGTGACCCTGAATTTATTGATAATTTTGCTCTGCGAGAAAATGAAGAAGGTATGATTTTTTTTAAAAAAGGAGATATAATACTGACCACTCTCTCCTCCTTCCATCCTCTCTCAGAGTTTTAGATCTTACACTTACCGTATCTTGAAAACTATTTCTAAAACTTCTGAGTTTCCAGGGAATTTCTAGAAGTTAATCCCAAGGCAGCTGCTTTCATATACTCTCTATAAAAGATAATTGTGCTTTTTATTGCTATTCTTTTTAGAATGGCCATGTGCCCTGCTTTACAGAGGATAGGTACTTCTTTCTTTGAAGGCAAAATGGTGTCAGATTTCATTATTACTGCAGCATAGATGCACCCATATACTATATATATGTAAAGTGAAATAATTATGTCTAAATTAGCATCTCTCTTTCTCCACATACATACACAGTAGCATAAACAAATTTTAGTCAATGTTCCTCATTTTTGCCTCCATTTTGATGGTCTGTAACTGGCAACCCTAATCTATTATGATCCACAATGTTTATTTCTATACTTCAAAACAACATTTCCTGACTTTGGCCTTTCATGTTCTTAATTTGACTATCATTTTAGAACATGAACCCCTCCAGTAAAGGAATTAAAAAATATAGCCATGTTAGTCTATAGAATCAGAATGTAGAGAGATCTTGTAGGACCTTTGAGACTAATTGAAAGAAAGAAGTTGGCAACATGAGCTTTTGTAGACTAAAGTCTACTTTAGTCAACCCCCCCTTGCTAAATTTCTGTGGGCAAATTAAGACTGTTTTTTTTCCCCTACAGGCCTATGAAGACAACTACTTAACTGAATTGGGTCTAACAGAATTGTGCTGTACTACTACTATTACTATTACTAACTATTACTGAGGAAGAATTCAAAGTTATAGCCATGTTAGTCTGTAGAATCAGTACGTAGAGAGATCTTGTAGCACCTTAGAGACTAACTGAAATAAATAAATTGGCAGCATGAGCTTTTGTAGATTTCAGTATACTTCCTCAGATACATTTGGTGGAGTGGAAGCCAGGCACAGACATATATATGCCATTGATATGTGAGGATGTCAATTCAAATTACAAATCCTTTGTGTATGGAAATGAAGTTGCAGGTCCAGTTTTAATGATGGTCCTTAGTGCACAAAGGCATAGGAAACTTGTCTTTGGGGGGGATGCAGACAGTGCAAAGCACCATCTTCAAACCCAAGAAGGGGAGGGGCAGCCGGACACTGGGCACCCCAACCTCTTCCTGAGGATGTAATTGGAGCACCTGCCATTGCACATGGCGGGTGCTCCAATGACGTCCTTCTGGCTCAGTGTCTGGACATGCTGAGCTGGAAGGAGCATGGAAGAGGCACCCGGTGTTTCTTCTGGCGTCCCTTTTGGCTCCTCTGAAAAGAGCGCTACTTTAGCACTCCTTTTCAGACGTGCCATAAGGGTGGATTGGGGCCAAGGCATGGGGCAGCCTTGGTCCCAATCCACAGCTTCTCGGGGCGGCCCATGACCGCCCGTTTGTAGAGGCCCTTAGTGCATGGAGATGAATTGGCATATCCAGTTTTGCAATGGGACTAGCTTGTGATGAGGGGAATAGATGAATGTAGGGCACCCCCATGTGGATGGGGTCAGATAGTATTGACGTGTGTGAAGTGAGTCAGGAAACCACTGGCTTTGTTCAATTCATTGCTGTGGGACTGTTTGTGGATGAATTCCAATTCTTTTGTTTCTCTTTCCATTCTACCTTTGTAGTTCTTTTGTTCAAGGACCATTGTTCTGAGGTCTGAGATGGAATGCCCAGGGAGATTGAAATGTTCTGCCACTGGTTTTTGTGTATTCCCATTCCTAATGTCTGATTTATGTCCATTTATCCTCTGCTGCAGGGACTGGCCTGTTTGCCCAATGTAGAGTGTTGACGGGCATTATGAAGGAAGGTCAAAGATGAAAGTGCAAAGGCAGGCCTACATAAAGAAAACAAAAATGATGACCATGGAAGAAAAACATGAATTCAACCTAGATAACAAGAAAATCATAACACTTAAAGAGTTCCCATACCCAGGATCAAAGATTGAACAGAATAGAAACTGTAGTCAAGATGTAAGAAGAAGACTAGGAATGGGAAGTACAGTGATGAAAGAACTAGAGAAGATCCAAAAGAGTGAAAATATACAATTAGCACTAAAGTTAGAATTGTCCAAGCCATTGTACCCCCAACACCATGTATGGATGTGAGAGCTGGACTGTAAATAAAGTCAATAAGAAGAAAATCAACTCATTTGACATGTGGCACTGGAGAAGAATGCTGAGCATACTGTGGGAAACCAAAAACACAAAACAATGAGTTCTTGAACAGAACAAGCCTGAACTCTCCTTGGAATCCAAGGTGATGAAATGGAGATTGGCATACTTATTGCCATATCATGAGAAGGCATGATTCATTAGAAAAAACAATAATGCTAGGAAAAGTAGAGAAAGAGATGAAGACTGCATGCTAGATGGATAGACTCAATCAGGGAGGTCACAAGTATGAATTTGCAGGCCTTGAGCAGAGCAATGAGGGATGAGGGGCTTGGACATGTCTCATCCACAGGGTTTCCATGAGTCAGGGTTGACTTGAGGGCAGTTAAACAACAAGAATCTCTCTGTGGATGATTTGCTGTTTTTATTAATAGCTATAGTTATCTATGAACTAGTATTAATTTTATGTATAATTTAATTATATTTTAAACTTTTGTACTAGGCATTTTTAAGCTATGTTTCTGTTAACTGATGTAAGCTGCTTTAAGTCTCAAACTGGGAAAAAGGTAGGATGTAAATAAATATAATTTATTTAATTGCAAACAAATAGCTAGCACAGGTAGGGGTAAAGCCAGGAAAGCCAAAGTGGAAAATGAGCTCAGGCTTGCTAGAGGGGTTAAGAACAATAAAAAGGGCTTTTTTGGGTATGTCTGTAGCCAAAGAAAGAAGAAGAAAACGGTAGGGTCACTGCACAGAGAAGATGGAGAAATTCTAACAGGGGACAGAGAAAAGGCAGAAGGGGTGGGGGATTTATAGGATATTTATTGTATTTTTATTGCAATTTTAAATGTTGTAAGCTGCCCCGATTGCATAAGCAGAGGGG
>CM034701.1:367587194-367603543 GCA_020142125.1 Phrynosoma platyrhinos | reverse complement strand
ATATTCAATAGGCACAAAGCAGGCAGGCAGAGTCTGCAAAAGTGTATACTACAAGCTTCTTCAAGGCCTTTGCAGACTGCCAGAAATAGTGCAAATTGACTCCCTGAGCAGACGGCGCAAAGCACTGTTTTCGAGGCCAGGAAGGGGAGGGGCAGCCTCACGCTGGGCGCCCCAACCCCTTCCTGAAAACATCGTCAGAGCAGCTGGCCCTCCACACGGCCAGCGCTCTGACGACACACTTCTGCTGCAGCATCCGCACACGCTGCAGTGGAAGAGGCACCGAAGGTGTGCCGGAGGCCTTTTGCGGCGCACCTTCGGCGTCTTGTGGAAGGAGCGCTGGGCCTGGGATGCTGTGCCGCAGGGCCAAGGAGTGCAGATACCTTGGCCCCGATCTGCAGCTTCCCGGGGTGGGCCAGTGCTGCCTGTCTGCTTCCCCCCTCAGTCCACTTTAAGGGTTAGGGTTAGTGCTAGGGAATCATGGGAATTGTATTTTTTTCTGAGACATTGAGCCTTCTCTGTCAGAGAGCTCTGGTGCCACAATAAAATACAGTTCCCATGATTCCCTAACCCTAATCCTAACCCTTAAAGTGGACTCAATTTGTACTATTTCTAGCAGTCTGCAAAGGCCCTCAGTCTCAAAAGTGCTACAATATCTTTGTATACTTAAAATAAGTTTAAAGTACTTCTGCCATTAATTTCAGTGGTGGTGAAAGTGGGCTTTGTTACCAATCCCTATGTAAATACATAGGCACTGGGCAGAATATGATTCTTTGAAGCTCAGAGTAATCAGATCTGTAATCCATTTGGCTAATATCTGAAATGAAATCACCCCAATCGATTTATGAAAGTAGTCCCAGGTGGCTTTTATATGGTGCCTAGCATTCTTCAGAATGGGAAATAAAATGAAGAAGACAATGGGACTCCTCTGCTGAAGTTTTTATCTTTTCCCACTTTGAATCAGTTTCCCATTTGATTTCACAAAATGGATTTCTTTGGATAGCCTTCTTAGCTTAGAGCTGATTTGTGTTCTTATGCTGACACCTTTAATATTAAGCAGAGAACTGGAATATTTATACATACCCCTTGTTGATATAAGCCATGCTGTATGGATTGGTTAATTAATGCACCACATACATCCCCTCAAGGAAAATTTCCAGGGTCATGTTTTTGCAGCCTCAGCAACTCAGGACATTTCAGGGACTAACCAGTTTCAGATGCTCTGTGCCTTTCAAGAATGAACAACCATCTTGCTTTAGGGGCAGATGGTGGGTGGGTGGAAAGGAAGGAGAGTAAAAAGTTCTGCAAAAATCTTGCATTTTTACCAGCTGCTTTGTGTTGGGTTAATAATGGATGGCTGAATGAAGAATTATATCCTCTGAATTCTTCTAAAGTGGCAAAATATTTATTCTGAAGTTGAGATAGATGACTTGAATGTGTCTTGAGCTCCATCATTTTTATTGAACTGCTGATTGATTCTACTTGATTTAACCTCAAAATAGCTGTTCTGGCTTAGTATGTATGTACCCAACCTGACTGGCCTCCCTGGAGTTGACATAAGTCATATTTTAAATATTTGTAAATGGGACAACTTAGCTAAAGGGATGAAATGTGAGTATCCAGCCCAGTGAAGGCAAACAGAAGGTCTGCTTAATGCAACAAAGAGCAAATGCCACAAAACTGGGAAGTGTATATAAAAAGAGAGGCGTATATGTGAATGAAATTGCTGAATGTTTAGGTAACATGGAAAAAAAGCTGCATTCCTTCCCTAAGGGTAGAAGGCACAAAGTTTTTTGTATTTCTAGGAGAGAAAAGAAATACCCAAGATAAAAAAAGATAAAGACGTAGAAACTAAATTGAATTTTATTTACCTAAGAGTTAAATTCCCCCAACCCATTAACTTCAGCTCCAACCAGAAGGAACAGTGATTGTAAGATGTTTGCCTTGCTTTGCTGTTTTTTCATCTCTGAATGAATCTTGTCAAATTCTGGTGTGGCGGGGGGGGGGGGGAAGCTTCCACTGTACCAAGAAATATGACTGCCTTTTTAAAATGATGTATTGCTAAATTTCTAACTTTGGGGTAAAGTAGACCACCCTGAAGGAGTGGCTCTGTGATGCCCCTTTGAGTGCTGGATTGGGGCTGCATGCTGTGTTTTATCAGCCCCCAAAGAAGCAGCAAAATGCCACTCCTTTTTGGAACAGAAAAAATCTGCCCTTGCCAAGTGTGTAACTGCTGTACCATAGAAACATTGTGATGTCACCTGCCATCTGGTCAGGTGGGCAGTGTGATACCGGCCTAGAGACAGAGTCAGAGCATGCACTGTGCATACACTTTGCCCCTACTCCACCCTGAAACCAGTGTTTCTTGTCGGTCTGTACAGAGAAACAAAGACATAGCCATAATAGTCTGGAAAATCAGTATGCAAAGGGATGTGGTAGCATCTGCAAAAATAGGGGGTTGCAGACTGCTAGAAATAGTGCAAATTGAGTCCACTTTTAGGGTTAGGGTTAGTGCTAGGGAATCATGGGGATTGTTTTTTTTCCCTGAGACATTGAGCCTTCTCTGCCAGAGAGCTCTGGTGCCACAATAAAATACAGTTCCCATGATTCTCTAGCACTAACCCTAACCCTAAAAGTGGACTCAATTCTGGCAGTCTGCAACCCCCCCCCCCTACAGAGAGAGGTGAGGGGCTTATATAAGTCTGTCTCTGGACTCTCCACTCCATCTCATGCATTTGAGGAAGTAGTCTCAAGTCTACGAATGCTCATGCTACCAGCTAGTCTCAAAGGTACTACCAAGGTACTTTAGATACAAATCAAGCTTAAGCAGAAAGTGAGAAACAGAGCTATACTGGAAAAATGGTAGTGTGCTTCAGATAAAGTAAGTGAAAGCTGATAGGGACATGGAAATATATTTTGTTTCCCACTTTGCGAGGCAGATGTTTCTGCTATGTAGTATGCTCTGATGTTTCATAAGACCAACATTACAAAGTGTGGAAGGGACAGGGTTGTAAACTGACGAACTATGGCCCCATGTTAGGAAGCCATAGATGATCACAGCCATCTTGTGCATGTCTATCCCGACCCTGATGTTGAAAACAGGACAGATTTTACTTTACTTTCTCAACTGTATCTGTGATTACATTGGTCTCATGTAGGCTGTTAACCATTTCAAGGTTTTTAATTGATCAGCTCCTTAGTTTTTAAGCAAAATTGCTTTCCCAACACTTTGGCCTGAGAATAATTGAATAGAATGCACCTAGACCTGAACCTGGGACCTACTCTGTACAAAGCACATACTCGTCCACTGGACGATGGCTACTCTAAATGCATTCTTCTCTTAGCTTTGGAGAACACTAACCTGTCCTCTGGATACTTAATCTGCAGGTAATGCTGTTTAGGTTTCCCCTTGATTTTAATGTATCACAAGTATTCACACAGTTTGACTTTGCTCACTGGCTGAAATTCTCACACTGTAACTGTGTGCGTCAGCAGTTTTTAGAGCCCAGATGGCCGTTTATGTAACTCTGCTTGCAATTGTGTCTGTGCCCCAAAGCAACAGGAAAATGGAATACATCTGCGTTCTGGGAAGAAAATAGATATGCATGAATTAGAAGGCGTGCAAACACTGAAAAGAAGGCAAAATAGGATTGCGATAAACGATGAACTATATGGACAGGAAGACTGCCCTAGCCTCACCTAAACACTGAAACAAAAATATTGGTTTGATTATGACCCGTTCTGCTTTCTTGAATGGAGGTTTGTTTGTGTATAACCTTCCTTCCTCCAAAGTTTCCTCTGAAAGGAAATGGCGTCACTTTTCTGTGGGGACTAATTGTTATACATTCCCATCTGAAAGTAAAAGGCCACCCATAAATACTGCTTAATTGCATGGATGCAAGCTGAGAGAACTCAGATTGCCAAGATTTCTGTGTATTAATTGATAGGTTTCCTCCATGGTGAGGGACCACAGGTCAGTCAAAGAGCACATGTTTTTCAGAGGCTCCTGAGTTCAAACCATATCTCAGGAATGCTTTAGATGTATATTCATGCATGGCAGGTGGTTAGACTAGATGACCCTTATGGTCTACTCCAACCCTAGGATTATATGAAACCTGAATGTTTCTAGTTAAAAGAATCAGGTAGAAAGAGAAATGAAAGTCTTCTGTCTGAATGCCAGAAAAGATGTCTCTGGACTGGATGGACAACAAATCTGATCTATTATTAGTTTTTTTGTGGGTTTTTCGGACTGTGTGGCCATATTCTAGAAGAGTTTCTTTCTGACGTTTCGCCAGCATGTGTGGCTGGCATATGCTGGTGAAGTCAGAAAGAAACTCTTCTAGAATATGGCCACACAGCCCAAAGAACCCACAAAAAACTATGGATGCCAGCCATGAAACCCTTTGACTTCACATCGATCTATTATTGCCACAATACTTCCTATGGATTATAACAAAGACATCTCCATTGCTGCCAGACTTTCCTTTGCACCCCATCACTCAAACTGTGGGAGGCCACCATTTCTTTAATTTCCTTCCACCCAAATGCCTCCTTAGTTTGATACCACTTTAACAGCCTTGGCTGTAGCCTGTTGAATACAAGGGTTTTTAGTTTGGAGAAGTACTAGAACTGTCTGGCAGAGAAATCTAAATAGCCCACAAAATGACAAATTCTGTGTTTCCATAGGATGCAGCCATGACAATTCAAGTGGAACAAGAGCACTATAACTGGTTTGCATGAAACTGACTGTTCTGGAGCATTTTTCTGACGCTTTGGTGTGGTGTGGGATGGGACATAATAACCATCTTGCTTTTGTGGTTATCACCATGATTTCTCAAATGAATTGAATGACAGTATGTCATGGGTGAAGTAAATGGCAAATTGGTCCCCAAAAATGTGTTTCTGCCACTACTGCTGCCACAGGTAAAGGCAAGATTAAGTTTTTAAATAGTTTTTAAAAAGTTTGAAAAACCTCTCCTAAGAAGTAAGCAGAATTCAGTGTGGAACTTCTCCAAAATCTCCAATTCACTTTCCCCACTCGGGGGTCTCACACTCATGTAGATTATTTAAGCAATGTTTGGGCTAATTGGAATCTGCAATTCAGAAGCATTAATTGGAATCAGCAATTCGTAACACACACAGCCAAAAGTATGGCTAGGGTTGCTGTCACACTGCAAAATTAATGCAACTTTACTCCACATTAACTGTCATGGCTCCATCCTGTGGAATCCCATGTTTTGTAGTTTGTTGTGGCACCAAACCTCTCTGACAGAGAAGGCTAACTATCTCACAAAATGACAAATCCCAGAATTACATCACACTGACCCATGGCAGTTAAAGTGGTGTCAAACTACATTAATTCTGTAATGTAGATGCAGCCTAAGAGGGACTCTGAGAGAGGACAGAATCAAAGATGTGACTGCAGCTCTAACAGACAGTGAATAGGCTCCATTCAACATTAGCCAAACCCCTGCCATTTTGAGCCATATCACATGAGAAAAGAAAGCCAAAATGGAGTAGGAGAGTAGAGGCTTTCTCCATGCCTCTCCGCATGCCATCATAGCATTTCCATTCTCTTCCAAATGGAGATGGTCATGTCTGTAAATAGATTTTTACAGTTTTGGTTTACTTTTCTCATGTAATAAGGCTAAACGATTTCAAGAAAATTTGACTTTCTCTTCCTGGGGTATGAAACCAGAGACAATGTAGGCATTCTTATGAGATTATCAATGAATTATAAAAATGGCATCTTTAAACACAACACTATTGCACCCCTGAGCCTGTATCACATATACACATATACACATATATCACATTAAATGATGTAGTGGGTCTGTTAATTGTTTTTGCTCCCTGCCTCAATCCATGGGAAGAGGTAGGTAAGAAATAGTAATCATCATCATCATCATCATCATCATCATCATCGTCATCGTCATCATCATCTGCTCAAACATATATGCCAGTGTAGTTAACAGAAAGCAATATGTACCCTTACTATAACAAAACATTTCTTACTATAACAAAACAAAACAGAACAAAACATGATAAAGTGCTGGAGGCAAAAAATGTTAAGAGATGTATACATTTCTGGTATGTCTACTCAGATGTAATCCCTATTATGTTTAATGGAGATGAACTCCCAGATAAATATATATGGGACTGCAAGTAGAATCGATTTACCTAGAGGAAAGTCTATTGAACTCAAAACAAGGTAATTCTAAAGAGATAGTGATGAGAAAGCAATGTTAAAGCATTTACATTTGAATGCATATAATGTGAATTAAATCAGGCAGATACAGGGCCTTTACAGACTGCCAGAAATAATGCAGCTTGAGTCCATTTTAACTGCCCTGGCTCAGTGCTAGAGAATCATGGGAACTGTAGTTTATTGTGGCACCAGAGCTCTCTGAAATAGAAGGCTCAATGTCTGAGAAAAAAAACTACAGTTTCCATGATTCCCTAGCACTGAGCCAGGGCATTTAAAGTGGACTCAAGCTGCATTATTTCTGGCAGTCTGTAAAGGCCCACAGTTTTGTTAAAAAAAATATGAATCTCATAAGAAAGTGGTATATGATTTAAACCAGCTGTTTCAAGAGTTCACATGCTATCAAACAGAAGAAGAAGAGGGAAATGTAAGAAGGTCTGGAGATGTTCAGAAAAATACACCATCTCAATAATATGTACCTCAGTTTTCTTATTTATTAAAATAATGGAATGACAGAATTCTTGTCATAAATAATGTGAGATACGCTCATAGAAAATGAGGCACTTTCATGGTTGTAATAATTAAGAATGCAGCTCTGATTTCTAGGGTTACAAATAGTTAAGACTGGGTTTCTGATGGAATTAGCACAAACAAGGAATCTGCTGTAACGTATATGTGAGCTTCCCAAGAGAGATCATACTGGCTGCTCTTCTAGACAGAGTCCTAGACTAGGTGGGACTTTTTAAAAACTTTATTTGTGTTATTTCATTCTGTGGGATGACAAGAACATCAGAGCTTGGCATTTTCCCTTTGTGTTTATGTACGCTTAGCTCAGGAGACAAGCTGTCAAAGGGCCTGTATTTTGTTATGCTTGTGAGTTCTGAAAGCTCTGCTTAGGGATTTGTGTGGGTGGTTATGGAACATGACTATGTAAGCTGCTGGGCAGTTATACCACACCAAACAGCCTAAGACAGTATGTAGCAACTTTTTGTATTTCAAACAGAAACATTCAAACCCAGGATTGAAGGTAATAGATTCTTGTACCATTTCTGATACTGGTTTAAGCGAAAGTTGTAGGGAAGCTATCCCTCAAATTCTCCTTTGCAAAGAATTTTGTCATGTATTCTCTAGTTAGATCCACATTCTTTGGCCATATCATGAGAAGGTGTGACTCATTAGAAAAGACAGTAATGGTAGGAAAGCTAGAGGGTAGTAGAAGTACACAAGGAGCACATGAGATGGGTGGGCTCAATCAGAGAAGACACAGGTATGGATTTGCAGGACTTAAGTAGAACATTGGAGGACAGGGGGTCTTGGAGATGTCTAATCTACAGTGTTGACACGAGCCAGAATTGACTCAAGGGCAGTTAATGTCAAACAAAATCCACATTCTGCTGCCTGTGGAGGAAATCATCTTTTATTGCACAGAGTTGTTGAAAGAACACAGCCCAATTCCAGGGACATTCTGACTCCATTTTGAAAGCATGAAGAATCATAGAGTTGGAAGAGACCACAAGGGCCATTCAGATCAACCCCCTGCCATGTAGGAAAAAAAATCAAAGCACCCCCAAGAGATAGCCACCCAGCCTCTGTTTAAAAACCTCCAAAGAAGGAGACTCCACCAAATTCCGAGGGAATGTCTTCCACTGTCGAACAGCTCTTACTGTTAGGAAATTCTTCCTAATGTTTAAGTGGACTTTATTTTTCCTGTAGTTTGAATCCTATTCTCTGGAGCAACAGAAAACAAGTCTGCTCCATCCTCAATATGAGATCCCTTCAAATATTTAAATAGGACTGTCATATAACCTCTTAACCTTCTCTTCTCCAGGCTAAACATACCCAGCTCACTAATTAGCTTATCACATTACTAAATAAGCCAGCTTACCTTTGCTGGCTTCAATCTTCTTCTGGGATACCCCTGGATGTTATCACACATATGTCGCAGCATATTCTGCCACAATACCAATGGTCTGGTCAGATTCGGGTCAAAGCCACGTTCAGCCAGCACTTTTTTGAAGTTGGAAGCTTCCAACTTCTTAAATTTGCCGGCTGAACATGGCTTTGACCTGAGTCTGATCAAGGCTGAATTTTGCTGGTGGCATTGCAGCAGAAGTGGTGGTCACTTACATGTGATAGCATCTGGAGATACCCCAGAAGAAAATTGAAGCCAGGAAAAGGTAAGCTGGTTTATTTAGTAATGTGATAAGCTCCTAACTCTCGCCTCATAAGGCATGGTTTTCAAATCCTTCACCAGAAAGAGTAATGCTTCCCAGCTCCTCAGAGAAGCTTTTCCTTTGAGGCATCTCAGCTGCCCCTCCTAACCATTCATGTAGTGTGCAGGGAAAGTCCAAAAAAACAAAACAAAACAAAACAAAAACAAATTAACACGATTTGATCTGAACTAGAGTTTGGTTTACACCCAGAGAAACATGGCAGGTTTAAACTTAGGAATTTACTGAATTTGACATTTTATGGCATCACAAGTAGACAATACCAATAGATGCATCAGCGATATGGCATGCTAAGGGGAGAGCTTCATATTTATAGAAATAAAAGTGCTCTATTTTTGTGGATTTGTCTAGCTGGATGGCTGACTCTTGTCTCTACCATAGCTTCAGGACCATTAAACTAGAAATTTGGTATCAGTACTAAGCAGAATGTGAGGCAGGGATTCAGGGTTATCTTGCATGGTGTAGTGGTTTCAGTGTTGGACTATGACTCTGGAGACCAGAGTTTGAATCAGCTCAGCCATATAAACTGGCTGGGTGACCTAGGGCAAGTCACACTTTCTCAATCTCAGAGAATGGCAATTGCAAACCCCTCTGAAGAAACCTAACAAGAAAACCACATGTTAGGGTTGCCTTAGAGTCATCCTATGACAGAAACAACCTGAAGGCACACAACAACAGTATGTATGTGTATATATGAATAAATATGCACATACACACACACACATTCACATACATACAGAGTCAGTGTAGATCTGTAGAGCTTATGAGGATTCTAATTAGAAACCTGCTGGAATCCAAATGTCAAGCAATGCTAGTCTAGTCAGAATTTAAATGTTATTTTCCAAATGCAAATTCAAAGAGAGAAATGCAAAATTGGATGATGATGTTCAGCTTTTGCTCTTTCCTTGCCATGACCGTGGCAGGGCTTGATGCATATTTGCTCTTAGATAGGCTTCTTCTAATGCAGAATTTTTGCTCTTGAAGCAGATTAGTTGGATTTGAATCTTGCTGAGCTCACTATTAAAAAAGATGGCAGCCTGTTGCACTCCATGGCCTTCTTTGTTTCTAATATTTCCCACTGTGACTATTCAGTTTTGCACTTCTTTCAGTTAGGAAATGAATGCAGGATTATCTTTTTGTATCTGTTCAGTGTTTATATGTGTGTGTGTGAGAGAGAGGGAGGGAAGCAGGGCTGGAGGAAGAACAGAGGATAGACCATGAACTTTTAAAAGCAAAATTTTCCATTTTCCATTTCTTAGGATGGACTCAGGCTGAAAGAATGCCGCTTTGAGATTGAAATTCCCACCATCAAAACCATTCCTCTGTTTTCAGCAACAAAAGCAGAGGCATCGTCTCAGTGTTAAGCAGTGTGTTAAAATGTGCATATGTTATCCAGCTCATTGTATAGGGGGTTCCATTCAGGACATATCATGCCAGGCTGCTCTTAACTCTCCCATATTGGACACATGCAGTTCTCCTGATTAGATTAGCTACAGTTGTCCAGGATTAATTTGCTTTATGAAAGAGCCATCAAATTACATTGTTAGTGACTGGTTCAAGGGAGACACTGTTGAGTTATGAATGTTTAAAAATGTGAATCCAGAGTAATATTATTATTTTTGCAAGGTAGGCATGAATATTAGTAAAGTAAAATACTGTGTTACTCTTGGGATATTCGTATATATTAGTATATCATAGACGGGCACTTAATTGCTTTTGAGTCATCATAGCTTCTACTGGGTGACCTTGGGCAAATCACATTTCTCAGCCTCAAAGGATGGCAATGGTAAACCCCCTCTGAAGGAACTTGCCAAGAAAACCCCATGATAGATTTGCCTTAGGGTCACCATAAGTCGGAAACAGCAACAACAACAACAAGAAAGCAACTGCTTGTGAATCTAATCAAAGTTATAGATGCCCTCTTGAGAAAATATATATAAAACCATACACAAACATTGGCACACACTTTATTTAAATGCATTGATTTCCTTCACATTGACTAATTTGGGATGAAAAATATTGCACCATTTCACAGATGAAATCCGGGGCATATGTGGCCAATCAACATCAGAGTGTGGTCAAGATGGCAAAATATATTAATGAGAAAATACAGATAAGCTATGAGAGGTTGCAACAGTTTGCTTTTGCCTGAACCTACTGAGAAGGGCAAGATTCTATCTCTCTCCTCTTCCTGCTGAGTAAATTCAGTGCAAAATACTTTTGCACTTTGAGCTCAGTTTGCAACAGTTGAAGTCAGCTGAGGACAAAGAAGGAAAGTGGGAGGAGGAGACAGAAACTGGAATATTTTAAAAGCAGCTGAGAAAATGAGACAACAGAGGATGAATTGGAAAAGTCCCTGTCAAATTGGGACAGTTAGAAAGTACAAAATTGTAAATTGCCATGTTAAATGACAGGACACCAGAAGATTAATGAACCTCCATTTTGGGTTCTTTACCAGGTGCTGTAAAATCGGAGAAGGGAAACAGCTGTTAAGAAGTACCAGCCGAGGAAGATTTGCTCCCTGATGGAGCAGCAAATGGTCACACCCACCCATATCAAGTTGCATAGTATCTACCGCCAGCCAAATTATTCTGGCACATGTGGCAGAAAATTATATAAGACTATCCACCTACTTGTCCTGAAAAGTACAATAACAATAAATAACTGACAATTTGTGGTCACAGAATCATATCTTTGGAATGCACACAGGAGTCATCTATCTCATCTCACATCAGTGCAGGAATGGCCAGCTGAAGCATCATTGAGATGTGGCCATCCAACATCTGTCTAAAAACCTTTAATGAAAAAGAGTTTACCACCTGTCACCTTGTTTAGTCCACTGTCAAACAGCAATTACTGTCAGGAAATTCTTATTGAGGATATAAATTCTTAAGAAAACCCTTGACATCACATGTGAGAATGAAGAATTACAGTAGTTTTCTTCCTGCTGTATGAGAAAATGAATATTCCTCTATTCTCTCTCCATTTGAACAGAGGTGTTATGGATGAATTCCAGCACAGAAAAATATCTTCTGCAGAGAAATATTAGTTTTCCGTGCAGAAAATGGGTTTCCTGTGCAAAATATCTCTTAACCTGCCTTTTTCTTGCACAGAAAACAGTTTGTTGGTGGAGTTTTTTGGACATGAAATTTTCATTTAGCTCCCATTGCAAGGAGCCATTGACAGACCTATTTTTTATGAACATGTCTAATTCATTTTTAAAGCCCTCTGAATTAGGGGCCACATCATGTTCTGAGGCAGCAAATTCCATAGTAGGATTGTGTGAGAAAGGCTTTCCTTGGTTTTCCAGGAATGTGTTGTTATTTCATTGGTTCCTCATCAAAGTTATAGAATAATTACTATTATTACAGTTTATTTATAAAGTGCTGTAAATTTACACAGCACTGTACATGATCAATTAAGTTAAAAATAGAGACCTGCCTGAGGCATATAACCTAAACAGTTATAAGGGTAATACATATTAAAAAACAACAGTAAAATATGTCAGAAAACAGGTTAAAATAAATGTGGTCTAACTAGAATAACCAGACAAAATGCAGATTTTCTTTCTTTGTGTGTGTCGATCTATCTTTCTGTCTTTCTCTGATTTGACCAGTTCTTTGCCAACAGGGGAAGCATCTTCTTTAAAGGTAGTCTCAGGAAGGTGAATAATTGACCTTGCAACTTCCTCCATCTTCAGTGGTGGCCAATAGTAGAGAACCTCCCCAACAGAAAATGACTTGCTAAAATATTATCGCTAAACCTCTTGGGCCTTCTCTGTCCTTTGTATGTTCAGGGTGATGGGTGGTCCAAAACCCTAGGGCCCCTTCAGACTCACTGATACAAGCAGTAATGTATGCACTGCAGCCCAAAGTCTTTTATATTAAAAGCAACCGAAGCAGAACCATGGAAGTCTATCTTGCTTACCAATGAGAAATCAGACAATGAATCTTAATGCAGGAAGTCTTGGGTTCCTGCCCAGTAGATCAGGGACATTCCACTGTTTCTTTGATCTTGTGCAAAAGAATAATAATAATTGAGGACCTTCTGACTTTGAGAGATCCCCAACATCCCTTGGCAGAAGAACAGTATTCTGGGGATTGGAGAGAGGCTATCAGAATCATGTAAGGGCTTCTGAATTTCAATCAATACAAGCAGAAAAAGGCATGATCTTGGTGATTAAGACTGATGTTGGACTTTGTAGTAGTCTTTGATGCATTCATGAGAGATGTCATAATTTGGAGGTCCATGAGATCAGCGAATAAGGGCAGCCACCGAATATTATTTTAATCTGTAGGAGAAATCAACACAACAATCTGTCCAGAAGTTGAAGAGTTTCCTCTGCTGCAGCTACCCCATGTGAGCTTAGAACATGACCACAAACTGCTAGCCTTAAAGAAAGGGTGGAGCAGTGCAGTGTCTTATATAGTCTGTATATGTTTGTTTAGTATAAACTTTCTGTACAAGAGACTGAAGTGGAATTAAGACTTTGTTACCAATGCAAGAACAAAGGACCTTCTTTATAATGAGGTGTCTGTGTTACAGATATATGTTAGTTCCATACCGCATGACTTAATCCTATGGTATTCTGGTATTTACAGTTCAGTGAGGGACTATTGTGAGCTTTCAAGTCATTTCTGACTTAGGGAGACTCTATCACAGGGTTTTCTTAGCAAGAACTTCTCAGAGGAGGGTTGACTTTGCCTTTCTCTGAGGCTGAAAGAGTGTGACTTGCTTAAGGCCACTCAAGGCTGAGTGGGGATTCAAACCCTGGTTTTCAGGTTTATAGTCATGGCCCAATGTTCAAATCACTACACTATACTGGTTTTCATCATGGTTTAGTAGCGGATTGGGTAGCATTAGGCTATGACTCTGGAGATCAGGGTTCAAATCCCCACTCAGCAGTCTCTCATCCTCAGAGGAAGGCACACAACAACAATGAAGGACTATAGGCAGGTGCTGGAACCCTCTACCAGACTATAAATACCAGGATTTTGTTAGATGTAGTCATGACAGTTAAAGTGTTAGGAAACCACTTTATTATTTCACTCTGTAGTACAGATACATCCTGAGTCGGAATGCAAGATATTATTAAGTTCATATAATATGTGGAAATGTGTCAGTTTAGTTTTTGATGTACTTTTAAATAATCACACTAGCTTTCTTGTGCATATTATATGTCCCTTTCTTAATGTATGCATTTCTACACATGACTTTCCCCACTGAAAGTTGTGTCTTTGTGCTTCCCCTCCAAATAGATGCATTTTAGTTGTGTACATTTATTTGGGTGTAATTTTTGAAAATCTGAGGCTCAGTTTCCATGAAGTTTCCATATGAGCCTTGCAATTTGCATGCAAGATGCATGCACATTGCTGTGAATAGTCTTGCAAATTGCAAGTAAATTTGCAAGAATAAAAAAACCCACTTTGGTTGTTTTTCCCCCCCATCCCTTGTCTATGACTGCATATGCATTGCAAAAAGAATGCAGTTTAACACTGCTTTAACTGCCATGGCTGACCTGATGAAATTCTGGGATTTGTACTTTGTTGTGGCACCACTGCTCTCTGACAGTGGAGGCTAAATAGTTCACAAAACTACAAATCCCAGAATTCCACAGCATTGGGCCATGGCAGTAAAAGTGGTGTCAAACTGCTTTATTTCTGCAGTGCAGATGCAGCCTATTTGTGGCCCTGTTAAGGCCCTAATGTTTATTGAGTGAACCAATTTCAATCTATAGGGTTGTAAGTCATAAAGGCAAGCTAGAGGAGCATGCAAGCCAATTGCTCCAAATACTCAGTACTCCAGTGCATAGAGTATAATGGATGTGGTGACAGGATGTGACAGAGTGTGTGGAGCTGCATGTCACAATCTCAATCCTGCCATTCCATGTGGCTGGAATCACACGAAGGGAAACCACATGAATAGGGGCTTCA
This sequence comes from Phrynosoma platyrhinos, assembly GCA_020142125.1. Classification (NCBI taxonomy): domain Eukaryota; kingdom Metazoa; phylum Chordata; class Lepidosauria; order Squamata; family Phrynosomatidae; genus Phrynosoma; species Phrynosoma platyrhinos. The sequence goes on along the minus strand of CM034701.1, from coordinate 367,589,177 downwards.
GAAGTGTAATCTTTCAGAGAGACTGATTTTCCACAAAGTGAATAGCAGAATTTGCCTAGAGACTGGAGGAAAATGAGATAGAAGGTGGGAGGAAGTATAATAGATGGTAGCACTGCTAAGTCATAAAGCTTCTTGAGAAGAAAGACCTGGATGGGAGAGGGTTGCTATAGTGAGCTCAGTCATATGCCCTAATGTGTGTGCTCAGTGAATGAATGACTATTCCAGTTCAGTGGAGCAAGATGGCCCCATGCAGCTCTCTGAGCCTCTCTCACAGAAAGCCTGGCCTCCAGTAGAGAAATGGTATACGTCTGGGTCTGTGCTGCTGTCCTGTTTACATCCACCCTTCAACTTACCTCCACCTTGACCAAAATGCAAAGACCGTTTCCAGCATGGATGGTATTACATCACCCAAACGTGATTAAAGCAAAACTTTGAGGGGAAGATTTCACAGTATCCCATCTGTTTCTTTCTAATGTCTTCCTGCTGGACTGTGTAACAGAGATGAAGGTGGTCAAGTGAAGAGGAGAGAGGGACTTGAAACTGAAAGGAAAAATCAAACCCCTTCAAGTAGCTTTACTTGAGTGGGAAGAAGGGAAACAAGGGCACCATGCACACTATCTTATAAACCAGTTTACAAATCTGTTTAAAAGTGGGTAGTTCACATTGGTGCTGGGTTTTACACACCCGAATAGGGGTGGACCTGGGGCAAATCCCCCACATAGTGGTTTTTCTGATATCAAGTTTACCGCCATGTCTTTTGGGAAAAAAGGGTTTTATCAGGGTGTTGTCAATGTGAACTTGCCTCCGATCCTACTCAGGTCATTTTCTAAGGGAGGGCTTAATGGGAAGAGGGTGGACAGTGGGGTGGAACATGCACCATTTTTTTTTTTTTTTTTGCTCTCGCTTAGCCCTTTAAACAACCACTGAGCTGTTCTCCTTTTTCCTGCTCTTTGTCCTCAACAATGCCATTGCCAGATGTTCAGACATCACCAAAACTGGTGGAAGGGAGGGGGTCTTCTGGGGATTTTTTTTTATTTGACAGAAAATGCGAACCTTTGTGTTTGTATGGCTTCGATGCAGGGCCATTTCCCTCTGTGATGCAATACTGTGTGGGAGCTTCCTTACATTACATTTATTATGGCCAACAGTTTCCTTATGGCAACTCTAAGGCCATAGTGTGAAAGCTACCTTTCTTTAGCCCTCCCTGAACTTTAAAAAAAACAACAACCCCAGCCCCTCCAAAAGCAGGATATGACATGTTCTTCTGTTCTTCTTGATGTTGTCGTGCACCTTCAAGTCATTTCTGCAATCCTAGGGTTTTCTTGGCAAGTTTCTTCAGGGGAGTGTTTGACAAATGGAGGACATGTCCTGGAAAGGGGACAGCTGGTCACCCTGAGCTTAAAAAACCTATAAATATAAATTCCTACTTCCTAAGTCCTCAAAAGGAAGGGGATTTTAGAATGTATTCCTGGAGAGAAGGTTGAAAGGGAGGACAGGTCCTGGAAAAGGAGGACCCCCCCTGGTCACCCTGTGCCAGATCCTTTGCATACTGATTTTCTTAGTCCAAGGTCCTGTAAGGTCAGGGTGACCAGATGTCATTGCCACAAAGGAGGGCAAGGCACCACAAAATGTAGGACACTCAATAAAAATGGAGGACATGACCACATCAAAGCTCAAAACACTCAGATAAATGCTTCTTAGGATGTTATCACACGGGGTCAAAGCTGCTGGTTAATCCACACAAATCCCAAACAGAAACTGGATTTGTGCCTCGCGTTTTCACACGACGTCGCACAGAAACTGGACAGAAACTTGTGTTAACCGAGATCTTTTGAAATTCGGTTGTCTGGAGGAAATGCAAATGCAAAATTAAGGTAATTTTGCATTTACTGTAATGTGAAAAGTAAATGCGCATTTGGGAACATTTCCCTGCTGTTCCCATAGTTCCACGGTGAGCATTCCTCTATCTGCGCATGTGCAAGA
>CM034701.1:367547694-367559100 GCA_020142125.1 Phrynosoma platyrhinos | reverse complement strand
AACTTCGCTTATACTTTGCTTGCTGGCCAGCGTTTGATAAGGTCCTAGGAGAGGTCATCTGGAGTTTTGTGGTTGTTACACTCAGCCAGCTGGAGGACTCAGAGGACTTGGAGGAAGCTGAGCCAGAGGCTTAAATGGGATCTGTGTCTAAAGCTGCAGCAGGGCCCAACCCTGAGCCTGGCCCTAGTGTGCCTCTGCCAGCTCCAGTAGAGTCTGTGGCCTCCTAGGAGGTTCAGCAGCCAAGCCTCTCAGCAGCAGAGCCTTTAAGAGTGGAGGACACAGTACCTACCTTCAGCCAACATCGAGCAGAAAGGGAGGGCCTCTGTCATTCAAGGAGGCCTTATGAGAAACACTAAACCAATCAGGATCAGCTGGGCTCCTGCAGCTTGGGCATTTAAACAGGTGCAGGAGGTTCAGCTCAGCATCAGAGATTATCTGAGCTTGGCAAAAACACTTTGATACTGACTTCCCTTGTTTCCTGGCTGGAACCTTGCTCCTTGGATTGCTTATTGCTTTGTCTCCCTGAACTCTTTGACCTTTGGCTTTTGCCTACACGTCTCATCGCTCTCTGGAACCCTGGACTCAGATCTTCTACTCTCTCTCTCTCTCTGGCTGTGCTCTCTGGTTTGGACCTTTTGCTTTGGAACTGTGGATTTGCACAGATCTTTGCTGCTTCACTTGTTTTGGTACATTAGTTTGATGTGTGTGCTATCAGAATACTTGGCCATTTTCCCAGGACAGAGTTTCAGTGTCATCAGTACACAGTACACTAATGGGTGGACACTGATGATACCCAACTCTATCTTACCTTTCCATCCAATTCTTCACTAAACCAGTGTCTGCTGTCAGATGATGGTGAACATATTGAAACTTAATCCAGATAAGACAAAGGTGTTCCTGGTCAGTTAGAAGGCAGCTCAGAGAATAGGGATTTAGGGCCTCGGCAGACAGCTAATAGGGCCGTCTCCAAGACCTGGAAGAGGAGGGGCAGCCGCACGCGCGGCGTCCCTTCCTCTTCCTGAGGTCGCCCTGGAAGCTGCCGGCCCTGTGCATGGCCGGCGCTTCCAAGGCAACCTCCCGCCGCAGCAACCACATGCGCTGCGGTGGAAAAGACAGCGAAAGTGCTCCCTACGCGTTTAGGGCTCACTTTTGCTGTCTTGAGGAAGGAGCGCTGATTTAGCGCTCCTTCCAGGGACGCTGCAGGAGCGCCGCGGTGCGGCTGCCATGGCCCCGTGGCGCTCTGGACCAGGGCGTCCTGGATGCCCTGGTCTGCATCCCCCCTTAGTCTGTGGTAGAAGGGGTTATACTCCCCCTGAAAACTCAGGTTCACAGCTTGAGTGTGCTCCAGGACTCGGATATGAGCCTGGACACCCAGATCTCAGCAGTGATTAGGAGAGCATTTCTACAGTTAAAATGAGTGTGCCAGTTGTGCCCGCTTCCATGAGAAGTCAGATCTGGCTACAGTGATACATGCCTTGATCACATCCTGTCTGGACTACTGTAATGCATTCTATGTGGGGCTGCCTTTGGAAATTGTTTGGAAACTTTAGCAGATCCAAAATGCAGTGGCCGGGCTGTTGATCAGGGCTCCAAAGAGTTGCTTTGCCTACCAGTCCATTTGTGGACAGAATTCAAAGCGCCGGTTTTGACCTTTAAAGCCCTACACAACTTAGGTCCAGATTATTTGAAAGATCATATCTTCTTGTATAAAACAGGGCATGCATTACAATCTGTAGGGGAGGGTTTTCTCACAGCCCCATCACTCTCACAGGTGCATTTGGTGAGAACTCAGAAGAGAACCTTCTCTGTGGTTTCTCCCAGGGTGTGAAACTCCCTTCCATGATGTCCATTTGGGCCTGCTCCCCCCTGTCTTTCTACTGGCTCTGTGCTAGTAGAACACCTTATTTTGTCAGTCCCTCTGAATTTTAACTATGTAGTTGTAGTGTGTGGGTAATGTTGGCTAATGCTGTACTTTTTTTTTTTAACTGAAATTATGGCTGCATCAGCACTGCAGAAATAATCCAGTTTCATACCATTTTAACTGCCATGGCTCAATGCAATGGAATTCTGGGAACCGTAGTTTGTTGTAGCACCAGAGCTCCCTGACAGAGAAGGTTAGATGTCTCATGAAATTACAATTCCCAGAATTACATAGCATTGAGCCATGGCAGTTAACGTGGTGTGAAATGAATTATTTCTGTAGTGCAGCTGCAGCCAGTTTGTAAACGTGTTTAAAGTGTTTTTTAATTTAATAAATTTTTATTATTATTTATGAAAGACAATACAATACAATTAAACACAGAAAAAATGTAGTTACAAGACATTGAACATATAACATATTATACACATTACCACATTAAAAGCATTACATACATTATAAACGAAACTTCCTGTTTTCCACTCCCATTCTGATTCATATATGTTTTCTTTACTTTTCTGCTTATCAGCTTTAAACTTAGGGCCTTTACAGACTGCCAGAAATAATTCAGCTTGAGGCCACTTTAACTATCCTGGCTCTGTGCTAGGGAATCATGGGAATTGTGATTTTTTTCTGAGATATTGAGCCTTCTCTGTCAGAGAGCTCTGGTGCCACAATAAACTACAGTTTCCATGATTCCCTAGCACTGAGCGAGGGCAGTTAAAGTGGTCTCAACCTGCATTATTTCTGGCTGTCTGTAAAGGCCCTTAATCTTTACAAGTCTACCCAACTTATAATTCCATACATGCCTTAATATATTATACATTATAGTACATTTTTTTGTTGTTCTCCAATTATTTATTCTACCTAGCTTAAAGTATTTATACACTATAGTATAATATAGTTTGAGTAATCTTCAAACTTCTTTTCTAATCTTCTCCAGTTTTTCCAGTTGTCTCTATGATCAGGAGATTCAGCCATTTCTTCTTTATATAAGTCAATATTTTATCCCATTCTTCTGTATCGCATTCCTTCGCCTTTTCATTTAATTTTTTTGACATCATATCTGTTTCTATCATATCAAATAACTTAATGATTCATTCATCAATTTGTATTTCTTTTTTAACTTTGCAATATTTTGTATATACTAGTCTAGCTGTAGTTAACATGTAAAAGATTATCTTGCCATATTTCTTTTCTGTTCTTTCTTCTAAAATATTCAGTAGCAAAACTTCTGGACTGAATTCTACATTGACTTCTAATATTTCTTTTATACCACCATTTATAACTCTCCAAAATTTTTTTGCCTCAACACATTCCCACTACAAATGAAAGAAAGACCCTTTTTCCCTCCCACATTTCCAACATTTGTTTTCTCTATTTCTGTATATTTTACTTATTTTGTCTGGAGAGAGATGCCACCTATACATAATTTTATAGAAATTTTCTTTTGCATCTTGACTAGCTGAATACCTTAATCTTCTTTTCCAAGATTTCTCCCATTGAGCTAGTTCTAATGATTTCCCACAATTTTTTGCACATAAAATCATGTTTTCTTTAACCAAATCTTCTTCCAAATAGATTTCTAACAATTTCTTATATATTCTTGACAGCATAGCAGGGTTCTCCTCCCATCTCAGTCTTTACACTTGCTATACCCATTGCTGTTTTTATCTACCTGGAGTCTAGAATTCATTTGGTGGTATAAAAACCACCCACAATTTAAGCCTTCTGCTCTAATTTGCTCAAGTGATTTCAGTTTGAATTCTCTTCCTTCTTTTTTTAAGATCTCATCATATTTTAACCACTTCTCTTTCCTCTGGGGGTCTGTTCTAAATAGAGCTTCATGAGATGATAACCATAATGGGATTTGAGGAGATATTCTTCTTTTATATTTCTTCCATATTCTACATAGGGCTGCCCTGATAAAATGATTATTAAATTCACAATTAACCTGAACTTTTTCATAAAATAATTATGAATGATAACCAAATCTTAATTCAGAACCTTCTAACTTTAACAATTTTTTTATCTTCCAGTATTATCCAGTTTTTTCAACCATACAAAGGAACTAGCTTCAAAATATAATTTTAAATTTGGTACTACCAAGCCACCTCTTTCTTTTGTTTCCTGCATATATTTTTGTTTGATTTTGGATTTTTCCCTGGCCTATATGTATTCAGAGAGTTGTTTTTGCCAATCTTTAAAAACACAATCTTTTTTTTTTTAATTATTGGAATGGTTTGAAATAAGAACAAGATTTTTGGCAAAATGTTCATCTTAATTACAGAAATTCTTCCTAATAATGATAATTTTAAATCTATCCAGTTTTTCATATCTTTTTTATATATAATTCCATTTTTTCACATAGTTGTTCCTAAATATTTCTGAATTTTTATTAGTCAACATTATTCCTAAGTATTTGGCTTTTTTAAAAAGTTATATTGAAACCTGTTAATATTTTTAGTTTTGATTCTTCTAAAATATTCATATTCTTAATTATTACATTAGTTTTTTCTTTATTTTTATGTCAGATTTTTTCAAAATCTTTTAATTGTGTTAGCAGATGCTGTATGCTGTCAAGTGGGTCTTCAAGTGTTAAGGCAATATTATCAATGAATACTCTTAATTTGTATTGGTCTCCTTTAATTTTAACTCCCTTAAGCTCTGATGATGCCTTTATTGCTTTGATAAAATATCCAGGGTTAGAACAAACAATATTGGTGACAGGGGACATCCCTTTCTTGTTCCTTTACTAATCTGTACTGGCTTTGTTTTAGTTCCATTTATCAGTATTTTAGCTGCTTGTTTTTTATAAATTGCATTAATCCAATTTTGAAAATTTGATCCTATTTTCATCTGATTTTAAAAAAAAATTCATCAATTTCCAATCTAGATTGTCAAATGTCTAATAGGATCAATGTTAGTTTTTTTCTCATTGTGGAATTCAAAGTATTCTATTACATTCAATATTTGTCTTATATTTTCTCTCAGTTGTTTATTCTGCACAAAACCACATTGTTCTTCCAATATTATTTTTGCTACCATAGTTTTAAGCCTATTCGACAATATATATGCAAAAAGCTTGCAGTCTGTGTTCAGTAAGGAAATAGGTCTGTAACTATTTGGGTCTTCTTGGTCTTTTCCTTCCTTTAAGATTAATGTTATGTTTGCTTCCTCCCAAGCGGGTGGGATTTTCCCTTCTCTGATGTTTTTCATTGTTAATAATAATAGGTTGCATATTTCCTCCTTTAACACTTTATAATATTTAGTTGTAAATCCATCTGGACCAGGTGCTTGGTCACTTTTTGCATTTTTTTATTACTTCCAAACGTTCTTTTCTTGTAATAGGTTGATCTAATTTTAAGCTAAGTTTTTCTTTTAATGTTGGAATTTTACATTGGTCTAGATATTCCTCTATTTCCCTTTCATCTATTTCCTTTACTTTAAAGACTTTACTGAAATGGCTGTGAAACACTTCTTTAATCTTTTTTTTTGTTCTGTGTATATCTTATTTCCACTTTTTATTTTTACTATTAAATTTTTGTATTTTTCTTTTCTCAGCTTCCAAGACAGCCATTTTCCTATCTAATTAGCATTTTGAAATTGTTTTTTTACACACTTCATTATTTTTGTTATTTCTTCTAAGTTGATCATTGAATATTGCTTTTGTAGAATTTTTATTTCTTTAATTATTTTATCCTTATTCCTGCTGTTCATTAATTCTTTTTCTTTCTTAATTATTTCTTTCATGATTTGATTCATTTTTCCCTCTTCTTTTTTTGTATCTGCTTGTCTTTGTATGAAGAAACCTCTTATCACTGTCTTACTTGCTGCCCATATAATTCCTAATTCTACTCCATTTCCTAGATTGTTTTGAAAATATTATTTCAAAATTTGTTTTCCTTCTTTTATAATATTATTATTATGGAGTAGATAATCTTGTATTTGCCCTCTATATTCTGTTTCTGGGATCTTTATCTTCATGCTGTGATGGGGTTGTGGTCTGAATGCATTCTAGGAAGTATCTCTATTTTTTATTTTATTTTATCACATATTGCTTTTGAAACCAGAAAAATATCAATTCTTGCAAATGATTTATGCCTTTCAGAAAAGAAGTGTACTCTCTCTCTTTTTCTTTTTTATATCTCCATATATCCAGTAGATTAAACATATCTGTTAAATCAAAGAATATTTTTGGGGGTCTTCTTTGTTTCTCTTTCACTTTTTTACTAGATAGCTTGTTAATCTGTGAGTAAATCACTGAATTAAAATCCCCACATATTATAATCTCTTTCCCATTTTGTTCTTGTAGTTTTTCTTTGATTTTCCTGTAAAACTTTTCTTGCGGGGCATAAATCACAACCAATTTTATTTTTTTATCTTGTAATGTTATTTCTATGCCTAGATAATAGCCATTTGAATCATTATACACCTCTTTAGAGGGTAATTTTCTTGAAATATAAATTACAATTGTTTTGTTTTGTTTAAACACTGAAACATACTCCACACCCAATTTTGGGTTTCTCAATAATCTTTATTGATTTTAATCTTTATTTCTGATATGAGTTTCCTGCAGGTTTATTATATCACAATTCATTTGACTTATTTTGTGAAAAAATTCTTTTCTCTTCTTGTTGTCATTCAGTCCTTTTACATTCCAAGAAAGGAATGTCAAATCTTTATCTGTCCTCATTTTATTTTTGGTTTTTATTTCAGAGTTTTTCCTTTTCTCTTTGGTTTAATCAATGGTTTATTCTGTCTCTTCCAAATTTATTTCATCTTTAGTTGTTTCCTCTTCACTATTTAGCTCTTCTAGTTCTTCTTCTTCAGATTGGATTTGTATATCAACCTTCTCTTTCCCTTCTTTGGGTCTGACTGCTGATCTTAATCTGCTTTTGTATATCTGTGAATCTTGTCTCTCTACATTTTTCTTTATCTCTTTGTTGCATTTTTTAAAGAAATCTTTAGCTTTTGGGTTGGAGTTTAGCTTGTACCATCTTTGCTTATATAAAATTGAAACTCCTTCAAGCTTTTGCCATTTATATATTTTATTTTTATTAAGAAAAGAGGTAAGAAATTTGTAATCTTGTCTCTTTCTTAATATTCTTTTAGGAATATCTTTAAATATTTTTGCCTCTTCATCATTGATTATCAGTGGTTTATTGTAGCTCAATTCTAAAATTTTGTCCCTCATCTTCTTCCTTAAGAAATATATTACTATATCTCTTGGCTAGCCTTTATCTCTGGTTACTAGGGAGTTAAGTCTGAACATTTTATTTCCCAGTTCATATCTTGGATAGATATTTCTGCATATTCTGAAAGTATTGGAAGAAAATAATCATACAAATCTTCATTTTATAGTTTTTTTTACTCCTCTAATTTTCAAACAGTTCTCTATTCTTCCAAAGCTTTTTGATCCATTTTTTCCCAGATTCTATTTTTCCAATGTTTCTTGTATTTGCTATATCCTCTTCCATGCTTCCTGTTTTTTTTTGGTCAAATATATCCAGTTTTTCCTTCATCTTACTTATATCATTGGTAACTTCATCTAGTGATGTTTTTATGTCTTTACGTTCCATCTTCATATCCTGCTTTATATCTGCCCTTAGCATTTTTATTTCTCTTTTCATATTATATTCCATTTCAGCTTGCATTTTTAAAATCTCCTCCAATATAGATATTTGTTCATTAGATTGTCTTCTATGTGTCTGTCTCTGTGTTTAAGGAAGTGTAGTTGCGATTCTGGAAATTAATTGCCATTATTATTTTTTCCTTTTTTATATTTTCTTTGTCTTCAAAATAAATTCTACGCTTTTGTTGTTTTGTTAAATCAATTCATACATTTTCTTCACCAATTCTGTATCTATTATATTTTTTGTTTCAATCTTTGTCAATTTTGAATAATCTGTAATTCCTTTTATTTTTGCAGACTTCCTTAAACAACTTAATGAGTCAATATTTTGTATATTCACAGTTCATTTGTTGATTTTCAAATGTTCATATTTAATTAGTCCATAATACTCCACCTTCAATGAGTTTTCTTACTCAGTTCTCTTGGTTTAATAAGAGTTACTTATCTCATTAAAATCTAATTGAAGCAGCTGAATCTATTCCTTCCAATCCAGTTAATTCACTTGTCTTTGAAATGGAATCTAAGTGTTTATTATTTCATTGAATCAATTCATATATTTTATTTACCAGTTTTGAATCTAATCTCTTTTCAATGAATTTATCTTAGTTTAACAAACAGAAAATTTATTTTGGGATTTTATCTCATTTGATTAGTCAAATTGCTGCAGCTGAGTCAATTCAGTCAAGTCAAGTTGATTCACATGTGTCCCTTTAACTTTTTTTTCTGCTCCTCAGCAAATTAAAGGTTCAAGATTATAATAGCAGATGGGTTTAGTAGTTAGTGTTGGTATTCAGTCTATTATTTTTATCTACACTCCATTTTCCTTCTTTATTATATGCTTCTCTCCTTATTTTTCCACTCTATTTTTCTTACCCCTTCTCACTTGCTTTTCGTTTGTTTGTTTCTCTTCTTTCTGTTCTTTCCCCAATTTAGTTTACAGCTGTTCATAATATTTCCTTTCTCCTTCCTTTCCCTTTCCCTTTTCTTTTCCGTTCCCTCCTCCTTAGTCTTATCTTCAGTCTTCCGAGGATCTGTTACTTTGTATCTTTGTTCTTTCTTTCTCCCATCTCCACTGTTTCTCCTATCTCTCTGCTGTTTGAGTCCTTTCTCCCCCACCTTCCTCCTTCCTCCTTCCTTTCTTTCTTACTATCTTCTTAACTCTTCCTACAAGCCAGGTTTATACCAGGTTAATAACTCAGTGTCTCAGGTCTACAAGTGGACTTTGTTGTTTCTTGTATCTTCTTTGCTCTTTTAAGAAGACTTTATTGTTGGTGACTGGCGTTTGCGGCTTTGCAGCTGCTGCTCCACTGCTGGCCTTTTCCCCAAGGCTCTTTCTGGCTTTCTTCGAGATTGCCACCACTCCCCACTTCCTTGGATCTAGCCGAACTTGCTCCCAGCCCAAACAGACCCTCTGTGGGGTACCACTGAACCCTCTATGTCAAGAGGGTTTGCTACCTCATTGTTTGCTTGTTCTTGTAGGTATACAAAAGGATTAAAGGCAGCGCAGAACGGCGTTTCTCGGGAGCTCCTCGGAAATGTGGCTCACACCCTCCCTCACCAACTGGAAGTTCCATCTGTAAACATGTTTAAAGTGTTTTAACTGTTTTGATCATGTTTTTAATAATACAGATATTGAATTCTTTTAACTTTTATATTCAGTGTTTTAACAGTCTTTGGACCTCTGCAGACAGCACAAAACGCCATCTTGGAGGCAGGGAAGGTGAGAGGCAGCCGCACAACGGCTGCTCAACCCCTTCCCGAGGACGCCATTAGGTAATGCGCCCTGAATACATCCTCCCAGTGCAGCGTCTTCACTCACTGCACTGGAAGAGCCGCAGAAAAGCCGCATGTCAGCTCTTCCAATGCCCTTTTTGCCTCTTGAGAAAGGAGCAGCATTTTGGTATTCCTTTCCCTGGTGCCAAAAGGATGGATTGGGGCTGAGGTGTGAGGCAGCCTTGGCCCTGATCCTCTGTTTCCTGGGGTGGCCTAAGACCGCCCATCTGCAACGCCCCTTTGTTTTTTAAACTATGGCAAGCCGCCTTGGATCCCATTTTGGGAGAAAGACAGGATATAGCTGCAATATATGAATTAAAAAAAATAAATTTATGTCAAAGAAGTTATTGAGCCTTCATTTTCTTTCATTCTTCCTGCATGAGTAATACATTACTCCACAAGACAGTCATGAGATAGTCAGATGCCATAATAATTTTAAAAGCCAGTTGTTCACATAAACAGATTCATTAGCCATTGAAACTTATTATAAGGCTCATCATAAAGAGGAAAGCATTGATTGGTAAAGATGCATAGAACAGTATAACTCTTTGATTGATGGCTTAAAATCTTTGACAGCCTTCCATTTCTTCTTTCCTTGCATTTTGACTGAAAACAAAAGCAGACTGTTAAAATTGTACACTGGGGCCCATAGTCAAAATGTCAGCAGTTTCAATCTACTGATGTTCAAAATGGGCTATTTTGTATTTTTTCCAAATGCAGAAGACTGAATAAACAATCACACCTAAGAACTTAAAATGCTCTAACATTTAAGTCATCTGGCTTGAAGTTCAGGTGGTGAAATCCTGCAGTGACTGAAATAAAGGTTGAAAAAATGGCCAAATGGGAGGAAAAAGCAAAGACTACGACATATAGTCTTTTCCAGAAGTAGGGTATATGTATATTACACAATCATAAAAAATTGATATCTTACATTCCAACTGTCTGATTTGGGAGGGACATTCTCAATTAATCCTCTGTTTTGTCATCTCATTTGCAGCCCATCCACACTACAGAATTATAGCATTAATATTTCACTTTAACTGTTATGGTTCCATCCTGTTGAGTCCTTTCACACACTATGATTCCACTCTAACTGCCTTTTGCAGTTTAGAGATAAGTGTTTGATTCCCCACTCGGTCATGAAACCCACTGGGTGGCCTTGGGCAAGTCACATGCTCTCAACCCCAGGGGAAGGCAATGGCAAACCTCCTCTGAACAAATCTTGCCAAAAAGAAAGAAAGAAAGAAAATCCCACAATAGGTTTGCCTTAGGGTCACCATAAGTTGGAAACAACTTGAAGGCATACAAGAACAACAACAAATTGAAAATTCTCAACCAGACAGCTCCAGTGGATGTAACAATGCAATTAAACTGGCATCCTATAGCCATCCTATGGAACATAAAACATAAAAGACTCCAGTTAATTTGATACCATACTGCCATATGTATACAAGGTAATAACTATCACCCAGAAGTTATTATGGTATATTGATGAAATTTTGTCAGTGTCATCATTGGTCCTTAAGTGACTGATGTTGGGAAAATCAGCTTATTGTGTCCTTTATTTTTGTTATAGGTTGTGCCAGAAGTGACTAAAGTGTAAGATGGAGAAGTACGAAGGGGCATCATAAAGTAATAATCATCAGCTGGAAGTTATTATGATATATTGATGCAATTTTGTCAGTGTCATCATCACTAAGTGACTTTTTCCAGAAATTAAAATCTGTTGCAGGGTCACTGAACACAGATGATGTCATTCTTGAAGTGGAAGAGTGGTTTAAGGTGCAATCTGCAGGCTTCTACAATAATGCTATTTGAAGGATCAAGAAATGCTGGGGAAAATGTGTAGATCTGTATGGTGATACATAGAGATAGGTTAACAACTACAAAATCAAACCATAAAGATAGGTTAACAACTACAAATCAAACCAAATTTTCTGTCAATTTTTTTAAAAAGTTATAATTAAAACTTTATGATACCCCCTTGTAGTATTATTTTCTTTGTGATTTAGCCTCCTCTGTTCTCCCCCTTCAGAAGTAATCTAGTTTGAGACCGTTTTAACTGCCCCAGCTGAGATAG
>CM034701.1:367524342-367541182 GCA_020142125.1 Phrynosoma platyrhinos | reverse complement strand
TCTTATATGCCAAAAAATATGGTAGCTTTATATATGTTTCCGTACAGAAGTCTTCACAGAACCTTTATTATTTTTTTTTATCTTATAACCCTTCTGGTTACATATGACTCCACTAGTCACCAAATACTTTGTCTCCCACAGAACACTACAACAATTTAATTAAGGGCATTCTTCATCCCTTTCTTGGGTACCTAAAACCCTTTTTAACTGCCCCTCACAGCAGCCTAACCTAGCCTCAATGGCTCTTCACCCCTCAGGGCACACTAAACATCAACTACTTTCAAACCTGCTCTTCCCTCTTATATGCACACTCCTAGGAACAGCCCCCAACCTTTCTTGGCTTCACTCCCATTGGCTAGTGCCAAGGTTCTAATCTGCCTATTGTCTCCACAATTATACAGTCGCCCCTCTGTTTTTGTGGATTTTGAATTCATGTTCAGTGCCTATCCATGGGTGGGAAACAGAGGGAGACATAATGGGGTGCATGCCCATGGCACATGCCTGCATGCACTCACAGGCACATGCCGCCATCCAAGCCTATGAGGCTTGAATATCAGCAAGTTTCTGTTTTCATGGAGGGGGGAATCTGGAATGAATCCCCGACAAAAACAGAGGGCTGACTGTACTAATAATTTTCAGATCCTGACACTTCTGAGGAATTAGCTCATACCCTTAACCTTTCATAGATGAAAACTGGGACCTGTGTGGCAAAGCAACATTAGAGTCTGCTCAAGATGGCAAAAGTTATTAGTGAGGAAGAATGACAATGGCAAATCCTCTCTGAAGAAACTTGTCAAGATAACCCTGTGATAAGTTTGTCTTAGGGTAACCATAAATCAGAAATATGAAGGCAAACAACACACACACACAAGCTAAATAGGAGAGGCTGCAGCAGTTTGCTTTTACCTGAGCCTACTGAGAACAGCAAGATTTTCTCCAACTTCTTCTTCCCTCCATGCAGAGTTAATGGTGCAAATGACTCTTGCTCTTTGAATTCAGTTTGCAGCAATTGAAATAAGCAGAGGATAAAGGGGAAAGTGAGAGGGGGAGAAAGTGGGATGACAGAGGATTAATCAGGACTGTCCCTTGCCAAATCAGGACAGTTGGAGGGCATGCTAGCTAGTGCTCATGTTCAGCTGAATCTGAATGTGTAGACCAATTTAATTCAATTGAACTTAAGTGAATTCTGATTTAAGAGTATCTCTTCAGGGGCTGTCTGCATTGGCCCTAAGTATAAGAAGGTCTAGATCCAGAACATTATCAGTTTAACTTCTCTGGAAAACTCCAGGTTTTGTTTTTTATGTATGAAAAGCCCTGCATTTTCATACTGTCACTCTGGCATTTTAATTTGTGCTTCCATCCATACATTATAATTTATGCCTTCATTCTCTTGCTGCTGAACTCTGCTAGTGAGTTTAGCAAGTTTAGACAAATTGAACTGTGACTTGTGGTTGAATGTTGTCTTTATAGTATGGCGAGTTTCTTCTAGTATAATGAATGGTTAGGAATGATACCGCTTGTTGTTTGTTCTCTGATTTTGTTGATTTATTCAATTGTGTCAGTAAATTAAGAAGTACCATTGCATTTGTGTCTGCTGTGAACACACTTTACAGACAGAAATTTCAGAAAAAGAGTATATGAACTTGATTAATAGAATCAGGAAGAGGAAGAACTTTCATATTCTTGGTGCAATGCAGCATCTAATTGTCTTAATTTCTGTAACTAATTGTCCTTGTCCAGTAAGTGCCACCTGTGCACTGGAACAAATTTCTTGATGGATTCCCCCTCTGGATCTGGCTTTACCTGTGCCAGGGAGATCTGAATAAGGAAATAAAATCAACATCAAGCTGTGTTTGAGTGTCTCTGAATCAAGTTCATTGACTAGGAGCACATGTAAGCCACAGCTTGGAAAAGCTACTTTTTGAAACTGAAACTTCAGAAACCCTACAGAACTGGTCTTGTTGACTCAGGAATTATGGGAATTACAATCTAAAAAAAGAGGAGGGATTTTAACAAGCTCTGATCTAAACACATACAATGTTCATCTGTTACATTTGGAGAGCTCAATGTTCAGTTTATTTGCAGTTAAGAAAGCAGGGTTTTATTAAACCAAATTACTAAAAGAGAAAAAGTGGAGAAAAAGTGTACAAACATTGGATCTTTGGCATAACAGCACTGAAATCACAGGGATTGGTTTTGCTCAAATGGTTTCTCCAAATTATGCTAATAGGAATCTTCAACACCATGGCTACGGAGCCCTTTCTTTAACCCATGCTGTGGCAGTTCATGTGAAAAAGCAAATGGAACATTCACATGAACTGACACAGTATAAAGCAAGTGGCTATAATAAATTGGCTTCCTTCCCGCTCTTCCCAGGGCTTAGGCAAATATATCACATTGTTGTTTGGAGTTCTCTTACTACTGTTGTTTCATCAACTGCATTATGTTCTCTCATGCTCAAAGATTTCAAGGAGGTAGTTCCAAGTCACTTGGGCTGGCTTAATTCAATGAGACAACTTATATGTAAATGGCTTTTTGTAGCCTAAATTCTTTTTCTTGGGATCATGATCAAATTTTTATTCCCAAATAATAGTAAACCTTAACAAAACATATATTTTAGGAAGCCCATGAGGTGCCTAACAGCAGCTTTACATACACAAGGTATGAGGAAAAATACCTTGCCTGTCCTAAAGTTTGGAAACAGATGGGTGGCACAGTAGAGAGATACTTTCAGAATAGTTTGTAATTGAGCTTAACACGTAGATTTGTGTCCTGAATATGTGTGCGTGTGTGTGTTGTGTGCCTTCAAGTTATTTCTGATTTATGGTGACCCTAAAGTGAACCTATCATGGGGTTTTCTTGGCAAGATTTGTTCAGAGGAGGTTTTGCCATTCTTTCCCCTGAGGTTATGAGAGTGTTACTTGACCAAGGACCTTATCCCACGCTGCTCTCAAAAGTGGCAAGAAACCGTATGAGCATCATTGCAGTACTATAGCGCTAGTATAATATGGCGCTAGCGCTATAATAGCGCTATGGATAAGCTAGCGCTATTGCAATGCCCGATGAAAACAGGAATACAAAAGAACCCGAATGATGCTGCATTCCGAGCGGTTTCTTGTTGTATTCTGAGCGACGTCGTGGGATCACCCGGAAAACTATAGCGCAATAGCGCCTGATTCTTAGCGGATTCCGAGCGACGTCGTGGGATCACCCGGAAAACTATAGCGCAATAGCGCCTGATTCTTAGCCGATTCCGAGCGACGTCGTGGGATCACCCGGAAAACTATAGCGCTATAGCGCCTGATTCTTAGCCGATTCTTGCTGCTTTTGGCCCCGTGGGATAAGGTCCCAAGATCACCCAATCTGGCAAGGAAAGTCTGGACAGCCTTGAAGTCTACGAAAGCTAATGGTCCCAACTTCTTTATTTCAATTAGTCTCAAAGTTGCTACAAGATCTTTCTACCTACTGGTGAGGAGAAGAGAATGACCTTTTCTTGTTGTTGTTAAAACTCCAGTGGACAACCAAAACTATAATATTATACCTGGCATTTGGTTTTCAAATTTAGTTTTAATATACTTGTGCAACACTGTCACCCAAACCAAGGGACTGAATGCACAACCCAATACGCAGTGGTATCACATGTATAACTTTGCTTCTGCAATCTTGAATTGCATGTGGACATTCTCTTCTGGACAAAAGATTTTGAACACTTTCACAGGGGAACTTACACATGTAAAACCAATGGGGTTCTGGTCTATAGATTACATCCAGTATCAGAGATAGTATATCATTAAATACTAATTGGTGAATAGTTAATTGGAGAGTGAGGTTTCCCACAGCAGAATGATTGCCTCAGTCACACTAGCAAAAAAGACTGTGGAGCACACAGACCTTTGGCCTGGGGCCCTTTCACACTATGCAGTTAGTGTATTTTACTTTGTGATTAGTGTGATTCCACCAGCACTATGAGTCCACTTTAACTGCCAAGGCTACATTCTATGGAACCCTGGGATTTGTAGTTTGTTGGGGCCCTAAAGTTCTCTGGCTGAGTATTCTAAACACCCTTCCATAAACAACAAATCCTAGGATCCCACAAGCTGTGACTATGGCAGTTAAAGTGCAATCTAGAGATGCATCTACACAGTAGAAATAGTGCAGTTTGATTGCACTTTCAGTGCTGTAGTGCCATCCCATGGAATTTGGGGATTGGTAGTTTTACAAGGTCTTTAGCCTTCTCTGCCAAAGAATACTGGTGCCTCACAAAGGAACAAATCCCAAGATTCTGTAGGATGGCGCCATGGCAGTTAAAATAGTGTGAACCTGCATTATTTCTACAGTGCAGATGCACCCATAGAGCTATAACTTTAGTGTAAAAGGGGCTCTGGTCTGCTACAGTCCTATAATCTCAGGAACTTCTTGTGTGAGAGAGCTATTTGGAGCCAGAACCATGTGTATCTGAACTCCAAATATTCCTGTTTCTTTCTTTTTTTTAAGTTCATGATCATGTATGGAAAGACTTCCATGCTTGCAGCTGTATATATAGGGCTCACCCACAAATCAATACATTGAAACTGTGCAAACTTATCTCCTTCCCCACCCCATTTACTCAGACAGCATCAGGAAAAGCTTTTTATATATGTGTGGGTTATTAACAAGTAAATATTGTGCCAATTATGACTCTGAGGTTTTGAAAATCAGCATTTTCTCTTCTGCATCCATTTCATGGACATGATATATAAATATTTTCTTTCACTTACATCTCCCACCACAAATGGAGACCTTTAGCTACAAGGACAGAGCCAAACAAATTCACTGAACCAGCCAGATTTGCTTACATCTATCTATCTATCATCTATCTATCTATCTATCTATCTATCTATCTATCTATCTATCTATCTATCTATCTATCTATCTATCTTTGAATGATAGCCCATTGTAAATAATTTCCACAGTATAATTACATTAAAGAAAGTGGACTTCATAAAACCAGGACCTAGTTAAGTGTATAAAATGGAATTTGCCATGCGTTTGCCAGAGCTATAGCCTAATAAAGCAGGATTGTAAAATGCTAGGTCCTCATTTCTCTAGAAAATCTTTTTAGTTTTCATGCCCATTTGTGGTAGGCTTTACAAATAAGAAAATGCAAAGTTTGTCATGCTGCTCAGGTATTTGGAACCCATACTTTTTTCTGGTTCTGACTTGTCATTTTCAAGATCAAGAGCAACAGGGAAAACACCTTCTCCATTTCCCACAGGTTTGCAAAAATGATAAAATCTTAGCCTAAAAAAAGGAGAAAGCCTAATCTTTACTTCTCCTTCAGGCTTTTTGTATTATGAAACTAGAGTCTATTTACCTTTGTCTAAATGTCTTCCTGAACCTGTTTGTCCACCTAAGTGCTCTCATGACCCTTTCCCTCTCTACCCTCCCTTTTTCTTTTTGCATAATGTCTGAAGGAGCTTTTGTTCTTGTGTCAACCTTTCTCCCAAAACATTCCAAACAATCTTTTCCCTCTGCCATCCTTCATAATTCCTTCACAATAATTATGAATCCCTGCTAGTTGTCTTGAGTTTCTCATGTTTTTAACAATACCCTCCATTTGTCTCTGAAGAGAACTTTTCTGAGATGTTGGGGGAGGGGGAGGTGATGGTAGAGAGAATGTATGTCAAATATGATTAACTTTGCCTTTTCATAACCATTACCCCAATATAGAGGTTGTTTAGAAGGACTCGAAGACTCAGTGCCATGATAGAACTATGGGTAGCACATGCAAAATTACTGGTCACACTGGCTGCAGGATTTGGGGAAGAAACTTTTCCAAGTTTTGGTAGCAATACAAGATGAGTCATGGGCTTGTGGGACCTGCCAAAAGGCAGAAATGAAGAGCAGAACTTTGAAAGCTTATTTTAAGATATAATGGCATGCTGAGAAAACATGACTAAGCAGTGGAAAGATGATGTTCTGGGTCCTGGGCCTAGCAGAAATGAATGCTCCCAGTAGAGTTTGTCTAAATAAATAAATAAAGAGTTGTCTTCAGGTTGAAGCATCAGGACTCCAGTTTTTGCTCCTGAATCTCTTCACCAGTGAAAGAAAGAGATGCCACCAGAAAATGGTGCTTGGAAGTAACATTGCTCAGTCCTCAGAGAGATAGAGCTCCACTATGTCTTGGCCAAGTGGCAGGTAAAAGGGTACAATTCCCATGATTCCCTAGCCTTGAGCCAGGACAGTTAAAGTGGTCTCAAGCTGGATTATTTCTGGCAGTCTGTATAGGCCCTTAATTATGCATATGTAACTTAAGGACTTTACCACACCAGAAAAAAAAGATAGGCAAAACTGTTGGGGAGAGTAGTGGCTTTCTTTGTGCCATTCTCATGATGTCATAACAGTTCTGTTCTCTTCTCAAGATGAGACAGTCATCAAAGCATGCCTTTTGCTGAATGGGAAAAATACATTCAGTAAAAAGCATGCTTTGATGACCCTCTCCCCTTGGGAAGAGAAAGTAAGTGCTATGAGGACATACAGAACTCTTTATGGACTCTGTTAAGGGGGTCACAGGTATGGGGTTGCAGGATTTAAGCAGAGCAGTGAAGGTCAGAGGGTCTTGGAGATGTCTCATTCATAGGGTCACCATGAGTTGAGATCGACTTGACAGCAGTTAACAACAAAACAAAAAAGTCCTAAATAGTTGGTGTACGATATTGGCTACATAGCTCTTTCACCCAACTGTGGCTATCAAAATGTATGGCAACCACTGCAGTTTAATTCATTTAATTCCACCAACAAATGGAGACAAGGCTGTAACAGAAGCCAAAGCAAATCTTGTTATCCAACAAGATAACATTTGGATAACAAATGATGCATGGCTCTACAGAGAAATCATAACAGTTACTGACAGTGCTTCAGCTTTGTCTTGTCATATGGCAAATAAATCAGGGAGCAATAAATTATACAATGTCTTGAAGACTGCTCACTAAATGTCTCTTGACTCTAAGCACTACGTATTTGGTTTGGAAGTAAATGTGATTTATGGCTCTGCTGTTGAGATGCAGTCAGGGCCTTAACCACCAAACCCTGCTGTCTCTGCTTCAGTCAAAGCTGCCTCTTTGAAGTCCAGAGTGGTTGCTGCCCACAGTGTTCCCCACCATCATGCAAAAAAAGACACCTCTACATTTAAAGTGGCCACGGTGTGTTTTGTTTTGGGTGCACACAGCACAGTGTGAGAGTTGTGTTCTATTTGGAAAGCACAGCCAGTGGAAACTGCTGTGGCTTTCTTACTAAGTGCCTGTGCATACTGTGACCCCATTCAGCCATTAATCTGGAAGCATGCCTTCATTCATCTGTGCCTGGCTTTTTTGTAGGAGCCTGGTCCAAAGATCACAGTACTGAGGTGTGAAAGCAGCAAACTATCCCAAAGACTCCTGTGATTTATCAGGAACAATTTGTTGGTATATCTATCAGTATCTATGGAACTTGCCCTAAGATGTAGTAATGGCTCCCAAACTGGACACCTTTAAATTGGGGATGGATATATTAACAGAGGTTAGGTCTATCAGTGTTAGTGTAGCTACATATTACCTTCAGTATCAGAGGAATATGCCAGTCTAATCAGTTACTCATGGAATCAAGGTGTTCTAAGAAGCTGCAAGGGCCACCTGGTCCAACAGCCTGCCATGTGGCATACACAACTAAAGCACTCCTTTAATATACCCATCTAACCTCTGTTTAAATATGTCTAAAGATCAAATGCCCACCACCCTCCAAGGCAATCTATTCCACTGTCAAACGGCTCTTACATTAAAAATGTTCTTCCTAATGTTTAGGTGGAACTCTTTTCTTATAATTCATTTTGGGATGCTCCACCCCACACCCTACCTTGGGGCTCAAGTTGGTTCCCCTGATCCATTGAGAGATGATTCTGCAACCTACTCTCAATCTCCCCTCCCTTGATCAAGGACCTGGGATGAAGAGCATGGGGGAGAGCTTTTGAATTTTGCCTGTGTTCATCTCTTTTTATTCTTAATTTTGTTCTCACAAGCAATTGTGCTATGGACTCTGAAGCACTCATAGCATAGACATGCATAGAGGTATTACCCATCTGCTGCTGTTATGGCCTCTGTAAAGATTTACCTCTCCTGTGGCCTACTGACTGGCTTCAAACTCCCTATTGACAGACTCAGTCCCAGGTCCTGCCTTCTTACACCAAGCTGTGCCATCTCCAGGAGCTGAGAGTATAAAATCAGGTCAGAACTGTTCCAACACCTTCTGCAAGGAAAATCCAGGAAGTGCCATTTGTCATCCAACTGGTTTCATTACAAGTAATGCCAGTGTCCCATATTTATATATTTTACTTTTTTTGATTATATTTATCCTTTCATTAGTATTAGTAACTCTTTTTACAATTTTATTGTGTGTGTGTGTGTTATGGCTCCTGTTTCTACCATTTCTTCTAATCAGATACCTATCTGCTGTCTTCTTCTTTCCAGCTTCCCTTTTCTTGTTCCTTGTGGAACTGTCCCTCGATTGCCCCTAAAGTTGCTGCTGCTCGTGATTTCTTTCTTTCTCTATAGACCATTTCAGCTTCTTCCTCTCACTGAAACCTGCCCCCCTACCCAAGATACTGCTATTTCAGCTTCCCTCTCCATTGGAGGACTTTCCTTTCCTTATACACGTTACCTGTATGGGTGGATGAGGGTCTTTTATTATCTAACTCAAGTCAGTTTCAGCCCTCCCCCCCTTTCCATCAGTGCACAGTTTCTTTTCATTTGAGGTCCATGCTGTGAGACTGTGCCTACAGAATGCAGTCATTTACAGTCCACCTGGCCCATTTTTTACTTTTATTTCTAATTCTGATTCTTGGTTGACTTTCTCTCTCTCTCAGATGATACTCCTACTCTTATTGTGTGTGATTTTAATATTTATGTGGATGATTCCCAAGATCCTGCTGTGTTATATTTGCTTTCTTTATTGTCTTGTTGGTCTCAAGTTTTGTTCTGATTTACCTACACACTCCCATGGCCATTGTCTTGATCTTGTTCTTATTAAAAATTGTTCACTCTCTCTTGCTTTTCAGCTACTGAATTTCCTTTGATCATCTCTTTTCTTTCTCTTTCTTTTTGTAACTCTTCATAATCCACCTCCTCTGTTGCACACTTCTTTCAAGAACACCATTATGTTAATTATGAGGCCTTTTCTCTAACTTTCTTTAATTATGATGCTTCCTTGGATTCAGACGTTTCTTTATTCAATCCAAGTTTATCTTCAACTCTTGATAGTTTTGCCCCTTTGTCAATATGTAATGTCTCTTGATACCTTGATTGTTTTGCCCTTTGTCAACATGCAATGTTCCTGATACCAAACTTCAGTCTTGGTTTACTCTTCTTATTTGTTATCTTTGTTTTTGCTCTCACTCAGATGAATTTTGTGGAGGAAGACTAGAGAGTGAGCAGATTACATTCATTATAAATTCATTGTTTCTCTTGTACTATCTCTTTGGCCAAACAGAAATACTATATTTATTTCCTTTCTTACCATTATTTCTCTTTTAAAGGCTTCCCCTCCACCTCTCCTTCCATCATTTGATGCTGATGATTTAATAACTTTCTTTAATATTAAAACTGAGACTATCCATTCTGAACTTGCTTCACCTGAACCTTCTTCATTACCAAAATATCAGTCATTGAGTGAAAAAGGATGAAGCTGAGTGAAGAAGAAAGAAACCCTTGGTTGAATGAGAAGCCATACTCTTGGAATTGCCTCCCTGAACATTTCAGACTGCTTTTTCGCTTGTTATTTAAAAAATCTCAATTAGCTCCCCCCCAAAGCTTGTGGAATTTTAGTTGAATATTGTTTTATAGTCTTGTATATTTTGATTATATATATATGTCGGTTTGCTTTATATTATATTGTATTTTTGTATTTTATCTGGATAATATGGTTTACAATCATATTGTATAGTTTTATATTTTTTATTATTCCTTCCTCTGTGTGTGTACACACACACACACACACACATTTTAGATTATATGCCTTTGGCAGGACCCACTGTTTTTGGTTGCTTTAGTTGTAAAGTGTCATGAACAACAATGGTGCTACATAAATAAAAGATAATAATAATATCGCCATGACCATAACTATTCTTCCAAACTACATAAATAAAAGATAATAATAATATCGCCATGACCATAAATATTCTTCCAAACCTAGGAGATTATCGCACACTGAGCACATCTAGAATTTTTTGAAATTTTGCTGAGATCGGGTGTTATTGCACACCTCCATGCTCAGACCGCAGGCATTGTGACCCGATCTTACCCATCTCATCCCCGATCTGTCCTTTTCCCATCCTTCACAAAGAATGGGAGTTAACCATCTTTTACAAAGGATGGGATTAGGACAGATTGGGCATGGGATGGCTAAGATTGGGCCTCAGTACCTCTGATCTGATCACAGAGGTGTGCGATAACACCTGATCTTAGCAAAATTTCAAAAAATTTCCAAACAAGCTCAGCCCAGATTCAGTAGAGCCATTTTGCTGGTGCAATAATCTCCCTATTTTACCAGGCAGCGGACAGTCCAAGAGATGGTGGTTTGTTCTGTTGGTGATCAGGGCATGGGTAGATGACATTTCTTCCCCTCTCACCAGCAAGTGAGGCTGCAATGACCAGAAGGAGGACCATATCACAGTTCCACGTCACAGTCTCACTGGTTAGTTGGAAGGGGGTGGAAACATCATCTACCTATGCCCTGATCACCAGTGGAATGGATTGCTCTCTTCAGAGCAGTTACTGTAAAGTAGCTGATGTAGAATACTGGCTGTAAGTTCCAAGCAGAATTAGTTATTAAGGAATGGCCTAGCACCTAATGAGTAATTCAATCTTCAATCTGTAACCTTTCTCAATGAAAGTCACTAAAGAAGACAGCTAACTTTTCAAACAGATTTATATGTAAAAAGTGAAGTATTTAGCCACCTGAGCATGTGATTAAATACCAAAGTTGTTGGGGTATGCAGACAAGCGGGATCTAGCATACACACACTCAGAGTTGATGCATGTAGGTAGGAATGCCTAGAAGGTGGTCTCTGTGAAGAGTCTTGCTCCAGACAGGAGTACAGGAAAAATCCTCCCACATGCAGGGTGCTGTTTTCAGCTTGGAGAAATGAATCGCTGGACAGCGAGACGGCATTCAATGAGGGCTTTAATCTTTGTTGCACATATTTACAAAGAATAGAGTATCAGACATCCGTCTTGAGTACTCACAGCTATACAGACCAACAAAGTGCTTCGCCAACCATCAACCACAACTAACCAACAATCGAGATTCTGACTCCCATATATAGGTGGTCTTCTTAGGAACATGTGACAGCCATGCACTAATGAAGCCTGACTGGTTTCATCCTCAGTGCCTGTTGCATCAGGACTGTTGCATCAGGCCTCCCATGATGCATGGCTGGTCTCACCCATTGTGCCTGTTGCATCAGACCTCCCATGATGCACAGATTTGTAATAATTTTATTCTGTCATTGACCAGTATAAAAGTATAAACAGATTAGTACAATACAATATCGTATCAAAATAATAACAGAGAAATACAATACATTCAAATGTAGATATACTAATTCCACTTAATTTCCATTTACAGTATTGGGGCATCCATTTGCCATATGGGGACACAATTTACAGACAATATAATAGAATTTAGCCACCTTGTGAATTGTTGTTGGATCAGTGCTGTTTAATAAGGATAGTAAATGGGAGGTATCGGATTTGTTGGGGGAAATACACAATATCGGGCTGATGATGCACAGATTGCCAAATGCTGACTCATGCACCTACCACTTGAACTGCAGTAACCCTGTTATTATTACTCCAGTTCCTTTCAGTGGCCAGATCCATGTTATTTTCCAGACTAGGGGGCCACATGGTCTTGACAAAAGTCAGCATCATCCATGCCATAGTATTTGTAGGTTTTATGGATGGTTGTGAAAGCTGGACAGTGAAGGGCACTGACAGTGAAAAGATCAATACATTTGAATTCTGGCAGACTGTTTTGAGGATATCAGATGGATTGATTCAGTCAAAAACTATGTCCCTGAGTTTTTAAGACCTGATTAGGGTTGTTAATATCTGGGGTTCATGCAGGTCTTTCATTCAAAGGCTCACAATAAGTTGAATTTGACTTGATAGCAAAGAACAACAAAACCAACAACAATCTCCATTGTAGAATTTAGGCTGTTGCTTAGTTTGAATCTAAACTACAGAAGTTAGGTTTTGCCTAATTTTTGGCTACTCACTTTTTTCACTTATCACCTGTGTTGCCTATCCTGATGAAAAGTCCTGGTGTGAGAATGTTGACTGTTATTTTGTGACATTTTGGTTGTTCCCAATAAATGTATTTTGTAATTTTGGACTTCATGAGGAATATTTTCATTAGTGAACAAGCTAATAGGCTATGGTTTGAAAGCTAACACTGTATTCATAGTAACAGCGCTATTTAATATTCAAGGATTATCTAAGCCTAAATCCAACTGTGAGTTCCACTACAATCAATACAATTTACACAAATGTAATTTACCAAGTTCCCATTGATTTTGTAGGTCTACTCTACTTCAGGTGAAAAATTGAATTTAGGTAATAGATTTTGTTTGCTACTTTTTTTAAAAAAAATATAAATGTTTTATAGTGAAACAAACATGAATATATTATGTTTATTCCTGTTTAATTTGTAATGGGCAAAAGCACTAAATAAATAAAGAATATTGCAAAAGGATGCTTTAAACCAAAACAAAAACCCTGCCGTGACAAAATAGCTTTCATTTCCTATAGAGACGACTGCATTTGAAAAGCATTGTCCCCCCAAAATGGGGGGGGGGGGATAATCAAAATTCAGTTTGTCAGGACAAGGGAGTTTATCACATGGGAGGGATCCGGTGCAAAAATGGGATTTAAACTGGGAAAAACTCGCAAAAGTGGATTGATTTTCAGACGATGTCTCACATTAACCCAGACAGAAAGTTGGGTTGATTTTCAGACAATGTTGAGGTTAATGAGCATTAATGTGACATTAACCCAGACAGAAAGTTGACAAAACACACTGCTTTTTCCTTTTTGAAAATCCCAAAAGTAAAAAGCAGCACATTTTGTCAACTTTCTGTTAGAGTTAATGTCGTGTTAATGCTCATTAACCTCGATGTGTCTGAAAATTTACCTGCTTTTGCCGGTTTTTCCTGGGTTTTAAATCCCATTTCTGCACGGGATTTGGGCACTTTGTCTCCCATGTGATAAACTCCATGGACTCTTTTTTACTCCTATAAACAGACACAATCTATATATTAAAAAGATGAACTCCATGCCACTCTGGAGTTTCAAAGTTCTTTTGCTTTTGCATTTGCATAGGCCAAATGGTGAGAGATAATTGTATTGTTTCACACCAGACCTTGGAATTTCATTCCAGTAAACATCAGCTTCCAGTAAAAAAGAAAAGAAAGTACAGACTGCATCCTATCCATCAACATTTTTTTTAAAAAAAAAATCATTTGCCTTGTTGCAACTTGTGTTCCATGCAGTGGCATCCCTAGGGTTGGTATCACCTAGTGTGTAACTTATGGTGTCACCTCCATATTGATTTCCTCCCATTTCACACCATAAAAGCTCCTTAGTAATGCTTTTCTGCACTAATGTTGCTCGTAAATCATAATTTCCATATGCCACTGAATGTAATGCTAATAGTTGTGACATAAACAACTAGCAAAGTTAAAACTATATCTTTATATTACAATCTCATATGCACAACCTAAATCTGTTTACATATACACAGTGAAGATTTCGTTAAAATGTGATGTTTTTAAAGAAAATATTTTTTTTAATTTCATTTTTTTAAAAAAATTGAAAATTGAAAATTTTGAATTTTGAGTTTAATTTTGAAAAATTCTAGGCCCTTTCCTTTCTCCTCTCACTGAGCTTCAACCCACTCCCACAATCTCATAAAGTATTTTAAAAAGAAGCAGA
This sequence comes from Phrynosoma platyrhinos, assembly GCA_020142125.1. Taxonomy (NCBI): domain Eukaryota; kingdom Metazoa; phylum Chordata; class Lepidosauria; order Squamata; family Phrynosomatidae; genus Phrynosoma; species Phrynosoma platyrhinos. Next base: position 367,527,182 of record CM034701.1, on the reverse strand, counting down.
TGAATGCCATAGCCCATTTCTGCCAAAAGGTAGGTGTTTGAGGAGAAGTGGCATCACCCCCCCCCGGGTGTCACCTGGTGTGCTCTCCCCCCCCCCCCAGTGACACCACTACTTCCATGTATACAAGCTTCTGGTGAACTGGTGAAGAAAACAGATTTCTGAACAGAGAAAAAAAGAAATGAGCTATGACTAAGAAGTTTATCACACAATGCTTGAAAAATCGAATTAGAGCAGGATAGTAGTGTCTGTGATCATACATTATCACATGATGCTGTGTCTATCCGGTACTTGGTCTGTAGTTCATCCACTTCTGGAGGCCTCCTTTTCATTGATGGGCAATCCAGTACTAAATGCACTGCTTTTCCACTATTGAGTGAGTGAGATAAATTCCTCCCAAAGCAGTTCTAATATTCAGGCAGCCATATGGTGTGAAGTGGCGAGATTATGCTCCTCTTCCCCTCACAATTCCCAATCAGGATATTTTTCTTTTGTTAAATAAATTTTCTTTATTTATTTTTACTTAATGGATTACCATGATTGTGCTAAAAATAAAAACAAATAAAAATAAATACAGACGAAAAGGCATGCTGGGAAGGGCATAGGGAAGGGAGGCAGGGCTAAGAGGTTGGCATGAGTAAGGCAGAAGCCAGGATAGAAGCAGTTCCATGGTGATTTGGAAGAGCGGTGTAATAATGATTGTTCCCAACTTGATATGTTTGCATTTCCTAGGCTAATGCAATTGTGGCACTTTATGTGTCTGTAGTTATCTCATTTGCAGGTTTAGGAATCCACATGGCAACAAACCTGTGAATCTCTGGATGAGTAAAGCTGTTATGGAACCATTTTGTTTTGCCAGAATTTACTAAGGTCCTCTCTACCCACTTCTTACCCATGGTTTCTTTTGCTCCCTAGCCAACACGCCATGGTGACTCTTTTTGATTACAGAGTTCTAGGGCTATTTGAAACCCAGCCCTAGAAACCAGGTTTTCAAACAATATGGAACCCAAAGGCTATCTGAAACAAGCTGTACTGTTAGGCCAAGCCTTTTGTAAACACTACTAGGGTAAGTTGTTGGTGTATTAAATGTTCTTTTCATCTATCAGTCCCCAAGGTGACATCAATGCTACCAGAATGCTATTTTCTTTGTAATTTAATGTGAATTGTATTTCCATACTCAGAGAACAGGAAAATATTTTGTTTCAAGCAAAATGTATACTGTGTCAGTTAATCTCATGTGCCCATGTTAGAGCAATAAGGAAGACCATGTTTCTGAGCCACAATGCAGTTATATCCCTTGCAAATTTACTCACAGTTGTGTACCAAGCCTCTTTCAGACTTTCAAACATTTCAGACCTTCAAACAAACATGTAGAATGAACACATTAAGGGGCAGAAGTTGAGTCTGCTCATGAGCTATGTGTAAAATAGCTATGGGATGATGCTAATCCACTTCTGATCTGAATCCAAGGTGCTGGTGATGACATTAAAACTCTAAATGGCTTGAGATCTCAATACTTAACCAAGACAGAAGAGTGGAAACTGCTCTTTTTTTTTTTTTTACAGCTAGAGTGACAACTTGTAGCTCCCAAGGTCTTACTTTTGGCCGTCTTGCTCCCCCTGCCTCCTGAAGGGTAACCCAAATCCAAAATATCACACCATTGATTAACATAGTGGGGTCATTTTGTGAGATTTCCCTGAAGCTTTCTCTTCCTATATTCTCATTCCAAATCTGCACCCCCACAGTGACAATAATGTTTGCATTGCCGTTAACTAATTTTCAGAACATAGGCAGTGAGGAAGATTCCCCTTCCTCAACTTTCCATCCCATTGACCTTATTTATGGAAACCTATGGCCACCATCCCCTCATTAGTCTATCATGGAAATGTACAGCCTTCCCAATCTTTGCTCAGCTTCTCCTGTGTTTCTGAAGTTTTGCACTTTGTAGACAAGAGGAGAGAGGAGAGAGGATTGTAGAAAAGTCCCCCTTGTCTTCACTCAGCTTACTCACCTGTCCATTTAATGTTGTACAATGTTGTGGACAGGCAGGGGAAACTGGGGCTCATCTGTATTGCCAAAATAATCCACTTCCATGGCTCATTGCTATTGAATTGTAAAACACTTAGCCATAGCAGTTAAAGTGGTGTCAAACTGGATTATTTCAACAGTGCATATGCACCCTGAGAGAGGATTGTGGAAGGCTGTAGCTTCTAAGATCCTCACTCAGCTCCCCCCCCTCCCCAGCCTTGTGCCAGAGACGTCTCTCCCTTGCAAGATCTCTTTGAAAACTTCATATTTTTAAAAGACGCCTGGTAGTGGGGAGAAAATTTATTAAATTTTAAAAACACATATGTATTGCAGACTCTGGGATTTCAGAGCCAAAACCTGAGGTGTTGATTTCACAAGGGGTGGGCTTTGGTCATGATGTTAAGCATGATACATAAAGTATCTACCACAGTTGGTCACAGAACATAACTGAAATAATAGAAACCAAATCTAACAAATAAGAAAATATTTCTCTTATCAGAAATTAGTTTTTCTGAGCTTAGCATGGAACAGAAAATGCACTTTCTGCCAGCATTGTTTTTAATAACTTTAGAAGTACTGCTTTTAAGGACACAAAGAACAACTAAAGCATTTTTCCAAACTCTGCTTTGAACAGAATACTTTCAACAGCTGCGGCTACAAAGCAATCTGAACCAGGGAAAGGGGTGGTGGGGAAAATATGTGCATTTGTCACGATAACACTCTTGCCCTGAAATTCCTCCAGCTTGCCCTGGAGACTGCAGAAGAGGACTCAGGGCCTCGGCAGACGGAGGCCCCGGAGACGCCGCGGGTCGGAG
>CM034701.1:367505609-367519134 GCA_020142125.1 Phrynosoma platyrhinos | reverse complement strand
GCACCCCTGAGAGATGGCCATCCAGCCTCTGTTTAAAAACCCCCAAAGAAGGAGACTTCACCACACAAAGGATGCCATAGCAGTTAATGTGCTGTCAAACTGCATTATTTCTGCAGTTTGACAGCACTTTAACTGCTATGTCCCATTACGAAAGACTCAGTAGATGCACCCTGAGTCTTTTGTATTGGGACATTTAATAGGAAAGATATATTTCTCTTGGGTTTCATCATGTTTTACCTCACTATTTTAGAGTGCAGTTCTAACTGACCTCCAACCATAATGCATTAAAACTCCAATCTATTGACATAATGAAGTCCCTCTTTCTCATGTAGCAGATCTACCTTGTTCGTTGCATGGTTTGTCAAAAAAAAAATGCTATATTTACAAAGCGACTTTACCTTTAAAAATGATCATGCCTCTTCTTCAGCTATGGCTTTTGCTCTGAGAACTTTATTTTTTATTTTGGAAACTTGGCAAGTGTTAGCCTAACCACAGGCACTTGGAACTGAGAGCACAGCATGTCTGCATTTTAGAAAATGGCTTTGGCAGAATTAAGCTACATTACAGAAAGGACACATTGCTTAGATAAATCTTAAAAACTATTTTCTACTGCTGGATTGGACAGACTTCACCTTTGCATTTTTTCTTGGTCTGTCAACTCTAGTCTGGGAAGGAGTAGATACTGTGCTAGGATATGTGATAAGGCCTTTTTGGTAGCCACCTTCCAGTTGTGGAACTATCCTTCCAGAAAGTTCATTTGGCTCCTGCTCTTTTTAGCCCACACCAGAGAAGCACTCTGATAATTTTTGGTGCCTTAAAACATTACTTGTTTGGACAACACCTCTCAGGATCCCCTAATTAAGATGGACAGTAGCTATAGTGGCTGGATGATTCTGGAAGCTGTAATTCAAAAGAGTACCACCTTAGGGAATTGCACAAAATGAGGGACTAGGGTTTCCCGATATTAGGGTCTAGCCCTGAATCTTAAGACTTGGCCCATTTTCTCCATCCTCAGAAAGAGGGAAAAGAATCTCTGGGCAAGATCTCTACCTTGAAAATTACATTTTTCTATGTGTTCTCATCCACCCTGTTGCTGTAGGATGCTTTGAAGCAGCTGTGGCCAAAGCAGAGCCTGGAAAACTTTCTACACTACAACATCCCCATGTCCTTGAAGCTAGTGCTTGCAAAGATGTTAAAAACAGGGTTAGGAAAAGTCTCTCTGTTTGTGTTCAATGCAGAGCTTAGTTAATTTCCAACCAGCGAAATATTTTCTCATTAGAATTATCTGCTTTGAGTAGCAGTAGTTGATATATCATATTTCATGGCACCAACAGGAGCATCCCTGTGTCTCAGGCATGGGTCCTGAAATCTCAGGGCCTTGGATGATCCTGACTTGGCAATTCAGTGAAGTGCAGGATATTTCTCCAATCTACATACAGAAGCTGTCTATGCCACAATACAAATAACTGTGATGAAATGTGCTACGGGACCTGTCTGCCTGGGCCAGAATACTCCAGGGGCAGCTTTGAGTATCCTGGCACTACAGTTGCTCTGACCTCTCCCCATTACTTGGCCCTTTTAAAAAATACCCCAAAGGCATCAGAACCCATCTGATCTTGAAAGCTACACAGGGTCAACCCTGGTTAGTACTTGGATGGTAGACTACCAATGAATACCAGGTGCTGTAGGCTAAATTCCAGAGGAAAGAAGGGGCAAAACCACCGCTAAGTATTCCTTGTCTAAGAAAACTATGAAAATTAAGGGGTCACCATAAATCAACAGGCTGCTTGAAGGCATGCACATACATTTGTTATTGTTGTTAACTGCCGAGTTGATCTTGACCCATGGTGACTCTATGAATGAGACATCTCCAAGACCCTCTGTCCTCCACTGTTCTGCTTAATTCCTGCAAACCCATACCTGTGACCTCCTTAATAGAGTCCATCCATCTGATGTGTAATCTTCCTCTCTTCCTACTTCCTTCCATCTTCCCCAGCATTATTGTTTTTTTTTCCAAAGAGTCCTCTCTTCTCATGATGTGTCTGAAGTACGACAGCCTCAGTTTGGTCATCTTGGTTTCCAGAGAGGCTTGATCTGCTCTAGGACCCATTTATTTGTCCTTTTGGCTGTCCATGGGATCCTCAGCACTCTTCTCCAGCACCACATCTCAAATGCAATGATTTTCTTCCTGTCTTATTTCCTCACTGTCCAGCTCTCACATTCATACATGGTAATAGGGAATATGATAGCTTGTATGATTCTAACTTTTGTGCTCAGTTTGCATTTTAGAATCTTTTCTAGTTCATTCATGGCTTCCTTCCCTATTCTTAATCTTCTTCTGATTTCCCAACTGCAGTCCCCATTTCTATCAATGTTTGATCCTAGGTGTGAGATCAGCAATTACAAATCAGATACTTAGGTATAAGGTTAACTTATGTCTGTGTATGCCAGTAACAAAATGCTAGCCACTGTTTCCTTAGATTATAATCCTAGCCCTCAAAGCTGATGGATGAAGGTGTTTTGGGATGGTATATCAGTGCTTCTCTGTGTCAGGGAAAGAGAAACTTGGATTCTCTGGATCTATAGTTATTCCATTCCACAAATGGATCCAGTCTGGACATATCAACTTCAGCAATTTATAATGTATTTACTCTAATGTCTCACTATGCATTGCAATCAAAACTGCCCCTCTAGTGTCAGACTGGGCCAGCATGAGCCAGTGAGACAGGAGATCATGGAAGAGCTCATCCTTAGCATTCATCCTGGCCCTCATCAGGATTTGTTCTGTCCTCTTTCTCTCCTGCGGCTACTGTTGACAATCACAGTAGCAACAATTGTGTTGGCAGCCTGGTCACCATTTTCCATCCTCCACAATACATAGTACTTCACATTGTTTACATTGCACTGTAAGTAAGTGTGTAAGTATCTGAGTATAAGTATTTGAGGAAATGAGGCCTTCCCTACTAAAATGGGGGAGAATATTTAGATAAAATTCTCCAAAATGTTTTTTCTAAGGATAGGGATTTTGAATAATAATAATAATAATAATGCCACTTCACAAATGTCAGGAAAATGTCTCTAGAAAAAAATGTTAGGGTGTTGTGTTGGTGAAAAGTGCTGGCTGACTTTTCCAACTTTTCGTTGGAAATCTTGAGTCTCCAGGTGGCCTCAGGCAAGCCATTTAGGTATTTATAATCTATTTTATTTCACATCCCACCTTTTTGTCATTAAAACACCTTGGGTGTTATGAAACCCATATAGTTAAATATAATGTCAGAATGTAAAATGAGAAGGAAAACCCCAAATCAACTAAAATGAAAGCAGAAATAGCAACAAAATAATTCAGCCATCACATTATTAACCAGTAAAGCACAGGAAAATGAAACTATTTATATCAGGTGTCAAAAAGACAATAAAACTGGGCACTACATGAGTGTCATTGAGGGACAGCATTTTATACATAAGGCCTACCACAGAAAAGTGATTGTAACTGCAAATGAGCCAAATTCATAGAGACTAAGGTTTTTCGGTGGCTAATAGTCCTGATAGCTTATGCTTTTTCCAATACCAGAGGCACCATACTTCTGAATACCAGTTGAGAGGTAACATGAGTGGCATCTTATTTTATTTTATTTTATTACAATATTAGTATCACAGCTTACATTCAAAACTCTCAGGTGGCTTACAATCAAATCAATTTAAAATAATAAATAACAACAATAATCTTAAAAGATTCACATATATATTAAATAATTTATCAATTGAAAACCAAACAATTTAAAAACAAAATATTTTTTTTTAATTGCCATTATATCAGATATGCAGCCTGAGTAAAATTAATTAGGTATGCAAACTTTTACATTAAGCCACATTTTGACTTGGCAGTAAAATGATATAAATGATCATCAGGCCTCCAAAAGGAAGACATCCCACAACTGGGATGCCATCGCAAAGAAGGCTGTCTCCTATGTCCTCCCACAATGGCTTTCCTCTACCGGTGGGACAAAGAGGAGGATCCCTTAGATAGAGTTCAGTTCTCAGTCAGGCATATATAAAGAGAGGTGCTCCCTGAAATATGGCAGTGTTTCTTGTATCATTCTGCAGGATTTATTTTATATTTCATATTTTTTATAAAATAAAAATATATATTTTATATTGCAATTGTTTCTATTATTTTACACAATGAGATATATCTCTTTCTTTGGCTATATTTTAAAACACAGTATTTATATTTCCAAATAATGCTATTTTCAAACATTATCACTTGAACACATGCCCTCATTCAGTTTTTAAAAGTAGGGTTTTGCATGTATTTTGAAGCATGCAAATTTTTCTGTGTGCATGCTTCCCCCCCCCCCACCAACCCATATGCATTTCCTGTCATCTGTCAGCATGAGGATTCAGGAGTGCAAATTGTATTTGCCTCTTTGCCAATTGGGAAGTGATGCACAATTAACAGAATCTTGTCGAACCCCAGACTAAAATCATTCTCATATAATCCTTTTGATACTTCCCTCTTATGTGGACATGGACCATTCTGAATATCTAAGCAGGGTTTTTGCAACGTTGGGAACATTTGGTCCTCTGTATGTTTTGGACTACAGATCACACAATCCCTTACCATTGTTCGTGCTGAGCGGGGTTGATGGAAACTGGAGTTAATGGATCAAAGCATCTATCCAACATCAACATTCATGGGAGGTGTCTGAGAAAGCTTTTGAGCAGCAAATTCATCCCAGCTCTTACTATTCTAAGCAACTTTGTTTTAATAATTTGTTTTTAATAAAGCTACAATATGTATATGGGCAATGTTGCTATCTAATCTGTCAGACACTATGTGAATTTGCTTTACAAATATTTGTAATTCCTTTTTAGAAGGAATATTAGCTTTCCTTGATTTGCTATCATGGTGTTGATAGAGTAGGGCAAAGGAGAAGGGGAGGGAGGGAATTCAACTTTTTGTGTGCCTCTGTTTATTTTAAAGTCTGATTTCAAAACCTGCAGAACGAGAGCCAAAAGTCTGAACAATGAACGCATTGTAGCGATAACTAGCAATTTTGCTGTAAGTACAGAATTCAAGAATAGAACAATCTGGTGCTACCTTTTTATCTTTTGCCACTGAGGGCTTTCGCCAAAATGCTAGAGGTGTGATATAATCCCCTATAATTACATGTTTTGTGATAGAGCATTCCTCGGCTGTTTAAATGGATTAAAAATTGATTGAGAATGTTGAGGCATTTCAGGCAGACTGGTAAAATAATTAGCAATTAATACTGTGCTGCAGTTTAGCAGCCATTGTTCTGTTGTGCTTTGTTGCTGGAGTACAGATTTGAAGGACCTGTGTGAATGGTTTCAGGGTGTCTTAGCTCACTGAGTGGAATTCTCTGTTGCTTTGGGTGCAGGCAGGCATGCCAAAAAGAAAAAAAACCAATTTAGCAAGCTAATAGGGAAATAACACCAAGAACCTCTTCTCATCCAACTTTCCAGTGTGGGAGCAGACACCCAAACTGCCAGCCAAGTTCCCCCTCCCAGTTGGCATACTCTTGCATCTTTAGTTTCTATTTGTTTATTTACTTAAATATTTGTCACTAATTCTTTGGTATTATGCTCTCAAGGTCACTAACCATGAAGGCAATTCATGAAATAAGAACTTGCATCCGAGGAAATAGACCAAGTCTATGAAAACTTATGCTACAACTTCTTTTACACAGTTAGTCTCAAAAGTGCTACAAGATCCTTTTGACCTTGGAGGTCATTTAGCCCAACAGATGTGCACAAGACCCCTGGAGAATAAGGCCCACCACACATGTCTGGGACTCTTGCCCTTCCTGACTCATAAAAGAGCTGGGAAAGCTAAGGTCCTGCATTGTTTCTACTTCTGATGATGACATGTTGTTGTTGTTGTTGTTGTTGTTGTTGTTGTTGTTGTTGTTGTTGTTTGTTGTTTTTAGCTGCCCTCAAGTTGACCCTGACTCATGACAACCCTGTGAGTGAGATATCTCAAAAAACCCATCCCCCATTGCTCTGCTCAGGTCATGTAGATTCAAGCCTGTGACCTCCCTAATTGTGGAGGTCATCTGGCTTGGAGTTTTCCTTTCAAAGCTTAATTGTCCTTTCTAATGACTTGTGCCTTCTCATGATGTGGTCAAAGTATGACAGCCTCAATTTGATTATCTGGGCTTTCAGGGAGAGTTCAGACTTGATCTGTTCAAGGACCCATTTATTTGTCTTTTTGGCAGTCCATGGTATCCTCAACACCCTTCTCTAACACCACATCTCAAATGAGTTGATGTTCTTCTTATCCACTTTCTTCATTGTCCAGTTCTCACATCTATACATGCTGATGGAAAGTATAACAGCTTGGACAATGCTAACTTGAGTACTAGGTTGTATATCTTTACTTTTTCAGGATCATGCCTTCTTTCATCGGACCCCTTCTCATTCCTCGTCTTTTTATTTCTTGTCTGAAGTCTTCATTCTGATCAATGTTTGATCCAAGGTATGAGAAATCTTTAACTATTTCAATTTCTTCATTGTCTAGCCTAAATTTATGTAGATCCTCTGTGAGCCTTTTTGTTTATTTATGCTTAGCAACAAGCCTGCCTTTGGACTTTCTTCCTTGATTCTTAATAATTGTTCCAAATTCATGATATTTTCTGCTAGTAGTATGGTGTCATCCACATATCTTATGTTTTTGATGTTCCTTCCTCCTGTTTTCACTCCTCCTTATTCTAAGTCTTAACCTGCTCTTTGTATGATATTTTTTGAGTACAGGTTAAACATGTAGGGTGATGATTGAATTAGGAATGTATAATTATCACCTAGGGTTGCTAGAGTGAAAACTGGAGAGGGCTCCTGTACTTTTAATAGTTATGTAGAGGAAGGAATTTGAGCAAGTGTAACACAACCAGATAACAAGCAACATATGCTGAAATTCCCTCTTCTACCCAACCATGACATAGGCCTCTCCAGTTTTAACTCTGGCAACTCTATTTCTACCACTGATATAAACTGACATTATTCACTGTAGCATTTTGGAGCACTAACATTTATTTGCCATAATGTATCATTTTGGAAGGGACATGAGGGCTCAGTGTTTAAGATGCTGACTCTGAAAACCTCAAGGTTGGCAGATTGGTAGTTCAAGGCTCAAGTGCCACATGACCGAGTGAGCTCCCATCACTAGTCCCAGCTTCTGCCAACCTAGCCCTTTGACAGCACATAATAGTGCAAGTAAATAAATTGGTACCATTTTGGTGGGAAGGGAACAGCATTCCATGTGCGTTGGCATTTAGTCATGTTTGCCACATGACCACAGAGTCATCTTTGACAAATTTGACTCCCTCAGTTTAGTAATGGAGATTAGCACTGCCCCCTACAATTGGACATGACTAGATAATCACATCAAAGGGGAAATCTTTATCTTTTTACCATTACCAATTTGGAGTAAACTTTGGGCAAACAAATATAGTTTAAATATTCCTTATCCAAAGTGCTTGGGACAAGAAATGTTCCATCCCTCAGATTTTTGGGGATTTTGGAATACATATATATTGCATATGCATAATGAGGCTGGAGAGAGACTAAGGAGCTTATTGCATTACAAAATAAACCTACTTACCTCCACCGGTTTCAAGACAATTATGGGATGCAGCCGGGTACTATCACATGCAAAATGCCACCAATGCCACTGCCTGGCTGCATCCTGCCTGAAACCCACCTACAAGCCACACTCAGATGGCCGATTTGCAAAGTTGGGAGCTTCCTGACTTTGCAAATCGAACAGCTGAGCGCAGGCTTTAGGCAGAATGCAGCCAGGTGGTGGCATCAGTGGCATTTTGCATGTGATGGTACCCAGCTGCATCCCGTAATTGTCTTGAAACCAGTAGGAGTAAGTAGGTTTATTTTACAGTGTAATAAGCTCTTAAGGATCTGTGAAATGATAGGACATATCCTCGTATTTAGGCATGACTCTCTAGCTGTGCCTCACCATCCTCGCAAATACAGTATAGGTATATACTATGCTGAGAGCCAGCATGATGTAGTGGTTTGAGCTTTGGACTATGACCCTGGACACCAGGTTTTGATTCCCCGCTTAGCCATGCAAGCTCCCTGGGTGACCTTGGGTGAATCACATACTCTCACCCCCAGAAAACTCCATGCATGATATATTTGTCTTAGGATCACCATAAGTTGAAAATGAATTGAAAGCACACAACAACAACAAACAACATACTTCACTATTTGTAGCTCAAAAACATTTGGATTTTCAGATAAGGAATACTCAACCTGTAATAGACTACTGATTGCCTGAAGAAATATTACAGATATTAATGTATATAAAATACCCCTGTCTAAGGGCCTCAGCAGACAGAGGCCCTGGAGCCGCCGCCGGACGGAGCGCCGCGGGGATGCAGCCTCCGCATCCCGGCGCTCCTGCAATGGCTCTGGAAGGAGCGCTAAATCAGCGCTCCTTCCTCAAGACAGGGAAAGTGCACCCTAAAAGCGGCGGGCGCACTTTCCCTGACTGCCCCTCCTCTTCAGGGCCCGGAAGACGGCTCAATTAGCCATCTGCCGAGGCCCTAAGTGACTCAAATATGCACCCTTAGAGGACAAATAGGTCATCAGATAAGTGAGCTGTGGCTGTAGAAAATGCAAGCAGTGTGTCTGTTTCCTCTCTTATCTTCTACCATTTCTATTCCTGATTACAATGTGTCACAATGTTTAATTTCCCTCTGCCCCTGCTACAGCTGGTGAGGTAGTAGTGTGCAATGTGGAATGTCATGATGACAAGATACAGGTAAAATATAATAGCTATTATAGATTGGAGTGAGAGTATGTGCCACTTCCTTGTTTTCTATGGGGTCAAATATAAATGAACACTGCAAATACAATAACAATGGTTTAAAGAGTTTGCAGATTTAAGCCAATGTTTAAAGGTAACAGCAACAGTACAACATATTTTCAACTGAAATAAACAAATATACAGCCTCCCAAAGTCCCATGCACTCCACAAAGCACCAGTGCAGGACTTGCTTGCAGAAATCTTGCAGCTCACCAATTGTTGTAGCCAACCTTGAAGCCCTAAATAAAAATTCAAAATAGACACAAAATAAATATAAAGTCCACTAGAGGGAATTTACCCTACCTTTACATCCTGTATCCAAACATTAAAATTATATCACCGTATATACTCAACTATATGTTGAAAAAATTATACCAAAAAATTAACCCTAAAATCTTGGGTCAGTTTATACATGAGTCAATACAGTAATACTGCTTAGAAAGGTCCCATGATCACATGCCTGGCAGTGATCTCTGAAAGAGCTGCCAAGGCAAAGTGTGTGTGTGTGTGCATGAGAGAGAGAGAGAGTTGATTCCCTCCTCATTCTGATGTTAAAGCCTTCTCTCCTCATCAAACACCTCATTTAACTCCACTTCCTTCCCTTCTCAATCCAATGTTAAAACCTTCTCCTGAAGCACCTAGGAAGTGGTGCTAGGTGGTCAGGAGAGGTCCAGAGAAATAGAAGGAGAGAAATTGATGTCTTCCCCTTTAGATCTTTTGTTACCTGCCCCTAAATTTTACGCTCAACTTATCCACAGGTCATATAAAAAACCATGATTTTGCCCCCGAAACCTTCCCTTAATTTATATATGAAGTTGACTTGAGTATATACGGTACCTGATTCAAGGTGACAAAGGCCAAGCTCTATCCCTGGCATGCACTATTTACTGTCTCAAATGATGAATTCAGCATCTTCCTTAGGTTTTCCCCACCCACCAGGCCAAACCATGTAAACTGGTCATATAAATATAATTGTCAATAAAAAAGCTGTCAGGAGAGGGAGAGAGTGAGCAAAAGAGATACCCTCCAACATTTCACAGATGAAAACTGGAATATCTTAGGGTCACCATAAATTGAAAATGAATTGCAACATCAAGGTATGGTCAAGATAGTAAAACTTATTAAGAAGGAAGAATACACAAGCTAAGAGAGGCTGCAGCAGCCTGTCTTTGTCTGAGCCTGGCAAGAATGGCAAGATTATCCCCTTTTTTCCTCTCCTTCCTGCTAAATTAATTTGAGTGCAAACTACATTTGCACTTTGAACTCAGTGTGCAGCAACTGAAATAAGCTGAAGACAAAAGGGGAGAGCAGGAGGATGAGAAATTGGGATGTTTTAAAAGCAGCTGAAGAAGTGGGACAACAGAGGATTAACTGGGACTGTCCCTGTCAAATTGGGACAGTTGGAGGGTATGAAGAGAGGGAACATTTGTAAAGCCTCAAACAACATTTCAGAATCTATTCTGGATCTCAGAAGGATGCAGTTAATCACTTAAGAATATATGCTTATTATCATGACTAACAAAACAGAAATGGATTTGAAATATGGCACTTGACTTGTTTTTTTGGAGCCATTTCTCTTAACTATGGCAGATGATCTTACTCTTAATATAGGTGATTTGGGGGTAAATCTTTTGAATCTCCCTTTGAAGCCAAAAAGTCTTGTCATAATATTCAAATATATTTCTGTTTTGTTATATTGTGGCCTTGTGTGATCCTCAATGTTTGAATAAGATCGAAAATAGGACTACACCTTTGTTCTGCCAGTATAACCTCCTGGTACTTCAAAACAAAAGGTGCAGATTGATAATGTTAAATCTGTTTTGTTAGACTCACTGCCAGGGCATTATTAAAGTGGTGGTTGACTCAGTCTATAGTGGATTTGAAACAGGAGCTTAGCTTTCACAGCAGTGAACCTTGATTGTGCAGAACAATGATCACTGTACCATGGAGAAGACCTGTAATGCACTCCCACTTAAAAGAAACAAAACAAAATCTGATCCTGGGGTAACCTTAGAAGCTATTTGCTCTAGCAGGTCAGAAAAGCACTCAAGTAGCTGAGATTAAAAGAGCACCACTGGCAGTCTGCATAGGGTTTCTGTTCCAATGTGACATCCCCAATCAGCTTTCAAACTCTCCCTCTCCCCACATCTTTTTTCGTAACCGTATATTTGCCAGCCATTTTTCATAAATCAGATGTCTTAAGTATATGTGCAAAATTCTGCACAGATTATAGATGTTAATTTGAAATGCATAGGGACTAAGAAACACAGTGGTGACCTGGTTAATGGGGTGGAAGTGATGGCATTCTTAGGTGGGAGTGACCATGTTCTCCTGAGGTTTGTTATATATGCCCTGACTGATTTTGTTATAGGGTGGAAAGGGAAGTCAAGCATAGTCAGACATATATTCCAGATTTTAAGAAATTTGATTTCAGTAAACGTAGGGAAATATTGGGATGAGTCCATGGCCAGAAATACTAAAAAGAGCAGGAAGTTCATGATGCAAGGGAGAGATACTGAAGCACAATTTCAAACAGGTCCAATGAGGAGAAAAAGTGGGAGCTGTCTAAGGAAACCAGGATGGATGTCTAAATAACTTTCAACTGGGCTAAGACTTAAAAGTGATTTGTGCAAGAAATGGAAAAGGGGCAAACTATCAAAGAGGAATGTAAACAAATGGTCAACACATGTAGGGAGAATGTATGAAAAGCTAAAGTGCATAACAAGCTCAGGTTTAGAAGATTGTTGCAAGTGCCTTACCTTATCTTTTCCCCAATGGGATACTCACATGTTTAATTATCAAAATGGGTCTTATTGCATTCTCCCATGGCCAGGCATATGCAGCCTGTATGCAACCTGGGTTTATCCCACGGCTCTTCAAGGACAAGAAAACAGAGGCTGGATGGCCATCTGTTGGGGGGGGGGGTTCCTTTGATTGTGCATTCCTGCATGGAAGGTGGTTGGACTGGATGGGACTGGTAATCTCTTCCAACTCTATGATTCAATGATTCAACACTGAAGACTAACAGCTGCAAAAAGAATTCAAAGATATTGCGAGCATCTGAGGAGGTAAACTGAAGTCTATGAAAGCTCATGCTGCCAACTTCTTTCTTTCAGTTAGTCTCAAAGGTGCTACAAGATCTAGCTGCAAAAAGAATATATGGAAACAGGATCTCTATATAAATGACTAGGTGAATATATGTAGAGGAGACAAGCAGGAAGGAGTAGGGAGCAGACAGGAAGTATCTTCAAAGAAAGGTATTCCCCCATTCCTTGGATGTGAATCCTTTGGCCTTCATCATCCATTGGTGGAAAAGGTGATGTCATTGGCATACTCTCATATGTATGTGCATACACTGCATTGCTGCACTGGGATATTGAAGATACCACAGCAGGAGCTTTAGCTTCCTTGCCTGTCACCTCCTCTGCCCTCTCTCCTTTCATAGCATAAGCCTAGCTAGTTGCCATTTGGGGCCTCCTCCATGCTATTTGGATTTTTGGTTGATTCATGTTTGCACTATCTTGTTACAATTGGTGGAGTGTGGGCACTTTTTTAGGTTCAAACTTCTGTTATTGTCCCCTTGAGGTACTGTCAGGTAAAAGAATATTCCATAAACATCTCATAGGCAGCTGGTTTGGGGGGAGGAGAGAGTTGAGATGAGACAGTTCTTTGACCCAGATGGGACAGCCCTTTATGAAAGTGTTAGCCACTGCCACCTAAGGGGTAGGCATGGGACCATCTGATCCCCTCCATTGGCAATATGTGATGAAGATCCATCCTCTTTAGGAGGATCAATTTAAGGCAACTTCCTAAGTGATGTGCCTGCTAGCACATTTGCTGCCACATTGCAGCTGGTTGTTTCAAAGCTGTAGCCTTGCATTACTTCAACATGCTATCTAGTATTGCCTTTCAGGTGGGAAGGCAAAGGAAGTGAAGTATTGCCTTTCAGGTGGGAAGGCAAAGGAAGTGAAGTCTCATGCATAGTGATCTATGATCTTCAAAACAACAGAAAACAAGCTCCCTCCATCTTTCTCATGATATCTGCTCAGATATTTAAATGTTAAATATTCATGTTACTTCTTCAGTAGAATAGACTTCCTTGGTGAACTCTTCTTCTCTGGAGGTCTTTAAACAGAGCTTGAATGACCATCCCTTAGGAATGCTGTAGTTGTACATTCCTCCATGTCAGGAAGATGGACAAGATGGCTATTGTGATCTCATAGAATCATAGAATCATAGAATTGGAAGAGACCACAAGGGCCATCCAGTCCAACCCCCTGCCATGCAGGAACTCACAATCAAAGCATCCCTGACAGATGGCCATCCAGCCTCTGCTTAAAGACCTCCAAGGAAGGAGACTCCACAACTCTCCAAGGGAGTGTGTTCCACTGTCGAACCGCCCTTACTGTCAAGAAGTTCCTCCTAATGTTGAGCTGGAATCTCTTTTCTTGCAGCTTGCATCCATTGTTTCGGGTCCTAGTCTCTGGCGCAGCAGAAAACAAGCTTGTTCCCTCCTCGATGTGACATCCCTTCAAATATTTAAACACGGCTATCATATCACCTCTCAGCCTTCTCTTCTCCAGGCTAAACATCCCCAGCTCCCTAAGTCGTTCCTCACCAACTAAAATGGTGAAGTCGTTTCCAGACCCTTCACCATTTTAGTTGCCCTCCTTTGGACAC
>CM034701.1:367452324-367468593 GCA_020142125.1 Phrynosoma platyrhinos | reverse complement strand
TCTCCTTTCCTGGCAGAAACTGCCTAGAAAGCCTCTTTCTCTTTTTTTGACAATGGAGCAAAGGATTCAAGCTACAGGAAAAGAGATTCCACCTAAACATTAGGAAGAACTTCCTGACAGTAAGAGCTATTTGACAGTGGAATACATGCCTCAGAATGTGGTGTAGTCTCCTTCTTTGGAGGTTTTAAACAGAGGCTAGATGGCCATCTGTTGGTGGTGCTGTGATTGTGTATTCCTGCATGGCAGGGGGTTAGACTGGACGGCCCTTGAGATTTCTGCCAGCTCTATGACTCTAATTTACAGCATGGTTGTCAGTCAATATGAGAGCTGACTTCCAATTCAGATAATTTCCCGAAGGCTTCAGTTCTGTGAAAAATGGGTCAAAGCCAAAGAGTTGAGTAAAAAATTCTCAGCATATTTTAGCACAAAGCTTTTACTGTAAGCCTAAGAGAAGCACTTCAGCCATTTAGAATAGGGAGAACCCATAAAATGATGGTCACATAAGGAAGAGAGTGTGGTCATCTTGGAAAGGCTGGAGAACCAAACTGGAGCTCCTGGCAGGCTAGAGATTCCTCACATATACCTAACATATACATCTTTTTACTGCACGTTATATATTCAAGTGCTGGTCCAAGTCACCCTAACTCTCCCCCATAAATTTGCTATCATACAATGTTTTAAGGGAGGAAGTCAACTCTAATCATGATTTTTAGAAACTAATCACTTTTTTAAAATCCAATTTATAAAGTAAAACAGAAGTTGCCTGCTTCACGTATGTGATATAACACTAATGACTTTTTTGTATTTTTTTAAAAATACTAAATAAGTCAATTTGAAAAGGCAATACGATAAGAAGGGAAGTGAATTGATTTTGCTTGCAGGAAGAGTTTTGATGCTTTCTGACAAATATCTATCACATTTTCCTGTCTGAGGTCTCATCCTGAAAATATGTGAGGAAGTATCAAGAGTGTCCAGTTCTTTTTGTTTTGATTTTACATTAACTGCATATTTCAAGGTTTGTATCAAAACTTCTAGTATTATCCTGGGTTTCTCTTCTTTCTTTCTCTCTCTCTCCCCACCCACTGATTGTGTGTCACATATAGACTCATGCAACATTTCAATAATCAATTTCAGCCATTTTCGCTGAGCATTCTTTATCATTATTCAGAAGTTATAATCAAAGTGCTAAAGTGATTCAGCAATATCACTAGTTAAATGTTAGGGTGCAAAAATTTCTTCTTTCCTTTGCATGATCTCCATTAAATTGGTGGCCTGGAAACAATGACTGTTTTTACTGGCAATGACCATCTTAGTTAGTTCTGATATAATACAAACAGATGGCCACATAGAGATACTTTTCATTTTGGAAAATACTAGGTCATTAATTTGAAATGACCTGAGAAGTAGGAATGAAAAGTCCTTGGTAATCCCAACAGTTCCCAGGAAATATACTGGGAAAAAAAATGATGTGGATCCAAAAAAAATAAAATCGGGTTGTTTTAGAACAAAGCCTGGGACTTTAAGAGATTTTTTTTCTCATCTGGAAGGTCTCTGAGAGATAACTGTGCCATTGTAGGAAAAAATACTACTTTCAAAAATATTGCATAATTGGCATATTGTTCTAGATTTTGTTTAAGACTATTCTATAGTCTGTAATTGTGAAAGACAAGAGAATAATCCCTTTTAAAAGGCCATATTCTTAAAGTTTTTGAAATAGTTCTGTTAAAATGATTGATTTAATTCCATTTATATTCTGCCTTTCCCATGAAATCCAAGGCAGCCCCACATGGTGGCATTCTGTAGCTTTTGGGGCTGTTAAGAAAGTGGCTTTTAGTTCTTTGCTCAGTAGTCAAAGATGTTCAGAAATTAAACATTCTCTAAAAGCAGGTGCCGGAGAATCCACAGTTAATATTTATCAACCACAGCTCATCTTATTTCAAGGATCTTGTTTTAAAAGCTGCTGTCATGTTTGCATATTATAAACCTCCTCCTCCTCTTCCTCCTTTAGTGAAACCAGCCAAAAAGCTTCACAATGGGGGAACTAGATGTTAATGAGCTGAGATTGTGGGAAAATGAGTATAGTGGTGGCCTGCCTGACCTGCAAAATAATGCTACATTTAGCACATTCTTTTCCATTTGTGTTGTAAGCATTAAGAAGGTAGCAAGTATGGCCTTTTCCCTCTGGTTTTGTTTCACAGAAAAAAATGGTTTCCTAGGACCTTATCCCACGGGGCCAAAAGCAGCAAGAATCCACTAAGAATCAGGCGCTATAGCGCTATACATTCCCGGGTGATCACACGATGTCGCTCAGAATCGGCTAAGAATCAGGCGCTATAGCGCTATACATTCCCGGGTGATCACACGACGTCGCTCAGAATCCGCTAAGAATCAGGCGCTATAGCGCTATAGTTTCCCGGGTGATTACACGACGTCGCTCAGAATCCAACAAGAAACCGCTCGGAATGCAGCATCATTCGGGTTCTTTTGAATGTCGGTTTCAGTGGGCATTGCAATAGCGCTAGCTTATCCATAGCGCTATTATAGCACTAGCGCCATATTTATACTAGCGCTATAGTACTGCAATGATGCTCATATCGCTTTCTTGCCACTTTTGAGAGCAGCGTGGGATAAGGTCCCTAGAAGAGCTTGCACACTGGGGGCAGAGGGAAAGGCAGCAGTTGTCTGTGCATTGTAAGCAAATAGCAACTATTGTTATAAAATTGGTCAAATTGCCCTGTATTTACATGCTCTGTGTGGTGATCTAAGCACTAAAGAAGACAACACACATACATACTCCTACTTATTCCAGAGAAATGGAAACTATCTGGCTGTGATGCAGTTTGGTGAATCCACTCACAAAAGAAATTGGTCATCCTACCAGACAACCACTTGTCAAGTCCTTTAGAATTTTTGAATACAGATTTTTTTGGGGGGTTGTAATCCTCCAGAGATTACATGGTGTAGTGGTTTGGGTATTGGACTATGATTCTTGAGATCAGGGTTTGATTCCCAGCTTGGCCATGAAACACACTGGATGACCTTGGGCAAGTCACATGCTCTGAGCCTCAGGGGAAGGCAATTGCAAACCTTCTCTGAACAAAGGTTGCCAAGAAAATCCCACCTTAGGGTTGCCTAAGTTGGAAATGGTACTTGAAGGCACATAACAACAACAAATCCTCCTTCTCTTTTTCCTAATACTCAAGTATGTGTGCAGTTCTGTTTGAAACCAAAATGGCAGGATCATGCACAAGAGGGAGATATCAGGAAGCTTAAGGAAACCCAGAAGTTTATAGTTTTCAAGGTGATAGCCAAGTTACTTGGTTTCTTCATAAGGAAGAAAAGTGGTGTGTGTGTGTGTGTATTTGTCTCTATGTGTGGGGTGGGGAGACATTTTGCAGCACCTTTGAGAATAAATGATATTTTCAGCATAAGCTTCATCAGTCCCTCATCCACTTGTTGCTGTTACATATCTTCAAATAAATTCTATTTGCTGTTGCATGTCTTCAAATCAATTCTATTCAAATCAAATCCCCCATCATAGGGGATTTCTTGGCAAAATTTATTCAGAGAGAGTTTAGCATTACCTTCCTCTAAGACTGTGAGCATGTGATTTGCCCATTGTCGCCCAGTGGGTATCCATGGCTAAGTGGGGATTCAAACCCCAGAGTCCTGGAGTCCTAGTCCAACATTCAAATCATCACACCATGTTGGCTCCCTTCTGTCACCTCGCTACCCTTTCCTTCTTATGCTGAGGTTTATAGTACAAAACATATTTAGTGCAATTGAAAGAAAGAAAGAAAGAAAGAACCAAAGAGAGGACCCAAGCAGCACAATAAGACTGAGTGTGCTCAGAGTTCACAGAATACTGGTTTACTGTAAGGGGAAAGAATTGAAAACCTGGATGGGGTGGGAAAGGGAATGTTGCAGCTTGAGTCTTATAGAGGCAACACTCTGGACGTTATCACACTGGCCCTAAAGCAGAAAGAATCCTGCATCATTCCTGCACCATTCCGGTTCTTTTTTCCGTGTGTTCACACGACGTCGCACATAACGCCGCCCATCCCTGCATCATTCCAGCATCATTCCAATTCTTTTGAATTCTGGGTATCTTGAGGAATTACACTCTTGCGACCGGAATGATGCCGGAATGATGCTGCTTTCGCCGTATGTCTGAACACGCGATCCGTATCGTGGAGCATTTCCTCGTCTTGGCCCATGGTTCCCCGCGCTTTTCCCATGGAAGCATCTTATGATGTGTGCTTCCTGTTTGGATCGGGCAACCCAGAACGGGTAAACATGATGGTCCTCTCTAATATTTTAGGGTTGTGGAAGGGATCTTTCCACTTGTGTGTGAACAGGAGATACGGGTCCCCGGAGCAGAACCATCGCGGCATCGTCAATTCCGCAATGATTCCAGTTGCATCTGATAACGATTTCTGTCTTGCCGAGTCCATTCTGGTATGGTTCTGGATTGATTCCATTGCACTTTCTTGCCACTTTCTTGCCGCTTTGAGACCCCAATGTGATAACGTCCTCTGTGCTACAATTTTGTCACAAATCATAGAGAAAGAGAAAGAAAGAAAAAAAAAGAGAGAGAGAATGAGAAGGAGAAGCAGGAACTGCTTCTTTCATTTAGGGAAGCAATTGGCTCCATTATTACCTTCATTACTGTGGTCACCTCACCAAAGTACATGTACACTGTATTACTGAAAACATAAGCTTAAAGAAAAGGAAAGCAAGAAAGGAATAATAACAGTCCCTGTCTTGAAATGCTGAGAAGCTAAATTCCAGTTGGAGAAGGCAGGGTAGGAAAGGTCAAAAAGGGCTGAACTGTGACTGAATGCAATTGCATATATCTTGATTTGCATGGGGAATGTTTCTGAATGTTCCTTTTTATGGTCATATGTTCATTCAGTGTCAGGAAAGGCAAGATGAAGGGAGAGCACAAGACTGTGACCTGTCTTGCTTTCAACTTCTGTGCACTCATTTAAAGATCTGAGAGTCTGCCTGTGTATCTCTATTTTTTCCAGAATCCCTCCTTCCCCCTGAAGGGAATCTTGACACAGAACTTAGAGAGTGACTTTTAAGTAATTAGTTACAGTTCCAAAAGCCCCAGAATATTTACTATTGTCATCTCAAAAAGGAAGTTCATTTTCTCTTTTGCCAAAAGGAAATAAATAGTTACTTTCATTCTCTCCTCTCAATGAATGTCTCAGAGCGGTAATGGATTGGATGAGAAAAAACAGATTGAGACTAAATCCAGACAAAACAGAGGTACTGATGGTCACAGGCCCAAAACCAGGTCTGAGAATACAACTTCTAGTGCTGGATGGAGTCATACTCTCCTCTAAGGACTGTGTTCGCAGTCTGGGGGTGCTCTTAGATTCGTTGCTTCACATGACTAGTCAGGTGAATGCAACAGTCAGGAGTACCTGTTATCAGCTTCGGCTGATATGCCAACTGCACCCTTACCTGGATATGAGGGATCTGGAAACTGTGGTACACGCTTTGGTAACCTCACGTCTGGATTACTGTAACACACTTTACATGGGGCTACCCTTGTGCCTAACTGGGAAACTTCAACTGGTACAAAATATGGCAGCCAGGTTAGTCACTGGTACATCTAGGAGAGAGCACATAACACCTGTGCTCAGATCTCTCCACTGGCTGCTGATTAGTTTCTGGGCACAGTACAAGGTGTTGGTTTTAACCTTTAAAGCCCTACATGGCTTGGGTCCATCTTATCTCTGGGACTGCCCCTCCCCGTATGATCCCCCCGCGCACTCCGGTCCTCTGGGAGGAACCTGTTGTAGCCCATGAAAACTAGGCTGTTGCAGACCTCCCGGAGGGCCTTTTTTGTGACCGCTCCCAGACTATGGAATGACCTGCCGGACGAGATCCATCTTATTACTACTCTTGATAGCTTTAAAAAGGCAGTAAAGATGGATCTCTTCCAGCAGGCCTTCCCAGAATAATCTCCTGGCTCAACGGAGGTGGTTCGCTTACCTCCCCTTTGCTGCCACCACCTGTTCTTGTTTTAAAGCTGTTTTCTTTTTGGATTGTATTTTTGTTTTTCAATTGCCATTTTAATCTTGTATTAGTTTAATTTAGTTTTAATGGGGGAAGGTTAGGGGTTGGGTTGAAGGAGTGTTTTAACTGTTATCTGTTTTAATCTTGTTGTCCACCGTCCCGGTTGCTGAGCAGAGGGGTGGGTTAAAAATAAAATTTGTTGTTGTTGTTGTTATTATTATTATTATTATTATTATTATTATTATTATTATTATTATCTCCCCAGCCTTGAATGCCACAAACTGCTGGTCTGTGATAAAAAAAATCCATCTATAATTGAAAATGAATTGTCATTCAAGAAATGGAATAAGGACATCTCTAATTTTATATGGGCAGGGAAAAAAAAAACAAGAGTAAGATTTAAAACCCTGCAAGATTTGCAAGAGAGAGGAGATTCAGCACTTCCAAATTTACGTCTATATCACGAAGCGAGCTGTTTAATATGGATAAGAGATTGGATCCAACTAGAGGATAAAAGACTCTTACATTTAGAAGTCTCACAGAAAATTTATGGATGGCATGCATATTTATACTATAACAAAGGAAAGGTAAATAAAGATTTCAAAAAGCATATTTTAGACAATATTTTTTAAACAACTGGATAAAATATAATTATAAAATGAGATGGAAAATTTCATTATAAACATCTCCCCATGAGGCCTTCTTTGAGAGGGAAATTGGTAATGTTAAAAATGGATAAGAAAGAGAGACATTTTGGAAACCTAAGAGAATAAATTAAAAACTCAAGAGGAAATGAACAGAGGGGGAATAAAAATTCATTGGTTTTTGTACAGACAAATAAGAGAAAGGTTCCTAATAGATAAGATGCTAGACAAACTGAATTAGAGAAATTGTTACAATCCAAAAATAAAGACTTATTGTCAAAAATTTATAAATTTCTATTGAAAATAGACCAAGAAAAAGAGATAGTGAAACCAAATATGATAGCCTGGGCACAGAACGTAGCTTATGTGATTGACTTATCCAAATGGGAATATACCTGGTCAAAGAGATTGAAATATACAAAAAGTCAAGACATTAAAGAAAACTACTATAAGATATTCTATTGCTGGTACCTAACACCTGATAAATTATCTAAGCTATACAACAATAAGGAAAATAAATGTTGGAAATGTCTAAGTGAGAAAGGCATTTTTTTCCACATGTGGTGGGGATGTAAAAAGGCAAAGAAACACTGGATAACTATACATAACAAATTAGAGAATACTTTTTTCAATAAAAATAGAATTAAAACCTGAATTTTTAAATTAAATATCATGGAAAAAATATAGAGGAAAAATATGGAAGGACTTTCTTTTACTTGATTTCAATGGCAAGAATAATTTATGCATGGATTTGGAAAGAAGACAGAAACCCAGAAATAGAAGAATGGTATCTAAAAGTCCTAGAAATGGCAGAATCAGACAAATTGACAAGATGGCTACCTAAAAGGAATATGGGAAACTATGAAGCAGAATGGGAAATGGTAGAAATATACTTGAAACAAAAATGGGGTCCTATGTCGAATTTAATGATGGGGTTCAAAAATTGATAGATTGATAACTGTTGGAGAATAATGAATGGACATATGAAGAGAGGTGACAGAATATAATGCTATATAATTCCACTGTAACAATGTCTAAATTAGTATTTGATTTGAAAATTATTAGAAGGAAGAATGAAAGTAAAGATATCAGAATATACAGAACATAATACTTTTATAGCAATTAGGAGAGATAATCAAATAAGTTTAATTCTATATAGACGAATGGGAAACAATTGGATAAGAGACCTAGGACAGCAGTAAGAAAAGCTCATTAGAAGAATGATTGAAAGAAAGAAGATGGAAAAGTTAGTGTTTTTTCAATTATAAAAGTAGAGAGGGAAAGAAGATAGTGATAGAAAAAATATTATATAGTCAAGTAGGAAAGAGAAGGCAATTTATCCTAACCACTTCTCTTTTACAATATATCTGTGTATAATAGAAGATTATGAATGTAATAAAAATGGCATATAATAGAAGTGTGCTTCTATTTCTATTTATGTTTAGTTTATTCATAGAATCATAGAATCATAGAGTTGGAAGAGACCACAAGGGCCATCCAGTCCAACCCCCCTGCTATGCAGGAACTCCCAATCAAAGCATCCCTGACAGATGGCCATCCAGTCTCTGCTTAAAGACCTCCAAGGAAGGAGACTCCACTACTCTCCAAGGGAGTGTGTTCCACTGTCGAACCGCCCTTACTGTCAGGAAGTTCCTCCTAATGTTGAGGTGGAATCTCTTTTCTTGCAGCTTGCATCCATTGTTTCGGGTCCTAGTCTCTGGAGCAGCAGAAAACAAGCTTGTTCCCTCCTCAATATGACGTCCCTTCAAATATTTAAAAACGGCTATCATATCACCTCTCAGCCTTCTCTTCTCCAGGCTATTGCAGACAGATATATGTGAAAATATATAAACATATATGTATAGATATATAGAATGTATGAATTGAATGTGACTTAATGTAGGTTAATATTTCAAATGTTTATTTTTAATGTTAATGAAACTCTTTAAAAATTCTTCATTATGCTGGTAAAAGTAGAATAAGTCAATATTGCATTAAAGGAATTGAGATATATGAAATATTAAGATTACACTCTAAAATATTAATAGATGGGTTTGGATATTTCATTTGGACATAATGGTCAAACAGGTCAAATAAGAGAGTAAAATAGATCAGTACGAACTCTAGGAAGTCACTTTGTGCTAGGCTGTATAGTTTGTTGATAAGGGGGATAAATGTATGGTTATTATATGTTATTGTTGTAGATGTTGAATATATGATTGTATTATATGTCAATTGGTGTTATGTGTAGTGTGAATGGGCTCTTAATTGTTAATTGTTGATTGTTTTTATTGTTGTGTTGTAGTTTTCTTCTTAAATTTTTAATAAAGCTTTTTCAAAAAAAGAAAGAAAGAAATTTGAACAAATTTAAAATTTGAATTGAACAAGGAGCCAGGAAACATATTGACAATTATGTTTTTAGCTCCATCTCTTAAAAAAAAAAAAGTTGATTCACCTGTCATGCAGCTACATTATATGATGGAGGCGGCTTACTGCCTCGGTTGATAGATTACAAGCTTATGACAACTATTTTGCTATTTTTTGTACTGGAACTCAAGAAATCCACCAACCAGAGAAAAGTGCAAAATAGTGCCTGAGGTGGGTGAAGATTCAGTTGCAAAACAGTGGTTCAGACAGCAGAACTAATTACATACTGAACCTCACCCACTCAAGGAATCTGCCTTTACAAGCATAAAACCACATCCCAGTCACTACAGACAAGAGCTTGTAACACAAAAGTCTAAAACTGCATAGCAGAACTTATAGATGGGAAAATCTGTCAATTCTCCTTTCTCCCTTTTTCTTTCTTTCAAGTTTTGTGGATCAAATTTAATTAAATTTTGATCCCTCCCCCACTCCAGAATTACGCAAAGATTTGGTGAAAGATAACCCACAGTTATGTTCATTTTACCAATGCAACTGCTGAAAATGATTAGTGTAAGATCAGCCAGAGTAATTTTGTTTTTAGCTTGCAACTAATTAAATTTTAAATTATTTGGATCTAGAATTCCACACTCTGAGATTTACTTTCTGACCAATTTACTTGGTGTCAACTCCTAAGTCACTACACATAACTCTATTATTGCAACAGCTTTGCTGGCCACCAGTCTGTTTCTGGGGAAAAATTCAAAGTGCTGGTGATGACCTATAAAGCCCTATGCAGCTTGGGTCTTGGCTGTTTGAAGCAATGAATTTCCTTTATGAGCCTATCTGAGATTTTCTGGGGAGATCCTCTTTGTCTCATCACCTTCCCAGGCTTGTTTGGTGGGAAGAAGGGAGAAGGTCTTCTCAGTAGCAGCTCCCAGACTTTGGAACTCCCTTTCTTGGGAGTCTGGGATGGCCCCATCTTTGCTCTCCTGATCAGAATGTTATAATATTTTCATGCCATTTGGCTTTTAGAAACTGACTGAGGTGGGCTTTTAATGCTGTATGGTTCTATTTGAAAAGTTTCTGTGTAGTTCTTGGATGGATACCTCCAATAAAAACAAGGTGCTGTAGGTTATATTGCAGAAGAAGGAACTGGCAAAACTGCCTCTGAATATCCCTTACCTAAGAAAACTCTACAAAATTCATGGGGTTGCCATAGGTCGACAGGTGATGTGCACACATGCACGCACACATGCACACACACACACACACACACACACACACACACACACACAAAGTATTTTAATTAATTTTAGTGTTTAATGTTTTCAACATAAGTTGTTTGTTTTTAAAATAACCTTTATGATTATCATTTACTAATGGTTTTGCATATTTTTAATCTGTATTGATTTTAAAATATGATGTTAGCTGTCTTGTCTCTCATTATTGAGAGAAAGGTGGGATATTGTAGGAGAGATTCTTCCTAATGAACCAAAGGCATTCTCGCACCCCCATGCAAACATGTTGGAGCTGTTTGTCTAACAGATTAAGTGGAGGAATCCCCTACCTGCCAGACAGACATAATCTGTTCCTTCTTCTGGTTAATTACTAAAGTTAACTATTACTTGAACCCAAATCCAAAGGTCAGATACAAGTAATTAACCAGACATGCAATAATTAACTATTCTGTATTCCCCCTACCTCCTTTTCTTTCTTTAAAAGTAAGAGACATGTATGATTCAAACAGTCAATTAAATTGCCCATGTGTCAGTACAGTTGATCAGGTCAATTAAACTGTTCATACCAGATTGCAGCGGTCTCTGTTTGATTTCACTATAAATGGTGCCCGAACAATATAAATGCATAAAAGGAATAAATAATATGGCAGCTGGTAACCAGACAAAACCATCCAGGTTCACTACCCCGTTGAGTAATGTGATGTTACTCAATGGATTTCTTTCTCTCACTGTGGGAAAAAGGCGGGATATAAATCCTGGAAATAAATAAATAAATAAATAAGATTATTGAGATGGACTGTGCAGCCTGTCTCTGCTGCATGTGGGATGAGCTTTGAAAATTAGCTTTAAAGAGATTAGCCTTCAGCCTCAAGAAGCCCATTGCCTAACTGTTTGCTGTCCTTTTCCTCTCCAAGAAACAAACACTGCCTGAGCTCTGAGACAAGTCCTGTCTGCTGCTGCTTCAAAGGAAAAAAATTACTCCATCCTATCCCCCTATTTTGCAGCTAGAACAAGCTGCCTAGTAGAGCCATTCCTCAAAGGGAAACACCAAGCATAGGATTATTCAATGGGCTTCTTAGGAGGGAAGCAGACAGGCGGCCGTGGGCCACCCCGGGAAGCTGCACCGTGGGGCCGAGGTATCCCCATACCTCAGCCCCACGGTGCACCTTCGCCACCCCTAGAAGGAGTGCTAAATCAGCGCTCCTTTCACAAGTCGCCGAAGGTGTGCCGCAAAAGCGAGGGACTTCAGCTCCCAGAATCCTCAGCCATGTTGGCCAATAGTCCCATGTTGGCCAATAGCTCCTGGGATTCTGGGAGCCGAAGTCCATCGGCCCTTAAAGGGGAAAGGTTGCTTACCCCTGCACTGCAGCATGTGTGGACGCTGCAGCAGGAGGTCCTCCTCGGAGTGCCAGCTGTGCGGAGGGCCGGCTGCTCTGAGGGCGACCCGGGGAAGGGGTTGGGGTGCCGATCATGTGGCTGCCCCTCCCCTTCCCTGCCCCCCAAACGGCCCAATTAGCCATCTGCTTCCCCCCTTAGTCATGCTTAAAATGGAGGATATCTTGGAATAACTCCAGGGCAGAAGGTTAAAATGTAGAATATGTCCAAAAAAAGGAGAATATCTGGTCACCCTGCTATAGATTGCATTGAGGAAACAGCCACTTTCAGGGAGTGCAGCCCATACTGAGCTACATAGAGCAATAGTTTGATTCACTATAAGGGAGCTCTCTATCTTTCTAAATCAGGAGTAGGCAACCTTTCCCCTTTAAGGGCCGAGGGACTTCAGCTCCCAGAAGTCTCAGCCATGTTGGCCAATAGTCCCATGTTGGCCAATAGCTCCTGGGATTCTGGGAGCTGAAGTCCCTTGGCCCTTAAAGGGGAAAGGTTGCTTACCCCTATTCTAGATGTTAGACAGTCAGCTGCCTGCCCAAACAAATGTTGGTGGCCTCAGAGAGTTAGACCCTTTTTCTTCTTTCCTCAGCTACAATCCTTCTTCCTGGGCATACAACATGGTGTAACAGCACTGGTGCTCTTATAGGCTTCATCAAGTCTCAACTTGCTTTATGCTTAAATGGAAGACCACCCATGAACCTCCTAAAAAACATTCTGGGCAACAAAACAAGTAGAAATGAGTGTAGGAAATTAAACACAGTGCAATGAACCAATTGGTTCATTTGGGCTCCTGCTTCAACTCGTAAGAAGAATTAACAGGATTGGAATAGATGGAATAACATTGGAGGTAACTTGTTTTTTGTGGGAGTATTAGGTGTTGGAAGCAAAAACTCTGTAGTGTAATTATTAGCTGGAACTGGAGCTGCCCAGACAAATGCCATGGTAATGGTAATGTGTGTGGGATTTGGTCTGAACAGAATAGAAAATGAATAACCCCCTGTTCTACTTGACAATATAAGAGGCAATTGATTTTTTTCCTAATCACTGCACTAGTGCTATGTTATATTGTTTTCAGATATTATACTAGCTTGTGAACAAGAGCTTCAGAAAGCACAAATTGTAGTTAAGAACTTGGTTCTTATTGACCTTTGCAGGAGGCAAGTGCCTTGCAACCTTTTTTGTGTCTGAAAATTGCTCCCCAAAGGCTCACATGATGATGTTTGAATAGTTGGGTTTAAGGGAGAGAAAAGGCAATTTGGAGCAGCTCCACAAGATGGGTGCATCTGCCAAATCTCCTGAATGCATGGATTCCTTCTCCAGCGCACACACAAGCACTGTGGGTGAAGGTGCACACATTAGTGAAACTAGAGAATTTTAGCCTTGGATCTCCAGGTGTCAAAGGCTACAATTGTCTTGGTCTGTATGCCAAGTGGCAGCTTCAATTCAAATTGTAGTCATGTATATTTATAGGATAAGAAGCTACTGCTAGAACAGAATATGGAGAAACAGAATGGTTCCCAATTGGCAAAGGGTTCAGGCAAGGCTGCATCCAGTAATCCTACTTGTTCAATTTATACAGAGAAAATATCATACAAAGAGCAAGTTCAAACTCAGAAGAAGGAAGAGTGAAGATTAGAAGGAATATCAACAATCTAAGACAGGGGTCAGCAACCTTTGTTGCCGTGGGGCCGGTGATGGTGGTGGGGGAAACAGCGCAGGGGTGTGTGTGTGGGGGGGGAAACAGCGTGGAAAGGCCCCCCTGGGGCCACAGCAGGCAAATTCCCTGGGCCTTGGAAAGGACCCCCAGCAGCCGTGGTGGGCGAATTCCCAAAGTTATGAGATTGTACATCCAGTATATGATTTCCTAACTAATGAACAGGAAGCTAATCTATATTTGTACCCTATCCTTCCAGTTTCCATGGTGTCATGTAATAGGTTATTCCTTTATTTTATTCACAGCAACCCTGTGAGGTAGAGAGAGAGAGAGAGCCTTATCTGAGCCCTCCCCATTGACCAGTAGCCAAGCTAACAGGGGATTATAGGGTGCTGCATAATGAGGTGAGCTCCTGTCACTAGTCCCAGCTTCTGCCAACCTAGCAGTTTGAAAGCATGCAAAGGCAAGTAGATAAATAGGCATCACTTTGGTGGGAAGGTAAACAGCATTCTGTTCAATCATGCTGGTCACATGATCATAGAGTAGTCTCTAACAATGCTGGCTTTGACTTAGTAACAGAGATGAGCACCACCCCCTATGGTTGGACATGACTTGACAACCTTGTCAATGGAGAATACCTTTACCTTTACCTAGTCCAAAAATAACATTTCCTAAATATGATATGAAAGAAAATTTTAGCATAACCATTTACTTGCTAAAAAATAATAATAGTATAATCATTCTTTTATTTAAATGCTTCCAACTCACTTTCCAAAATATTTTGCCTCCACATAGGATCAAAGTAAATTTCTCAGTAGCATTCATGAGCTAGACTTCTACATTCGTTTCAGGACAAAAACACGATCCACTTCAAGAGTGCATGTGTATCCCAGATAGGCCTTCTCAACACATGGGCTTATGAGGCATAAAATAAATTAAAATACAGGTATAATGATGAGATTAATTCAAATTTCCACTCACACATGAAGAGAGAGAAAAATGTACCCTAAACCCCATTGCAGTTATATATTAAAATCAAGGTGAAGGGTCACGATGGAAAAGCCCTCCACCTGCCTACGTGACAATTCACTCAGTCAAGCTTTTCCTCCCAGCCCTGCAATTTTCTATCCAATCAGTTCTATCAAAAAAAGACAAACACCCCCGAGGCCAAGCCTAGTCAAATTTTCACTAAGCCCTTTCTCAGCTTCAAGCTCTCCTTGAATGTGACTTGTTCTACCACATCTCTGTTGTCATAAATTAGATGAAGAGGGTGGACACCTAGTTTTACTTCAGGGGGTCTCTCAGGATCTGTTTTCTAAATGCTGTTTGTTGGTTTTTGCTTTAGGGGACACTCTTAACTCCCCCACCTTGCTATACAACAGTCAAGATGCAAGTCCCTCAGAGCCAAACACCTGCTCTCCCTGAGACAGGAGGTGGGGGCTGCAAATACCTTTCATTTTGGCTTATTGCAATGAATAAAAGTGCTCAGGAGTGAAGTTTTAAAAAACTTTTTAAAAAAACCACTTTTAAAAATTCCAAAGGAATTGCTCTTTAAATACATGGCTGATTTCCCCCATCAGTTACTCATAAATTTCATTAAAAACACTTTAATTTCATTTGTTTCTTTGTCTGCTTAATTTATAGTGGTGGTGTTTCCCTTATCTGAAATGCTTGGGGCCAGAAGTGTTTTGGGTTTTGGATTCCCCCCCCCCCACCCACATTTGGTTTTTGTGCATATACATCATAATAATTTTAATTAATAAAAATATTTATTTCTTACCTACCTCTCCCCATGGATTGAGGGGGGAGGCAGCAACAGATTAACAAAAACACAACATCTGTTAAAACACATATAAGTTTAAAAGGACAAATAAGATGTATACATATTAAAACAAGCCACATTTGAAATTCATCATTTAAAATTCACAATTTAAAAATCATCTGGATAGTCCTGCTGGAAGAGACTGATCTTTAATACTTTCTAAAAGTGTAAGTCAGCATATTCAGTTGTCAAATGAGAGGTCTTGCAGATGGGATCCAGGTCTAACCATGAAATTCATTTATGTTTTGTAGAATTTGAAGACATAGCTGTGTTAGGGCTTTTGCAGACGGGTGGCACAGAGCCGCCCTAGCAAGTGGCGGATCGGGGCCACGGCAACCGCATGCCACAGCCCCAATTTTCCCTTTTGCCGTCCTGAAAAGAATGGCAAAATGCAACTCCTTTTAGGGGTGGCAAAAGGCTGCCCTAAGAGCCGGTGCCATGGCTCTTCCTCACCCTTTTGGCACAGTGTGTTTAAACGCTGCACTGGGAGGGCATCACAACAATCTTGGCATGGGGTTGGGGTGGCCGACGTGTGGCAGCTCCACCCCAACTCTACCTCTTTGGCCTGGTTTGCAGAGGCCCTTAGTCTAGAAAATCGGTATGCAAAGGGATCTTGCAGCACCTTGGAGACTAACTGAAAGACAGAAGTTGATAGCATGAGCTTTCATAGACTTGAGCCTACTTCCTCAGATGTTTTGTGCACACCTTATAAATGCAGCCTGGGGGTAATTTTACACAGTATATTTTAAATAATTTTTTGCGTGAAACAAAGTTTGTGTAACTGAAGTATCAAAAAGCAAAGATGTCACTATCTCAGTCACCCATGTGGATGATTTTGGATTTCACAGTACGTAGGATTTTGGATGGGTGGCTTAGTTGTTAAGATGCCAATTCTGATGACTGGAAGATCAGAAGGTTGGTATTCGAAGCCCAAGTGCTGCATGATAGGGTGAGCTTCTGTCACTAGTCCCAGCTTCTGACTACCTAGCAGTTCAAAAGCATGCAAATGCAAGTAGATAAATAGGTGCAGTCATGCTGGCAGTATGACCACCAGATTTGTCTTCCAAGAATGCTGGCTGTTCGGCTTACTGACAGAGATAAGCAGAAGTTCCCAGCCCCCCCCCC
>CM034701.1:367414474-367452224 GCA_020142125.1 Phrynosoma platyrhinos | reverse complement strand
TTGATGTGTTTTAATTGCTGATTTTTAACTTGTAATTGGTTTAATAACATTTTAAGGGGGGGGAATGAATTAGATTTTGTTGTATTTTATATTGTATTTTTATTGTTGTTAGCTGCCCCAATTGATCTCAAAGGGGCGGGATATAAATAAATTTTATTATTATTATTATTATCGCCCCCTATGGTTGGTTACAACTAGACATTCATGTCATAGAATCATAGAATCATCATAGAATCATAGAGTTGGAAGAGACCACAAGGGCCATCCAGTCCAACCCCCTGCCATGCAAGGGACTACCTTTACCATTAGGATTTTGGAATTCAGCACAGGGGACATTCAACCTGTATCCTGTCTTTCTACAGATGGAGGGCCCAAGATGACTTGCAAGTTAAAACAGAGTACAGCTAAAATTTAATTATGTCAAGGTTTAAAAACAATTAAATAAATAATTCTGTTCAAAGTCCAATGTAAAATGTAAAATACAAGAGAAAAAGAGGAAAGCATACTACTTTAAAATAACTTTCTGGCACATGAGTTAATAATAAAAATAAAAATAAATAAAAATTTATTTTCCTATCAGTGGAAAGAGAGCAAAGAGGGGACCAACCAATACTCTAATGGGAAGAACTTCTACACCCTGGGAGCATTCACTTAGAAGCCCTCTTCTCACTTTAGCCAAATGTACCTGTAATGATGGTGGGACTGAGAGAAAGTTCTCCCACAAGGATCTTTTCTTAGGGTTATACTTTGAGTTCATCATGTCCCAACCTAAAGACTCAGAATTGATTTTTTTAAAAGGCTGAATAGTAATCAAGGTAGAAAGATTTAAAAGAAATCCAAAAATATGGAGCAAAATTGTACTATTTGTGTTATAATTAGGGTGCATTGATATAAAAATATAGCATAGTAAATCCTGTACTGGAAATAACTTGGATGTAAGTCTTGCAGAATTTTTTCAATTTGGTCATATGTGTGTCATCAGATACTTTTTCTGTTTCCTGGGAAAACAGATTATTTTTCTTTTGAAAGAAGCACATTACTTTTGACTACAGTAGGGAAAGCGACTCCATGCAAAGATACATTATCGGACATCCGAGAATCTGGAGAATTATGGCTATTTGCATAGGATATTGTGTTAATCTTGTAAATGAGAACAGCATCCTTACATTACAGGAATGAATCAATTTTTGACGTGCATATTAATTTATAGAATTTATTTACAGTCCCCTCTCTGATCTCACGGACTTGAGATCCTTGGACTCAAATAGTCACAGAGGGGTGGCCTCTTTCAATTTAAATGGGGCATCCACCAGCAGGCATATCTCCCATTCAAGCCTATGGGGCTTGAATATTGGTGAGTCTCCACAAAAACAGAGGGCCAACTAACTTTATTTGCCATACTATTTTCAAACCTGCTCCTTCAGCTGAAAAGGCTTCCAGAGTATCTTTTTTCTTTTAAGAACATTTGCTCTTTTGAAATGACAGCAACAACTTCTCTGTTGGCAGGCCGAGAATCTAAAAAACACAACAGAAAAGGAAGGCAGATGATTAGGGAGGAGGATTGATGCAATCAGGCACCAGTTATCGAGATAACAGATCCCGTATGACTAGCTGTCAGCAGAAAAACCAGCATGAAGGGGGGGGGGCAAGAAATTTAGCTGCATTCACACTGCAGAAATAATCCAGTTTGACACCATTTTAAGTGCCATGGCTCAATGCTATGGATTTCTGGGATCTGTAGCTCTGCAAACTACAAATCCCAGAATTCTATAGCATTGAGCCATGGCACTTAAAATGGTGTCAAACTGGATTATTTCTGCAGTGCAGAAATAGACTCTCTCAATGCAGCCAATAGAATGACCCAGATAATTCTCTCATTTCTCTTTCTTTTGCAGCTAATATTGTGTTTACATATGGACTCTGAGGGGAAAAAAACCCTCATGGGCAACTATATAAACAAACAACATAAAAGATTGAAGCTGTTTTTAATAATATTAATTTTAGCATATCAGTTCATTTCAAACAAGAGAAAAAAGTGTAAGAAGCTTCATGCCAAACCAAAGTTTATTTAAGAAGCAAACACACCTTCTCTTTTCTTTGCCAGGCTTAATTACTTGGTAATCATTTTTCTTCTGTCATATATGAATGCACATTCTACATTTCCCATTGTGTTGTCTAAATTAAACTGTGACTCTAATTTATCTTTCTCAGTGACTGTGATTGAAGTAGTTTTTGTAGCTTAACATAACTCCTTAGCAAAAGAACATGAATTTTGGATTGTGGTATTAGACATTTATATATCACATTTACTCCACAAAAGTCATCTCTTTGGCAACAATAAGCCTTCCGGATACAAGTTATAAGCAGATTCAATAATGTATTTATGACATATATCACTGTTATACAAGAACTTTGAAAAGTTACTGTTTTGGACAACAACTTCCAGAATCTTCCAGCCAGACTAGATTATTCAAAAGGATCTTTTCCAAGCTCTCCTATTTTACCCACTTTAAGAAAGAAAGACATAAATATGGGCTGAGGGCTCAGTCAGATTGCCTCAAAGTATCAAAAGTTTTCAGCTGTTTTTAAGCTTGTCTACAAGGCTTATTTGCTCTGAAATCCTCCAGGCTCACTGCATCCTGTTTATATGATGCGGAGTCAAACCATTGAATTGGGAGGAGGCTGTTTTCATGACATTCTCAGTAGAATGAAAGGAGACAAAGTCCATGGACGTTATCACACCAGGGGTCTCAAAGTGGCAAGAAAAGTGGCATGGAATCAATCCAGAACCATACCGGAATGGCCCGT
Organism: Phrynosoma platyrhinos; assembly: GCA_020142125.1. Classification (NCBI taxonomy): domain Eukaryota; kingdom Metazoa; phylum Chordata; class Lepidosauria; order Squamata; family Phrynosomatidae; genus Phrynosoma; species Phrynosoma platyrhinos. The sequence continues at coordinate 367,449,416 of CM034701.1, read as the reverse complement.
GTCATCAGACAAGAAAGCAGCATCATACCGGAATGGTTCTGGATTCATTCTGGTCACGGCAGCCGTAATTCCTCTTTGAAAGAAGAATTGCAAAGAACTGGAATGATGCAGAGATGGTGCAGGGATGATGCAGGGATGGGCGGGGTTTGCTGCGACGTCGTCTGATCACAGGGGCAAAGGATCCGGAATGATGCAGCGATGATGCAGGGATGAAGCAGGGAGGGGCGGGGTTTGCTGCGACGTCATCTGATCACAGGGGCAAAGGATCCGGAATGATGCAGCGATGGTGCAGGAATGGGGCTGCTTTAGACCCCGTGTCATAATGTCCCATGTGTTGTGTGATGGTCTGATAATTTTTATTTCCCAATACGTTTCAGGCTTTTTAAGAAATAGAAGTTATTGGACCATCACAAATCATGTGGGACATTGTCTTCTACTGCGAACATCATGAACACCATTCTTCTATTATGAATCCATGCTTTCCAGGTTTTTAATTTGCACCTTCAGGACATTTGCACCTGACTCAGTGTTTCCTTAATCTAAATATACAAACTCCAGGTTTTCAGCTCTCTCCACAGCGAAGACAAGTGGCAGCCTTCCCATGAGGTCCCTACAAGCCACCCGGTGTTACTGCTGTGGGTGCAAGTTGCCCTGAAGTCAGAAAGAGGAGCCCAGCATTGATAATATAGCTGGGCACCTTATTGTGACCTCAGCAAGGGATCCAGATGATGAAAAGGGATTGCATGGGAAGGTAGCCACAGTCATTGCTGTGGAGGGAGCACAGGTATTGGGAAGAATCTGGAGCCAGAATATTGTGGTTACATCCCAGAGTATTCTGTCCAGTGAAGAAAAGTCCTTATTAACAAAATTTATCTGTACATTCACAGGTTTTTATGATTATGCATCCAGTCCTTTCTTCAAGAAATACTTTGGGCTTCTCTCCCTTGTCTCCTCCTTCTTCATCCTTCGCCTGATCACGTGTCATGCCCAGTATCATGGAACATTTCAGAAACCAAATTTAGAAACCAATTTCCACTGAGCTTTTTTAAAATTATTATTCAGGTGTTGTCATTGCTATAGCAATATTATACTACTCAAGCATTAGGATAATTTTGTTTTAGTGCTAACATGCCTTTTCCCCCTCACTTGATCTCTGTTGAATCTGGAAACAATAGCTGTGTTTACTGACGATCACCTTTGCCAGCTCTAAGATAGTACAAACACACACGCAAGTAACCAATCCATTTTAGTTAATAATAAACCAACTGAGAAAGGGGAACAAAAAGTCTTTGTCAATACCAGAAGTTCACTGGAAATATATCAGGACAGGCAAAACATGGATATCAGGAATAAAATGGTTTGTTTAGAAACAATACCTGGAATTTCCTGAAACTTTTTACTCATCTACAGGCAGTCCGAGGGACTATGATTTGTTCCATTTGATTCTGATGGGCACCAAATACATATCAGCAAAATGGGTCAAAGACTTGGGTAAAATCGAGCTATTTAGCTCATGCCACATTTGTTTCCCTCTATAGAGGAGTTCCCCATCACCATGCACAGATGTGAGAGCTGGATAGTGAGAAATAATAATAATAATAATAATAATAATAATAATAATAATAATAATAATAATAATAATAATAATAATAATACATTTTATTTGTAACCCGCCCCTCTGCAGAGCAATCGGGGTGGCGTACAACAAGATAAAATACAACAATTAAAATCCAAATTGTGGAAGAAAATCAACTCATTTCAGATGTCGTGTTAGAGAAGAGTGCTGAGAATACCAGGGACAGCCAGGAGGACAAACAGATGATCAAACTGAGGCTGTTGTACTTTGGCTACATCATGAGAAGGCATGACTCATTGGAAAAGACAGTAATGCTGGGAAAGGTAGAAGGCAGTAGAAAGAAAGACTGCATGCCAGATGGCTAGATTCAATTTGGGGATGGGACGAGGCAAAAACTTATCTTTATTCATTATTTTTCTTCCAAAAAAACCAGGGTGTATGTGTGCACAGGCAGATATGTGTAGGGGATTTAAATCCCCAGATGTTATCAAATGTGAAAATGTTTGTATCTGCACATGTGTTTTATGAAGACAGTTTCATTTTGGAGCGAGGCTGGCCTTGTAAAGCAGATACAGTGAGTTGAAAAGCTTACCTGCTCTCGAGCGCAGTCGGAGGTGGCGCTTTGCCAGTGAGCAATGTGTTGCTTGTACAAGCATGTGTTATAACATAAATCACAAACATATGCCCCTGTTGTTTTCTCTTTAGGCTTCCCTAATGTTGCCTGGAGCTGGAGCTGCTTGCAACTCTATTTAATCACTGTAATTATTTTAAATGTGTCTATCTGGGCAATCTTTGAGGAGGTTTATGAGAATGTTATTCATACCTTATCAGCAAGAATCTTGAGGGTCCCGTTCTTTTTCCCTTAAGGGACTCCACTAAGCAGGTTTCTGTGGACTTGGGGGCAGAGGAATGGTTGTAATGTTTATATCTTTATTTTGAATTACAGGGTTCCCCCACCCCTCAAAGCCAAAGTCTCTGAAACTAATCAGATTTTGAAATCTCAGCAGAGGCTATAATTTCCTGGTAGGAAATTAAGCATTGTATATTGTTTGTGAAAAGGCAGTACCTGGAAAGGTCCTGATTAGATCCTCGGTTTACATCTTAATTTGCTGACTGTGTAAAGGTTGTTTGGCCAAAGAATTGACAAGTATATAGGAATGGTATTCACTTTGGTAAAATGGATACTTCCTATGGGAATTTCTACCCCCACAAAGGTTTTGATATAATAGCAGAGTTTTGCCAGTTAATTTTGTCAAGCAGGCAGGCTGTATATTCTGAAACAAATCCTGCCAAGATTGACACCAGAGTGTGAAAAACAAAGGCAGAATCTGTTGTAATCTGTTTTGCAAATTGAAATAATTCTAATATTAAATTGAACAAAGAAGAATAGAAACTTTTTACACTTTAATGCATATCTGTTTTATCTTTTATAATTGTTTAATTGTTTTTTAAATTTTATGTTTACAGATTTTAATACTTTTGTGCTGTTTTTAAATTGTATTGTTTTAAATTCATCACCTTGAGTCCTTATATTGGGAGAAAGGTGGGATATAAGTAGATGATGGTGATGATGATGATGATGTAAACAGTTTCAGCATCTCTTTAACTCAAAAGGGCACAGTTGATGATGGCCTTGCTGTTACCGACATCTTTCAGAATGCCCCGGTGATGCCAACATTTTCTTATAAAATACTAAATAATTTTAGTCCTCGTGGCTGAAGGTTGCAACTATAGCAGTTGATTTGGGGGCTTGCTATGCTTATTTTTTTTGTCATATTATTTATAAATAAATGGACAGAACAATCCAAATGTCCAGATCTGTCAGCTTTGCTAGGATTAAACCTCTGCTAGGGTTAAAATAGGATGGAGATTTCCTCCTGTTGGCAAAGAAGATGTCTGATAATTAGGGAGGGCAACATTGGCCAAAAGAAAGGGTCAACTACTTTATCATTCCAGTTATGCTTGCAGAAAGCTACTGCTATTGATATTCATGCTATGGTAGCAACTCTAAGGACCCAAAATATGTGGAGCAGAGCGAAGCTGTTCCATTATTTTGAGAGAGGACTGGATCAACCTCTTATATTATGCCATTCCCCCATTATTTCAAATAAGAAGTTAGCCCCTGAATAGTAAGCATCTAATAACCACTTTGCTATGTATTGTACTTCTAATTCAATCAGAGATGAGAAACATGTGACTCCTGGTATTGTTGAACCACACCTCCCAGCATTCTTAACGATTGGTTTAGAACTACTGAGAACTGCAGTTCAGCAGCATCTGGACAACAATATAATGTTCACCTTGATCTAAATAAAGGTAGCAGAACAAGTAAGCTGCTTTCAGTAACAAGGTAGTAAAAAGCAGGATAAAATAACATTAAGGGAAGGTAGGAGCCAAGGTCCCTGGATCTCAGGGCCTAGACTCTCTTCTCCAGTTCTCAGAATAAGGGGGGAGAAATCTGAAGGGGAGAGCACTAGCTTGAAAAGCATGTGTATATCTGTTTTCTTCATTTGTTAGATTTGCTGGCATATTTTCTGCAATGGTGGTTGGTGCTTAGTGTATCAGGCTAAATGAATTCACTTCATCCCTAGGTTTCAGAGTTTGGTCCTGAAGTGTCTGGGATACTCTGGCTAAGCAACTATGTTTGGATTACAACTCCCATCAGCCTTAGCCAGTAGATCCAATGCTGTAGGAGAATGCAAGTGTAATATTGAAGGTCTCAGTTTCCCACTCAAGATCTCAACAGTAGCTCTTATTTTAAAATATGCATCCATGGAAGAACAGGCAAATCTTATGCAAACCCATATCCTCTTTTGGCCTCATTTGCAGTAATGAAAAAGTTGTTGCCCTTCACCCAGTGTTTTCTGGTGTGGGGTAACAGGAGATGGTTAGGGCCACCCATGATATGGAAAAGCACTCTGCCCAAACTCAATGTTTTTTTTTTCCATTTCACCTGGGCTGAGGTGCACCTCCAATATAGAGTTATCCATTCCATATGCTAGCACTTCATGTCTAATAGTAGTATTAGGTTGTAATCCACAACATATTCAAATAGAAACAAATTCTGTTGAAGTTAATGAGTATTACTTCTGAATAGATATATATAGGACTGCTCTCCTACAGCATCAGAATACTGTTTTAGTTGATGCTGAGAAGCAAAACAGATGTAATGTAGGAGATCTGACAAGATCTTTTGGCTTTCTCAAAAACAAAATTCAAAGCAGATTTAAACACAAGAAGAGTCATGCTCCTTCTTGGAATTGACCTATTTAGTTCAAAGTTCTGTTCACACAGGCTAATTGGTTGTCTGAGAAAAGCCATCCGAATAAAAATTAGTTGCTTTTTTTGTTTTCAACTGATTTTTCAATTGATTTATTTCTATAAATGGTTAAATTGCATTATAAGCTAATTTAATATATTTTTACTGATGTTTTATAGATAGTTTAATCTGTATTGGTTTTAAGATTTTGTAAGATGTATTGAATCCCAATGTTGAGGAAAAGTTATGATATAAAGGAATAAAGAATAATAATAAAGCTCACCACCAGGCAACTACATTCTTGGTTTTGCATTCCCAGCAACTGATATGTGGAGGCATACTTGCTTTTCATGCTTGGGGTAATATATAGCTACCCTGACTAGTAGTCATACATTTCTGATCTAAATCTGTCCATGTTGGCAGCCATCTTGTGGTATTTTGAGAGATGGAAAAAGAAAGAGAGAGAGAGAAACTACTCCTTATCTATGCATCATGCATTTTTAAAAGACATCTACATGTCAAAGATCTAAATACCCCAAAGGCACCACATCTTGTTTAATCTTGGAAGCTAACCAAGGTCAGCCCTGATTAGTATTTGGATGGGAAACCACCACTGAATATCAAGTGCTGTATTTCAGTGGAAGGAACTGGCAAAACCACCTTTGAGTATCCTTGTCTAAGAAAACACTATGAAATTCATGGGGTCACCATGAGTAGACAGGTGACTTGAAGGCGTATGCACACAAGCATTTCTCTGCTTACTCACCTTACTCACAGCAGGCACACACATTGTAACCAGGGGTATCATTAGAATGCTGCATGGGGTGTGGCCTGCACCAGGTGACATCCTAAAAGGATGACACCATTGCTCCTCGAACATCTGCCTTTTGGCAGAAATGGCTTGTGGCATTTGCTTACATCCCTTTAAAACAATGATGACATTGTGTGATTGGGGTGAGGCTCAATGGGAACAGAAAGGAAAGGCCCCAGGTTGTTGTTTTTTGTAACAAAACAACAACAATTTGACACTGGGAATTTACATCAGGAAAACTGGCACAGTAGAAAGGATACTTTACATTTCAGGGCATGGTCTAGAGTAGTGGTCCCAAAACATTTTTGGGCTACTGCCCCTTTTCTCTTGGGTGACGACTGTAGTGCCCTCCATGCCTATTTCTTGATATTAAGTCTACTGTTTGTGCAGCAACCAGCCAGCCAGTGGTGTCTACCTCAGCCACAACCAGCTCACCACCATTTCCTTCTCTGTCTCAGCCTCTAACATGCAAATATGGCAGTGATGCAGGCCTGCTCCTGCTTCTTGCTCATGCTGTCCTTATAGCAAAAGGAAGGTTGGCTGGACAGCTGCTTGGTTGCTGCTCCAAGGTGACTGGTTACAACAAAAGCAGTGACCAAGAAGCTGGTTGTGCAGCAACTGAGAACCCTCTTGCCTATACTGGCTGCTCAACCAGCTGTTTGGTTGCTGCTCCCTTTGCTCTTGGTCACCTTGGGAGCAGCAACTGAGCAGCTGGCTGAACAGAAGCCAAGAAGCCACTTGCCTGTGCTGGTCTTATGGAAAAAGTCAACACAGGTGAGAAGCTTTTGGGTCACTGTTCAACTGGCTGCTTGGTTGCTGTTCCCAAGATGAGTGGGTGCAAAAGGATAAGTTTCTTCTTGGCAAGGAAGGACTCTCAGTCCTCCTTCACTGAGCTGGAGAGGACTTCAGTTGGCTTTCCACTTTCATCCTCAGTGAGGAAGGGTTCTCAATACAAGAGATGTAAGAGAGACAAAGAACTCTTTTGAAGAATCGACCCTGGATTCTCTTCCTCCTTCCCCAGAGACATGCCTACCCCACACAGCTTCAACCCCTGCAAAAACATGGTTTCTTCTGCTATTTCATCTCTTGGACTGTCCAATGAAAGAAAGCAGGAGCAGCAGCACAACTCCAACCTACCAGCCAAGTCTCGGCAAAGCTCACAATGCTTTATCAGGGTCCCAAATGAGAAAGCTCCTTTTTGCTGCTGTATCTGCCCCACTGCCAGGTGCTCTAACTCCTCACCTTCATCATGGTCTTAATGTGCTCTAAGTTCTCCTTGAATTTCTTGTATGCCAAAACATTGACTGAAGCCCCTCTGCCACCACCTTTTCCCTTGCCTTCCCCTGGATCTTTCCACTGACCCCACTGCCCACTTTTGGATCACTCATCTAGAGGCACATGAAATCTTGTTAAAACTAAGCAGGTCTGGGGATAGGGAGTGCCTGGAGAAACTGCATGGGGTGCTTATGGTCACCACCCTGAGTTCCTTAGAAGAAAGGTGCAATATAATACAATAATTTTATTTTGGAAAAGAATTAAATACATAGAAAAAACTGCTATTCAAAATGTCCTCTAAGGCCCATGGAATATATTATATCTTTGTACAGAAATAAGTTTCCTTGGTGAGACACAGCTTAGATTGAGCCCTGAATATGACATACCTCAACTAGTCTTAACTGGCCATTTTTTCCAAGAGAGTGAGAATTTTTTGTGTGAAACTCAAAAGCAGGTATTCCTTCCAACCAACAAAAGTCGATCCAGCAAAAATAGTCATTTTGAAAATCCTTGCATGCTCTATTACACAAATGTGCCCCCCTCAGATCATTCAGATTGACTAGAGCAACAAAACTGAGGTAAATCTGGAGCATTTCATGAACAGAAGTATGACTATTTCAAAGTCAATTACAAAAGTTTTGATAATTTTTTTAAAAAAAATCCCGACATGTGGAGGGTTTTTACATCAGTAAGAAGACACTTGTAAATTTTGCTAAATTGTTGCCAAATCTCTTATGGAGGGTGGGGGTGGCAGTGTTGTTCAATTATAGGAACAAACTATCTCATATTAAAATCTCATACATCTCTATCATAGTAAGTCAGGCTTCTCCTACAGAAACCCCCTAGATAAACTGGACTACAATTCCCATATCTATGAGGAACCCTAAGCAAGCAGCAGAGAAGGAGAAGGAGGAAAAGAACAGAGGAAGGAGAAAAGGAAGGAAAAGGTCTGTTTTGCTGTTTATTTATGGCAGGACTCATCTGCAACAAACTTGAAGCCTAAATAACCAAAGCCAGTGACACTCAAAATGTTGTCCTTGGGCTCCTCCTTTACATTACATGCAGTTCTTGCGCCCCCCTTAATATAGTATATGAATAAAAGTATTTTATTTAGTATGCTTATTTTCACTTGCATATTCATATTTTAACATTTTATAAGGAAATAACATTGTTCAAATTAGAACAGTTTGGGTCCATTCAATATTTAACATAACACATGTGTAAATTTTACAATATTTTATTTAAAAGTTTGCAAAGAGGAGAAGAAGCAGGGATCAGGGCCTCAAGTCTCATATCCCCCCCCCCCTTGAGCAACACTCACACTCCTGTGGTGGTCATGCCCCATAGTTTGTGAACCACTGACCTAAGCAATTGTGATGCCCTGCCTTATCTGCTACCACCCAGGACAGCAGGTACACAAAGCAACATTGTTGAAGATCAAGGTGGATGATGTGGGAGCAGGGATGCCAGCAGATGGAATCCAAAAGAACAATGCACTTTCCACATCACAGACATGAGAGTTTTACAACCACAAATTATTGAAGGTAATTTGGCACAGATTTGGCCAAACCCACAAAAATGCATTTGTAAAAAGAAAGAAAGAAGAAAAAAGCATCCCATAATATGTGAAACCACTGTTCCCATTAATTAAGCTGTGATTGGACACAATTATAGACAGATTGTCACAAACCCCAAGAGGTGCAAAATTACAGATAACACCAAAGTGGAATTGTACATAGTGATTCTGAAGAGGAAGCTAATATAGCTATAAACAGATATTGGGGCCACATGTTGTAAAGTCAATGATGACGTTAATGAAACAGTAATTAAATCATCATCTTGTACAGATTTAACACTGTCATCTAATCACAAGTGTCAAAAGCAGAAGGCTTGTCAGTTACAGAGCCAAGAAATAAACATTAAAGTGCTAGACCCATGGAATTTAACTCTTGTGAAGCATAACCGTTATTGACAGAGTGAAGCTGGCAAGAGCTGGTATGATGGCATGGGCCTAGAAATATTTTATTTCAACAAAAATAACAATGAAATATGATAAAACATAAACATACCATCATGTGACAAAAATATTATATCCCAATCCTCCTCGATATATTCAGTTTTCCAGAATAGTCTATATATAAATATATATTGCTTTCCTCTCTTGCCAGTGAACAATCCTGAATCTATCATACTCGCCAACTGTCCTAATTTGGCATGAACTGTCTCAATTAATTCTTTGTTCTCTCATATTTCCAGCTCTTTTAAAAATATTCCAGTTTATCTCTCCTGTTCACATATTCCTTCATTGACCTCATCTTACTTCAATTGCTGCAAGCTAAGTTCAAAATGAAAAAGTACACTGGGCCCTCCACGTTTTCAAGGGTTAGGGACACAGGACCCCCATGAAAATGGAAAAACTGTAAATTAAAAAACACTTTTAAAAAAAGAACACCTCTCTAGGAATATCTAGGTCCACCAGTGCAACTCCATGGTCAACAACTGCTGGAGGTTGACCATAGAATTGTCCTGGAAGACTTACAAATGCCTAGAGAAGTATTCCCTCAAGAGATCTCTATGTTCTCCAGTGCAACATCTGGTGAAAATTGGCCATAGAGTCATGCTGGAGGACCCAGAGATTCCTAGAGAGAACATATTAATCAAATAAGTAAATAACCAAATCTACAAAAATCAAAGCTGCAAATGTGGAGGGCCAACTCCAGTTTGGACTCAGTAAATTCAGCAGAGAAGAGAGGAGAGGAAGGAGAAAATTGTGCCCTTCCCAGTAGACTCAGGCAAAAGCAGACTGCTGCAGCCTCTCTTAACTTATTTGTTCTTCCTCACTAGTAATATATGCCCTCTTGACCACACTGATGTTTTTTGGTGCCACGTCTCAGTTTTCATCTGTGAAATGTTGAAGAGTATGATCTTCTGTTTCAAGTAGGGACTTATTTATAAATTGGTGATGTTGCCTATTACTTCATGACTTTGGCCCAAAAATTATCAAACAAATGGGAATATTTCACTAAGTGCAAAACACATACCTGGAGGAAGTGAGGACTCCAGTGCCTATAAATACTTTTGTAGGAGGGGGAGGTTTTGCATGCACAGCTTTTCTATGCTTCACTCAGACAAAGCAGACCAAAATCTATACCATTAGGTCTGCCATAGGAATGGTCATGAAACCCACTGGATGACGTTTGGCAAATGACATGCTCTCAGCCTTAGGGGGAGGAAATGGCAAACCTCCTCTGAACAAATTTTGCCAAGAATACCTCATGATAGATTCCCCTTGGGGTTGGCGTAAGTCAGAAAGTAATTAAAGGCACACAGCAAGAATAATGAATGGTCATGTTCTATTTATTTTCCCATCTCCTTAGTCCCACAAAGGAGCACTGATGATGTGAGTTATACCTATCATGCAGTAATTCCTTTAGTCCTGCAGTGACTAAAATGAAGCATGTTGTTGATAGGGAGAAGAATTTCTTTCCTTTCATAATACTGGGATTCAGGATCATCCACTGAAGCTTAACAGTGGGAGAGTCAGAGCAAATAAAATCAAGTACTTCATCATAGAGCTTGTTCCCACTTACATTTAAACCAGTTTGCAATTCGCCTTCACTCCATGTCAATGAATCAGTTCCAAAATATCTGTTGTTCCTACTATGAAAGCAGATCTTTTCATTATTCCCTTGTAATAATTTTTTTTGGTACAATTGTCATTCTCACTAGTTTGCGCCACTTTAAAATGCATGTCAGTCATCTGTGCATCATCAGTGATGCAAGTGGCAACACAGTGAGGACGGGTCCATTCCAGGCATCAAATGGGATGACTTTAGCAACTGCCTTCCTCTGCTCCTCAGCAACCCAGACTGCTCAAACACCCCATTTCCCCTTTGAGCAGCCCAGCTTGGGAACAATATATATATTTAAAAAAAATGACAGGATATGTAATCCATTGGTTTTACAATTACTTGCCTGACTGAGCTGCTGTCCACCCATAATTATATTATATATATATTTAATGCACCCATAGGTCACACCACAAGCACAAAGGCAGCGCTGGAGGGAAGGGGAATGGCAGATTTCCCAAAAACTGAGGAGGGATGGTAAACACCCCTCTGCCATTAGTCCCTCCTCTCCAGAATGATCCGATTCAGATCCATCATTCCCACTTGTTGAATACACTTCGGAATCGTTTTTTGTTTTTTTTAAAGAACCATCAAAAAACTAGTGTCAGGAAACAGCGTTTATTTTTTTTTTGCATTTGACTCACTTCATTGAGATTGAAACTGAGCTCAATAAGATTTCAAGTGGGGACAAGGCACATATAACCCAATCAGCAATTCGCTTTAAATCATAGTGGGATTGAGGCCATAGTTAAACTGTAGAGCTAACTTCTCCATGATCTCTACAAATTATACAACTTTGATACTACTGCCATGGCTCCACCTTGTGAAATCTTGGGATTTGTAGCTTTGTGAAGCAATGAGAATATTCTGCCAGAAGGCTTTAATGTTGTTGTTGCTGCTGCTGCTGCTGCTGCTGTTGTTGTTCATGCTGCTGCTGTTCCTGTGTGCCTTCAGATTGTTTTCAACTTATGGTGATGGCAAAACTATCATGGGGCTTTCTTGGCATGTTAATGGCAAATTCCAGGCTTCCATAAGATGTAGCCATGGCAGTTAAAACTGTCAAACTGCATTAATTCTGCAGTCTATGGGCCTCTGCAAACCGGCCTGGAGACAGAAATGAGGAGGGGCAGCTGCACGCCAGCTGCCCCAACCCCAACCTGATGACATCCTGATGCCGCACACTATTATGCATGCCATGTGGCATCAGGCCATCCTCCCCACGCAGTGTCCTGATGCCAGAAGAGGAGCTAAAGAGCACTGCTCTTTCAGGGGCGGCAAAAGTGAGGATCGGGGCCACAGCATGGGTTAGCTGTAGCCCCGATTGGTGACTAGCAGGACAGCCCAGAGCCACCTGTCTGCAGCCCCCCAATGTTGCCATTGCAGTTAAAAGTGGGATTGTAATGCTCTAATTGTGTAGTCTGAAAGAGACCTAGAAGACTAATTTGCAATGATGCACTTTGATTTAGAGGAAATAAACTGGAAAGGAGGGGGGCAGAAAGACTCCATCCTAGGGTTTCCCTATTGTATTTTGATGCCTGAGGCAAAGGACAAAATGACCCCCACCTCCATTCCAAGTGAACTGTATTAGTAGTTGTATTTTGCATCAACACTGGCAACAGGAGAATGAGTACATATCTAAAGCACAAAAACAAGTTAAAGTGATGTAGTTCATATAGTGGCATGCACACCTTCCTCCAAAACTGTAAAATGGTTGTTGGGGAGATATTACTCATGTCCTGCATGATCTTTCACTTAAAACGGTTGCATGACTCTGCTCAGTGTTGAGGCTGGCATTGCTTTTCCCATAAGGTATGAAAATCTAGTTTAGGATTGGAAAATCTAGTTAACATCAAGTTTGAGGCTGGTGAGGTGAGGGAGGGGCAAATAATACACCCTGGCAAACAACAAAACATGAGGCAGGCACCTGGAAGGATATTTACTAGGCTTTGAAATGTATCACATTATTATAAGGGTTGTAGAATAGATGATATAGAAACCTTGAATTGTTTGGAAGACAATGTAAGATACCTGGCTTAAAATACCCATGGCGACAAAAAGGAGCCATAGCACTTGAGATGAGAAGTGTAGAAGGCTGAGTGGATGTGGTTACAAATTAAACCGTAATGTAATATGGGCTTTTCCTGTCAGGTTTTCCAGTTAAAGTTGTGGTTGGCTAAAGATTTCTTTCCTGCAAACTGCCCAGAGAATATACTTTGTTTTCCCCCCAGCACCTCAGTCAGGAGCTCACAGCCATTTAAAACCTGTAATTAATGCCAGGTGCATAGGCTTTACTTTATTTTTAAATTATGAAAAAAATATAATTACCAAGCCCAAGGAAAACCACACACACACACACACACAAACCATTTTCCATTCATTATCACTGTCAGCCATAAATACAGAAACAACCAGCTGCAGGTGTACTATTCTTGTTCTGTTCTGTAATACACTCTGTTCCAGTAATGCGGCTAAATACAGGTTGTCTATCCAAGAAATGTGAGCATGCATGCTGATGGCGAGTTCAAACACACTAGCCAATAAATTGGATGTTAACAGTAATCTACAATCTGGCCACATTGAAACTTGTAAAACTAATTGATATCAGTGAAATAAACAGTTGCTTTGTCCCTTTTTCTTGTTGACTGATAATATTCACCATGCTACTGATTCCTACTGGTTTCACAGCCATTTCCACTGTCCAAGGAATTCTGGGAGCTGTAGTTTGGTGAGGAGTGAAAGGGACCTCTTACTAGGAATGAGAAGACTATTCAAACATATGTGAAAAGTGGTTAAAAAAACATACCTTATGTTTCTTGACTGCTGAGAAACTGTCCTGAGAAGAAGCCAGGAATTTTTGCAGTTTGGACTTATTCTATGCAAACGTTAATATTCCTGTAAAAATATTGCTGCACAGAAAATGCTGTGCAGAAAATGCTATATGCTGTGCTAAACATCCATGTGCAAATTGTTCATAAAATAAATCCCTAACTGCAAAAAGTGTTTGAAAAAATACCTTTGAAGACTTTTTTTCTCCCAGCAAGAAATTGCTTTTGGTTTCCTTCAAAAAGAAAATTTGTGAAGAATTATATTCCTGCTTCTTGCAGAGACTTCACAATACCCCAGCAAATAAATTGGAAAGCCCAGGCCTTTTCACAGGAAGGTTCAGAGGCAGTTATGAGGTTATAAAATGATTAGAGTACATAGTAGATATATTTTCAAAGAAACAGAGGAATGGGAATGGGAGATTCATGAAATGAAAATTGTATCCACCTATATTTACACTAGGCCCTCAACTGTAAAAAGGGATAGAGGTGCAGCAGCACCGAGAAAGTGGAGAAACGGTGTATATAGGCCCACTATTTTATTAACCTGAGAGAACACTTCTCTAGGCATTTGTAGGTCATCCAGCACAATTCTGTGGTCAATTTCTAATTGACATTGACCACAGAAACACACTGGAGGACCTACAAATGCTTAGAAAAAACATCTTAATAAAAACTGTGAATTCTTAACCTGCAAATGTGGAGAGATGACTTTATATGGATGTACATCAGGACTCTATAAAGCATTAAACTAGATCAGTTCTTTCAGCACTATTAGTTCTTTTGCAGCAGTGCTCCCTCAAGTGTTGAAAGATGTCTGTTATAATACATGGTTTTCTTCACCAATTCATCTTGCATTTAGTGTGGTTTGTTTTCTGAGTGGTCATTAGAAGATAAACATGGGCTTAATTTGCAAGTCTGATTGCTAAGGAAAATAGATCTAACAGAATTCCATTGCAGTAGAGACAACAATATAATAGAAGGGAATATGCAATACCCCAATGTCTAACTGGATCTCAGTTAAAGAAAAATCTAAGGGAACAATTCTAGAGATGTGCTCTGACCTTGGAAGTTTTTATCTATCCAAAACCCTCTCAAGCACTTGCCAAAAAGTTAAAAGTAATAATAGATGTTTCCACCCCTTCCCCACAGCCCCATTTTCTCACTTTCATAGGGTTTTGTTTCACATTATGGGAGCAAATGAAAACACTGTCTGCCAGTATGAAAATAATTTTTAGTTTATTAGTAGGGAGCTCTGGCAGACCAAAAACCAAAAATGGAAATGTTCAGAAGTTCATTTTTGGTCTTGAAAAGCTGTTCATTTTAACATATTAATGTGGGGCTATTTAAAAGGTGAAGTACTGCTCCTGAATACTTCCAAAAGAGAAGCTGTCATCATCATCATCATCATCATCATCATCATCATCATCATCATCATCATCATCTTCCTTCTTTTTTGTAAGGAAAAAGGGTGGTCTGGGGGTTTAGATAGAATGAGGATTAGAGAAACAGTCCTGGAGACCAAACATTATCCACCCTGTCATAGGTCAATGGGACTTCCTTTGGAGTAGATTTCTATAGGATTGCATCTGGAGTCAGTTCATTATGGAAGAAGAACAGAGCTCAGCGGTAGAGCACATTCTTTGTCTGCACAAGATCCCAGGTTCACTTCATGGTTCTCTAGTTAAAAAGGGTAGATAGCAGGTGATGGGAAAGAACTTTGCCCAAAATCATTTGGGAGCTGCTGCCACTCCTCAGCTTCCCTGTGGTGAGAAGGCTGTGATGGGTTTCAAAACAAAATGCTTGAGAGGTGATAAGACTGTAAGAAGAGCCATGTTGGATCAGATCAAAGGCTTCTTTAGTCTAACTTTCTGTTCAAAGAGTGGCCAACCAGCTGCCTACAGGAGGCCTGCCAGCAAGACATGAGTGCAACAGCCCCCTCAGTCTCACACTCCCCAGCACATGATATAAGGAGAGAGAATGCTGCTCGTGAAACTAGAGATAATATCTAAGGTGCATCTACATTGTAGAAATAATGTTGTTTGACACCATGTTAACTGACATGATGCCAGAATCCTGTGATTTGTAGGTGTAATGAGGCACCAGCACTCTTTGGCAGAAAAGGCTAAACACCTTGTAAAAGATTTTGAATTTATTTTGAGCACTAGGCTTGAAGAGAGGAGAGCAGTCCATCTCCATGCCTTATGTTGGGACTTCTTGTCTGAGGCCTCATTCCCACTACATAATAAACCAGTTTGCAAACCAGTTTGAACTGATGTAAATGACCTTGTTCACACTTGCATCAAATCCTCAGCGTGGTTTATCGAGGGGGCCACCACTTAACCCATTTAAACTGGTTCTTGTAGATCTGCTGAATTTCCCATATCTTTCAAAATAAACTGATTAAGCACTAGTGTGAATGGGATGTGGATTGGAATCGGTTCCCTGTGGCACAGTCACCTCTATGAGGTGACGCCATGTTGAATTGATCCATTGCTGAATGTGAATGTGAAGTGAATTAAACTAAAATGGGTAGGTAAATCAACTGGCTCGAATAGTGTGAATGTTTGTTCAGTGCTAAATTGCATCAGCAATTTAACTCCAAAACCGATTTATTTTGTATTGGGAATGAGGCCTGGAATGAGCTTGGATTCAGTCCTATTCTCAATGACCCCCTTTAATTGTAGCCAAGAGGGACTTCAGAGCAAGGAAGAAGAGATCAAAAGCAAAGAACTATGCAGTTTGGGTTGTCTTTGTTTTTTTGCTGCTTCTGCCTGGAGAGGAGCACTTATGGACAACACACTGGGTTGTGCATGAGAGTATACAGGGAAAGAGCAAAGAGAAGAGCCAAAGCCAAGTCATAGCAAATTGTGCTATATTGTTCAGATTTCATTCTGCCTCTGTTGCTGTGACACTGTGAACAGACATTTACAAATTGAATGGAGACACCAACTAGATAAATAATCTATTGCACAATGATCTGGTGATTTGGAGATTGAAAGAAAAGAATTAAGTTCCAGCAATGACCAATCTACCTTTTCTGAATTCTGGCATAAATTCAGATGGCCAGTTTTGTCATCAGAGTTATCATATGAAATCCCTTCCCCTGCAAGGGAAAGCAGTGAGGGAGAGTTTGCCTATAGAGGCTATCTTAGTAGTTTTCAATAGCTCCCATTGTGTTTTGAGAGACAGTTTGAACAGATGCAGTGGCTCAACTGGTTAAGATGCTGACTCTGTTGATTGCAATATTGGTAGGTTGGCAGTTCGAGACCCGGGTGCTGCATGATGGGGTGAGCTGCTGTCACTAGTCCCAGTTTCTGCCAACCTCACAGTTCAAAAGCATGCAAATGCAAGTAGATAAATAGGTACCACTTCAGTGGGAAGGTAAACAGCGTTCTGTGCAGTCATGCTGGGCACATGATCACAGAGTAGTCTCTGACAATGCTGGCTCTTTGGCTTAGTAACGGAAATGAGCATCACCCTCTACGGTTGGACACAACTTGACAACCTTGTCAATGGGGAATACCTTTACCTTTACCTTTTTGAACAGGATGAAATCTGAGGTGATGAGTCCTGTCCCTGGATCATTCATCCTTCAATGACTGGGGTTCAAGGGAAGGATAGCAGAAAATCACTGTTTATTTTCACTATCATCTCAGTCTGACTATGGTCACAGTCCATCATCAGTACAGACCACCTTAATTTAGCATAAAACTACTTCAGATAGGTTTGTATTGATGCATTAAGAAAGGCTTTGGGTTACCAAAAATAAGATAAAATAACATCACCAGCAATTCAAAATAACTCTTCAGAAGTCAACTATCTGGGGTTCAACTATCTTGAACAACATGCATATTGGTAGAATTAAAAGATATAGCTGTGTTAGTCTGTAGAATCAGTATGTAGATAGATCTTTTAGCATCTTTGAGATTGACTGGAATAAAGAATTTGGCAGTATGAGCTTTCATAGGCTTCAGTCTACTTCCTCAGATGCATTTAGTGGAGTGGAAAGACATTCTCACATACAAATGGCATATATTTGTCTGTCCTTGGCTTCCACTCCACTAAATGCAACTTCTTTATTTTAGTCTCAAAGGTGCTACAAGATCTCTCAACATGCATATTGATAAGTTTAAGATACATCAACAGGCCTTCCAATTCATTCCAGAGCATAAATTCTAATTCAAATGATCATGTAAGGACTAGAAATCACGTGGGCCTCCAGATACTGTTAGGCTGCTGCCCCACTGTGAAATTAACTTTAACTGTAATGGTTCCATTACATGGAATCCTGGGATTTGTAGTTTGTTGTGGCTCCAGATCTCTCTGATAGAGAAATCTAAATATCTTACAAAACTACAAATTTCAAAATTCCATAGCATCAAGCCTGAATTAGTTCTGCACTGTAGATGCAATCTTAGATTATAACCCCCAGCATCCTTAACCAGCATAGCAAATGCTAAGAAAGGCTGGAGTTGTAGTCCAGTGATATCTAGAGGGCCAGAAGATTCTCACTCATGACCTAGATGCATGTGATGTTGAATAAGCCGTGGCCAGTTTGCACACGTTGCTTGCCTGTGCTCTTCCTTTAGAAGAATAGAGAGGAATGTGAGATGAGAAGGATGAAAATGGATATTTTCACTACTGAGCAAACCACATTTTTATAAACATTCAAGTCTAGGGAAGTGTCATTTTTCCTCCCAACTTAAGATTGATATTTTGGTTTGATTTTACTAACT
The DNA here is from genome assembly GCA_020142125.1 of Phrynosoma platyrhinos. Lineage (NCBI taxonomy): Eukaryota > Metazoa > Chordata > Lepidosauria > Squamata > Phrynosomatidae > Phrynosoma > Phrynosoma platyrhinos. The sequence continues at coordinate 367,431,305 of CM034701.1, read as the reverse complement.
TTGGATATGTCAAACTACAGTTCCCAGAGGCATGATGTAACAAAGAATTATGGTTAGTTAAAAAGTGGAACCAGTAGCTTTAACTCTCCTCTTTACATTAATGGATAGGAGAGGGAAGGGTGGGTATGCAAGGCTGAGGCTCTATACAACACACCTTAGTCCTCCATGTGTTTTGGACTTCAATTCTTAGAAGCCCCAGCAAGCTTAGCCAACAGCCAGGAAGTCTGGAATCTGAAGTCAAAAGCATCTGGAAGAGCAATGTTTGGGAACCACTGACTTAAAATATGGTTTAGGCAAACATCTGAAGGGGACATGAACATACTATCTCATTTTATGGCATTTCTAAGGCAAGTCATCATGCATACTAGTCAACATGCACTATGCATTTATTTCTTGGCACAAAACAACTTACAAGAGCTAATCCTTGGTTTAATGCAACTGGTGGATCCATTGTTGCAAACATGCATTTGATAAATGTCCTTTTCCCTTCCACTTCTCCCCCCACTACCCCAAAAACCCAAACTGTGAGAGAATGCTCCTTGACCTGGCATTGTGACAGAAACCCTTTCCTATATCTGATGTGAATACCAACAGGGTTGATCCTGCAGCAAGCAGTGCTGTGGATTTTCCAATTTACCTCAGACATGTCAGCTTGTTTGCTGGTGCTTTATTAATGCCTTGCATTATTTTTCTCTTGGCAGACCAGTGACAAAGCACTGTTTGGAACATGCCTTTGGAGTCCAAAATGCATTCAAAGAGCCATGAAAATCAGTTAAGCAACCTATTGAATTTTAAAACAAGCTGTTGATCAATAGCCTTTAGATATGTAATGAATAGTCTGTACTTTGGATTCTGTCAGGTGGTGTTTTCCTTTGGAACTGATAAATTGCCCCCTTTTGTGTTAGCAGGCCAAGGACTGAGGCAAGACAAATCTATGCTGGTATTTGCTTTGGCTTTAAAAATGCTGTATTTTTGTAGGACTAAGGCAGGTGGAAGAAAGGACTTTTAAAATGTCTGAAAAGTTGGATTCCCATTTTAGAGTGGCTTTAAAGATTTGCACTATCACAGTTGCACAGATGAAGAAGGAGGATCTCAAATGCAGTCTCCTTCCAATCTGGGTAGGGAAAAAAGATTTTTTTTCCCATTTCTCTGCGCTCCCAATCTAATTTTCCCAACAACAATGCCTTCTGTTCTTCAGTGCCAAGGCCAACAGCAGGATTTTTGATTTTTTTTTTTTTTACAAATTACAAATACTAATCCCAGGATTATATAGTGATGACAAAGTTTATCAGAATTCTTTAATTCTGCAGTGTGGCTACACTCCAAGAGCCTGTTCACATTATACAATTATAGTGCTAGAATTCTACTTTAACTTTCATGGCAGTATCCTATAGAACCTTTTCCAGGCTGAGAATTCTAAATGGTCCTTCCTAAACTGTAAATCCCAAGATTGTACAGGATGTTACCATTACCATTAAAGTGGCATTGTACTGCTGTAACTGGTTAATGTGAAAGGGCTCCTCTGATAAGGAAAGGAGATGCTAAGTGACTTTCCTGCGATTGTCCTGTCTTCTGTTGCCTGTTCTGTCGCTTGTCTTATTGCTTATTTGCCCACTCAAGATTTTGTGTATGTGTGTGTGTGGTTTACAGATCACTTGCTCCAAGTATCCCACAGATTAAGTGCAAATTTCCATTGCTGTCCCTATTACTAGGCCCTCTTACATGTTAATCATGAGGTTAAATAAAGTGCTTGTTTCTTTCCATTATTCTTTTGTAGAAAAAGCTACCATCGTAGTTTGATTGTGAACACATTTCTGGTCTGGACAATGATCAGCTATTTTATTCTATTCTATTCTATTCTATTCTATTCTATTCTATTCTATTCTATTTTCATTTATTTTATTATATTATATTGTATTCTATTCTTTTAATCTATTATTATTGTTCTGATTTTTATTACTTTATTGTTTATATTTTGTACATTGTATTCATTTTATTGTGTAATCGCCCCTCGATCCGTAGGGAGAGGCGGGAAATAGAAATAAAACTTATTATTATTATTATTATTATTACTCTGGTTTTCTGCTAGAAATGGTCCCTTTCTGCCTGGTTTTTGTCTCTACAAAGGGGTAGTCTGCACTGATGAAAAAAAAATCAGCTTCACTTCACATTTTCCCTGGTCTGCAGTGAGTCCATTAAAGCCACACTTTAAATAAAACAGGCTCAAGGTGTACTGATTGCCATTTATTTCCTGTGCCCAAATTTAAATTGGTACAAAAGGTATGTGCCTTTGTTTTCTTCCCAGCATGCCAAAACCTATCAACCAATTGTTTACCAGCTGATCTTGGTAGCTTGCACTCTAATTGGTTGCCCCCCATTCCAATCCTCTTCCTTCTCTCTGATTCACTCTCTGCTCTGCATCCACTTTCTGGCTAGATGAAAGTAGGCTGGATTAAATAATCCTGTCTCCCTAGGTAAGCGAGAAAGAATAATCCTCTCACATTTCATCTTGCTCAGAGAACAGGTAAGCTTTCTGTTTTAATTTCCAAACAGGATAATAAATTATGTGTGTATGAACGACAAGCTGTGAGCAATTGTGGTTATTAGTTAATATATAACACTAGAGATATGTAATTTGGAGTTGCAGTTTCCTTCCTACTCCTCTTTTTGTTAATAAAAAAGATCCCACCCTTTCTTTTCAGACTCTTTCACCTCAATGTACTTCTGATTTCAAGTGCATTGGTATAATTGTGTTGTCTAGAAATGGAACAAGAAAATGATACGCTAACTTCCCCCTTGGTAATAAGAAAACATAAAGAGGTGGCTACCTTGGTTTAGAGAAGCCTAAGGAGATGGTCTTAAAATGATTATCAGAGATATCAGTCCCGTATTCATTGCTGTGTTGTTTACTCAGAAGTTCTCAGAGAGGAAGGCAATACAAACCATTTCTAGGTAAAGGTAAAATAAGAATCTGACTTGACTCAAATGTTGGCATTGGCTATAGTTATATTATATAGCACTGGATCAGTTTGCCATTGATATCTCCTAACTTTATTAGTCTTTTTTTTTAAATACAGTTGAATGAATTAACACAATTCATTGTTATCCAGAAATGGTAGATTGTACCAATAGTTGCCAACAGCAAGAGTCCTAATGCAGTGACTGTCCATAGAGAATACATGAGAACTTGATATGCACAAACTCCAAACCTTGGCAAACATCTGCAGCATATTAGAAAAGATTACATAGCTGCAACACAAGACCTGTGTATACATCCAACCACCTCATGGAATGTCTCTCACCACAGCATGTGACCTTGCTCTGGTCTTTCTCAGGAAAGTATCTTGAATTGCTGGCCATTGAAATGAGGGTCATTCTTTACTGCTACAGGCTAAGAGTACACAAATGATTTACTTTTGGAATTATATCCATCAAATTCATTGGCAACACTCTGGAAATAATTGCTGGAGAACTGTGTTCCTCTACCATTAGATATCTTGTTTTTTGACACTGGTGTAGAAAACAACAGATGTCCTATTTATTTGTGAAGGTTATAGGTACAAAGGAAGCAGTATTCTACCCAGTCTGATCATCTATCCAGTATCAGGGCTACCTCAAGATATTTTGTTGTCTGAAATGATTGTCCTGGTTTAGGGTGGTTGTCCTGGTTTAGGCTAGCAAATGTCCAATCCAATGGAGGGAACAGATAGAGGATGAGTCAAAGCCAGTCTTCAGTTCAGCATAAGGAGTTATGAAATATTAGCAGTTAAAGGGGGCACGCAGACCAAGAGATTTGTCAAGAAGCAGTCTAAGATCAAACACAAAGAGCAGTCTTGCTGAATTCAGAAGCAATCAAAGAGCATATCAAGGTCACAAAGCAAAGGGAATTCACAAGTCAAGAACTTGATAATATGGATGGGACAAACTATGGTGAAGTCAAAAATTTCAAGGCTTCATTATGGGTGCTTCAAACCAACTATCTGGGAGAATACAGCTGATGTTTATTATCCTATCTTCAGCCTTGTTCAGCTCTTTTCATGCCTGGCATTCTCATGCATGGCCTCAAGGTAAGTCATTTCTACCTTAGATTCCATCTAAATATTAGGAAGACCTTCCTGATGGTAAGAGCTGTTTGACAGTGGAACAGATGCCTCATAGAGCAGTGGAGTCTCTTTCTTGTTCAGACATATCTTTAATTTCTGAGTTCAAGATTTTCAAACAGAGGCTAGATGGCCATCTGTTTGGAGTGCCTTCATTGTGTATTCTTGGCAGGAGACTGGACTGGATGGCCTGTGTGGTCTCTTCCAACTCTATGATTCTTTCTAGGGCGTGGGACAATTAAGTATATGGTCTTTTCCCTGCTTGCAGAGGAAAGAGGGAATAGATTCCTAATGGAGAGCCTTAGCCTAGTGAGTGGGAGGAGGCTTGAATTTGGAGCCTCTATCTCTTCCCCAGATTTCACCTGTTAGAGAACATCCTCCTGGGCACACATAATGATTCAGTGTTACAATATGAGTATGAAAATTGTTATGCTTCTAAGATTTGACTAGTATTCAGTGCCAATTCTGTATTTGATTACAGGCCTCTTTTCCCCCTTTCCCTTCCACATGGAAATCTGATCAACACTGGAGTGCACTTCGTCAAAATATATGCTTTTTTGGTATATATTTCTTTGACAGTTTAAACTACAGTTGGTCCTCCTTATCCACGGATTCTTTATTCATGGATCAACCATCCATAGATTGAAAATATTTTTAAAAAATATATAAATTCCAAGAAGCAAACCTGGATTTTGCCATTTTATATAAGGGACACTATTTTACTATACTCTTGCATTGAATAGGATTTGAGCATCCACAGATTTTGGTATCCATGGGAGGTCCTGGAACTAAACCCCAGTGGATACCAAGGACTGACTGTATGCCTTTGTTCATTTTCCCCCAAAACACGTGCATTTGAAATTGTTCATTCTTCAAATGTACACATGGTTTTGTAAACATGTTTCTTCACCAAAACATATTGTAAGCTATTGAAATGTATCATATTCAGGGCAAAATGCACTTCATCCTTCAAAAGGTGCAAAATGACTATTTCAGCATGAAAATGCAATGGTGACAGGTGGTCTCCATGTCTACAAATCAGTGGATCTTCTCCACAATTTAACCTGAACTTTGTAGGAGCTGCACAGTTCTCAGAACAGTGTTCAGCACCTTGGATAGCTCCAGTAAGGTTTGGATTGATTCATCACATTGCTCTCATGGAAACCACCAGCCACCATTGGAGAAATGTGAACTTGATGATTACCTTTTAAATCCCTAATGTATTCTGCATTCCCTCATAGGAGTATTCCTGTTCAAGATTCCAGTCAATCAGGCAACCAGGTAGCCAGCCAGCCAGCCTTCCAGCCCCGGCCCTCTTCCAGACAGCATGAACTCAAAACGATTTGAGCTCACCAACTCACTCTCTTTCCCACCACCCAATGTTCTGTTCCTTTCCAGAAATTGACACTCAGCATAGATCCTGGAGTCAACTGAGTATGTTCAGTTCTTATTGCAATGTTCCTTTATTTCAAAGCCCTTTTTATTTTATTTTTCTGCTTCTCAAAACCTTGGGATTCCCATCAGCATGCCGATTCCTCTCTCTTCTTTCATAGTGTTTTTCAATTGTTGTTAACTGCCTTTGAGTTGATGTCTATTCATGGCAACCCTGGAGTGACACATCTCCAGGATGTCAACTGCTCTGCTTAAGACCTGCAGGTTCAGGCCAGTGACCTCCCTGATTAAGTCTAACCATTTGGTGTGCAGTCTTCTTTTTCTACTGCCTTCTACCTTCCTTAGCATTACTGTCTTTTCTAGTGAGTAATGCCTTCTCATGATGTGGCCAAGATACAATAGCCTCAGTTTCATCATCTTGGCTTCCAGGGAGAGTTCAGGCTTGATCTTTCCAAGAATCCATTTGTTTGTCTTTTTGGCTGCCTGCAGTATTTCCAGCACACTTCTGCTGCATCACATCTGGTTTCTTCACTGTCTAGCTAATGACCACTTTTTGTCTCTGAACATATTACCATACTGAACCATCTGACTTCACAGTTAGATACAATGGAGAGCATAAGTCCTCCATGATTTGAGGATCCACCAAAGCCCCAAAAACCCCAGAGAAAGGCAACACCCTCCCTTAAGACATTTTGCAATGACAGGTACATTCTTCAAAATAATAATAATAATAATGCACATTTCCATTGTTTTTGGAGCCACCTTGCCTTCTAAGAAGCAACATTTCAACTGTCAGAGGCAGTTCACTTCATTTTCTAAAAACAAGAATTCCAGTAATTAGTTCCAAGAGAGTGCTATAAATTCTACAAGTGCACTTAAGGAGACAGAGTTTAAAAACACTAAAGGACTAAGCAAAAGCAACTGCCTCTCCAGATGGGAAAAAGTTCAGTAGCATGGCTTGCCAGTTCTAAATTTTCAATATGTTAAAACAGTGTTATCATCACCTCTTGAGAAAGAGGTCTGAGGGGTAAAAAAATAAAAGAGAAGACAGTTTCAAGCTCTCAACCAGAACAAATGGAATACATTTCCTATGTACCACCCCATTAAGATATCTTTTCCCCAGTCCCACTGGGGGAAGGAAAAAGAGAGTAAGGAAAAGTTATTCCATTAGTCTGAAACTGTAATCAGTCACTTCCAGGGGAATTTTTCCCCCCATGATTTTCCAGCATCAACATTGCTTGTGAAATACATTGGCTATCTACAGAGTAATTTCTAAATAGTTTTGCCAAATAAGAAACTCTGCATTCACTCTGATGATTTCTGTGAACTCAGTTCATAATTCTAAGCTACAATAAAAATAGATATCCATCAGCGTGGACTCAATCTGAGGCCAAAATTATGGCCAATTAATATTATGTTAGTGGTGAGTCACTGATGGGTAGGGTGTGGATGGAACAAGGACTCATATACTGGGGATATACTGGCCTTGGGGATATAGTGTATCACTTTGTGAAATCAATGCCATTATAGCTTGACTGGAGGGCAGGTTTTCCTTCAGTTACACCAGTGTTCTTAAAGTGTGGTACCTTGCTTTACTCAAAAGGTAGTAGTACACTGCAGTTATTATCAATTACTAGAGGGATTAGCTCCAAAATCTTGTAGGGTTGAATGGAAACCTGAATGGTGATGCAGGGTGCTGTTTTGGAACCCCTAACAGCGCCATGCACATGCCTAAGGCCCCAGGGTGGAATGCGCCCAATGAGCACATTCCCAAGGTCCCAGGGTGCCTGCACCATGTGAATTCGCACGTCGCTGGCGCCGTTGTGTCTTCCCAAAGGCGCTCTGCATCACGCGCCCAGCGCCATTCCCCCCCCCCCCCCCCCCCCCCCCCCCCGGCCCACCAGCAACAAAGGTTGCCGACCCCTGTTTTAATCTCTGGAGCAGGAGAAAACAAGTCCATCTTCAACATTAGTGCTTTTCAGGCTATCTGATGTGGGGAACCTGCATTTACTTTTTTTTTTTAAATGTGCAGGGACTGGCATCATGTTGTGTCCACTGGCTATAACTATTTCTTTCTTTCCTGGAAACGTGTCAGGGACTGACAGCCAATGGCTATGGAACTGGTTCTGATCCAAAGACCATCATTTTGACTTGCACTGTTCTGCATGATATACTTTTAGATATGGCTATAATATTCAGTCTTCTCCAAACCGAACATGTCCCGCTCCCCTAAGCCATTCCACACAGGACTTCATTTCCAGACCTATGATCACCTTAATCACCCTGGACATGTTCTAGCTTATCAACATTCTTCTTGAATTGTGGTGCCCAAAATTGGACACAGTATTCCAAGTGAGATCTGACCAAAACAGAACAGAGTGGTACTGTGACTTTCCTAGGTCTGGACACTATATGCCTGTTGATGGAGGGAGAAATTTTTGAGGGGGGTTTATAAATTTATTCATCAAATAAATAATAAACATTTGTATATATTGAGGATGGATGACCTTTGAGGATCCAGGAAGCATTTTAATCTTTCCTGGACCTTTGTGAATTATGCCCCTTTGCCTTAACAATATCTTTGAGGGAAAGTGGAAAGAGAAACTGGGACATTTTAAGGGCAGCTGGAAAAGTGAGGTGACAGAGGACTGATCAGAACTATCTCCTCCAAATCAGGATAGCTGAAGGGTATGCATCAATAACATTCATATACAACTGGTTACAAATCAAGAAATAAGACTCAGTTCAAAAATGGGGCATTCAGACAAAAGGAGAAGGGGCTAAAAGTAGCAGGCATCATGACAAGAAGATCTAAAAATATCACAAAGATAAAGTTGTAAAACATACCAGTAGAAATAAACTGTAGATTAAAAGGTCTGAAGTAGGGATTGGGTAAGTTCCAGTGCTTCTGTAGCCAATTTTCCATCCCTAGGTCCCACTGGGCCTGAACTGACCTGCTACAAAATTAAAATAAATGAAAAACAATAACAAAATAGAGAGTGGATGGAAATATACTTCTGGTTTTGTAATAGCAGCTTTTGAAAAATCTCTAAAGGTGGCTGGGTAGCTGGCATTATGTGCATACCCAAGGATTAAGATCTGCTGGACAGTTCCTCTATGTCCCACCAACATGTTGGGACATGGGGCAGGACCTTCTCAGCTAAGGCACCCCAACAATGGAATACTCTTCCCATGAAGGACTGACTGGCATCAACTGTATTATCATTTAGGTGCCAAATTAAAACTTGGGTGTTTGTCAAAGCCTTTGGGACTTAGTCACTGAACCCAAGACTGTTATTTATAGTTTTACAAATGTTTACAATTTTTGAAATCTGATTTTAATTCATTATATTGTTAGTATGTTTCTTGAGTATAAATATTTTAATAAAACAAGCAAACAAGCAAAAATTAACCTTGTTTGGAAGGAAGATCACTGTTCTGAGGTCTTCCAGGAGAGCCAATTTGACCATTCTTCATTGGAGGGATGGAGGGATCATTGGAGAGATCTTTGAATCCCAAAACAACCTTGGGGAATGACTGAGGGGATCTTTCAGTCCCAAAAACAACATTGGAGGAATGGTCCTTGCCCAAGGGGGATAAAGAGAGCTTTCCCTGGCACTGGAAATATAGCAGTACTCATGGAGAGTCTTCCACATAACTCAGGCAGTAGCGTTATTTCTGTGGCCCTTTTGCACTGCACAGTTATAGCATAAGAAGTCCACTTTAACAGCTATGACAGCATCCTGTGGAATCCTAGGGTTTGTAGTTTGGGGAGATGCTAGAATTCCTTTGCTAAAAATTCCAGAGTTAACATAGAATCATAGTTCTATATAGCCTTCAACTGTCCCAATCTCTTGTCCCACTTTTTTGGCTGCTTTTAAAACATCCCAGTTTCTTCTTTTCCCACTTTCCCCTTAAATCCTCCATTTATTTAAATTGGTAAAAGTCAAGTTTCAAATGCAAAAATAGTTTTCTCTCAATTGACTCAGTGAGGAGAACAGAGAGAAAGAAGTAGAGTCTTGACCTTCTCAGTAAACCCAGGCAAAAACAAACTGTTTCAGCCTCTCCTAACATGGGTGTTATTCCTCATTAATAAGTTTTTCCCTCTTGATCACACTCCAATGTTGCTTGGCCACACATGTCCCAGTTTTCATCTCTGAAATGTTGGGGTCTATGTATCTGTATACTGTGAAATTCTATAGTGTAAACAACAGCACTTTTAACTGGGCCTGATAGTGAACTAGAAGCCATGGAAAGTGATATAATGTTGGAGAAACAGGATCCAAATATCCAGTTCCAACCAGTGCCCTAGTTAGCATATTTTGTACTTGGGTTCCAAACCATATATTTGCAAAACATGTGCTGTGCTATTTTGCTACAAGCTTCCACCAGATAAATAATCAGCCAGGAATAAAGAACAAACAGACAAACAAAAAAGCCCTCTCCATCTAACAGTGCAGGAAACACAATAGGATAAACAACAAAGAGTCCATAGCATGATATGAAGTCCTTTTTTTGTGGACAAAATGTTATACCCCAATAATTTTTTTAGTCTTTAGTAAATGTTGGTTTTGCTGCCCTATCCTGACATGCTTTCCCTCTGGGAATGTCTACAGTAAGATTTTTAAAATGATAAGTGCCAACAAAAGCTCAAGAGAACAAAAACTTAGAAATAAAAGTGTTAGGCAATTCTATCTTAGGAGGCAGTTTTAAAGTCATGTTTAAGCACAGAAAATGGCCTATTTCAGTAGCCATTCAATTCAGACTATGGAAAATGGTGTTGCTGGCTGGGGGAACTGAGGGAATTGTAGTACCTTCCCTCAAAAAAAAAAATCTTTTTCATGCTCTGAAGGAAGCAGACAGGTATGAATGCAATTTTCATTCCCCATTCCCATTCTTTAAAAAGTCTGGGAGAACCCTGGATCAGGTACAAGATGAGTACTGTCCGGGGATGGAGCTGTGCAATAGAAACCATCCCTGTGCATTTACATCCTGCGCCCAGTATGAGAATAAAAGCCAGTGCAATAATGTCTGTAGTGGTTGCTGTCCTCAGTTCAGATTGTATGGAAGGTTAATTATGCAGGCAAAACAAGCACAACATTTTGACCAAATGCAGGCCTTTCTCCAGCATTGTCATTTAATGCAGGAAAATATTGTCATTTAACACAGGAAAATACAGGGAAAACAAGAAAATATAGAGCTGAGATTAACACAGTGAGAAGTGTGGCTCACCACACTTGAAGCAGTGAAGTCACTTCTGTTTGCAACAGTCCAAAGGACATCCAAATCTATGCAACAGTCCAAAGGACATCCAAGAGCATAGTAGACAAACAGAGCAAGGTCAAAAGCATGAAAAGGACCAGGACATACAAATGTTGCTTCTACCAAGGAGTTTAGTTGTTATCAACAAATTCCTGAAGGAGGTTCTGGGCTATTTATGGTTTGGCAGCCTCCCGTAGGTGCTGTTTGATTGCTGAACATTTTAGATATAAATGCTCACAGTATCTCCACCCTTCCTTCTCTCAATGATGCTCTGCTAGGCTCAATAGCACCATGTCTGTTTCTTTGGGTGCCAACTCTCGCTGTCACTAGCTGGTCTCAGAGTCTGCACCAGAGTGTTGGAGTCAGGGCATGACACTTTGTCTCTGAGAAATCTGTGTCAGATTTATTTCTTTTTTTGTTCCCCAGTTTGTAGATGTGGTATGTGAAATCATCTTTGCAGCCCCATTCTAGCACCTTGGAACACTGACTAACAATATATGACTATGCTATCACAGAATGCACTAACTCCCCCCCTCCAAAAAAAAAAAAATGGTGATTACAGTAATAGGCTACTTTTCATGGCTGCACAACCTACAGTCCCAGCCACAACCCTGTTTCCTGCAATATTGGTACAATAATGATAGACCTTTTTTTAAAAAAAAAACTAAACTGAATTGCAAAAAACTATGTGTATAGTATGATTGTTATTTCCATGGTGTTTAAAATGTAAGCATTTGCAGGAACCACATCACTCAAATCAGAAGCCCACAACATTCATCTGAGCTGCCTGCTGATTCAGGATGGCTCTCCTCCAGAACAGTGCAAAGAGTTTGTTTTCCTTCACACTACAGCATTATAGCACCATAAATGCTACATTTAGGGGATCCTGGGATTTGTAGTTTGGTGAGGCATTCTGATAATCAGATTCTATTGGAGTGGTCATTCTAATTCTTTTGCTGATTAAGTAGAGGTACATCTGGTGACGCAGTGTTTAAATGCCTGTACTGCAGCCACTCACTCATTAACCACAAGGTTGTGAGTTCAATACTAGCCAGGGCTCCGGCTAGACTCAGGCCTGCATCCTTCTGAGGTTGCTAAAATGAGTACCCAGCTGTTGGGGGGCAATGAGCTTACAATTGTAAACTGCTTAGACATCCCATAGCGTGATATGAAGTGGTACATAAATGAAACTGCTTTGCTTTGCTTTCACTGCAATAAATAAATGTAGCATTCCAAGAAGATGCAATACTCCTATAGTCCCCCAATGAAGACCCCCATGGATGCAGTATCTGGCAGCAGATAAGAAGGTAGTGGTGGAAAGAATATTCACAAAATTTAACAACAATGTATTTCAAGTGTTGAGAAACAGTGATGAGAAGACTCTTATACAAGACTCTTCATGGTTTGGGACTTACTCTGCACAAAATTTGCATGTGGTTGTTTTGTGCAAAAAAAAAACCCCACAGCATTTCCTGCTCACGAAACAGCATTTTATTTCTAGAAAATTATATTTCAATGCAGAAATATTAATTTCTGCACAGAAAATACTATAATGCAGGATTATTCTGTGTAAAATTCCCACATACTTGATTTACATAGAAAACAGCATTTTCTGCACAAAAACCCAGCATTTTCTGTGCAGGAATTAATATTTATATATTGAAGTATTATTTTCCACAAAGAAAATGCTGTTTTTCACACAAAACAACCATGTGTAAATTTTGTGCAGAATAACTCCTGAATTGCAAATTCTCTGCCAAAACAGTGTGGCTTTGGAAGACTTTCTCATGGAAGGAAAAAAAACTGCAGACATTACTTATGCTATGCTACCCACAAGAAGAAACTTAGGGGGGTTGCAGACTGCCAGAAATAGTGCAAATTGAGTCCACTTTTAGGGTTAGGGTTAGGGTTAGGGAATCATGAGAACTGTATTTTATTGTGGCACCAGAGCTCTCTGACAGAGAAGGCTCAATGTCTCAGAAAAAAAACCATTCCCATGATTCCCTAGCACTAACCCTAACCCTAAAAGTGGACTCAATTTGCACTATTTCTGGCAGTCTGCAACCCCCTCTAGTGAAGAATTACATCCCTATGAGAAGGCAGTATATTAAAAGTTCAGATATGGTGTTGATTGCCCTTTGTATGGGTGTCCATGTGATGAGGGTAGAAAGGATTTTGTATGTACTTCTAATATATAGATAAATGTAGACATAGAAGTACATATATATTAATACACATAAGATATGAGTGAGAAGTTTGAAGGGGACAGGTCTTAAGGCACCCAAATGATTCAATGGAGCTGAGTGAGGCCTGTCAACATTTTCTTTTAATCCAAGTGAATTTGAATTCTTAGCTTTTAATTCATAAATTCTGGTTTCCCCAGTCTTCCTCATAACCACAAAGAAATGTCATATAAAGTTGATAAATGGCTGCAGAGGTCTCGCTTTTACTTTGCAATTTTACTGTTTATTTAACCAAGAGCAACTCTTTTAGACTTGACCTGGTCCTTGTCAAATATGCTGTGTTTGGAAAACTTCTCATGCTCCCATTAACTCTAAGCTGTTTCCATTGTCACTTTTGATTAATAACCCAGATACGACAAATGCCATTAGAATCCAGGGTACCCAGAGAAACACTACATAAATACATTGAACAAATGCTCAAATGTAATCCCTCACATAATTCTTAATAAAACTGCAGAAGGAGATATTCTCCTTCCATGATATAATATATATCTTCTTTAACATTAACCAGGGTTTTTTAAAACCTGCTGGTAGACTACTTTGTTCATGAGGTTCTGCCCTTTCCCTAAATTAGATCACTTCTGGTGGTCATGTGGTGTTGATGTACTACATGAATAGGAATGAAGTATCATCATACAATACAATACATACAATAACCCTATCAAAGGGTTTCTTGGCATGATTTATTTAGAGGAGGTTTGTTATTGCCTTTCTCTGAAAATACATCACAGTATATCTGATATTATGACAGCCAGTATGGTGTAGTCATTTGAACATTGGACTATAGAGACCAGAGTTCAATTCCCTACTTGGCTATGGAAGCCTCCTGGGTAACCTTGAGCAACTCACACACTCTCAACCCTAGAAAACCCCATGACAGATTCACCTTAGGGCCACTATAAGTCAGAAACAACTTAAGGCACACAACAACAACAACAACAACAAATATCTGGCATTCCATATTGCTTTCCCTTCCAAGTTAACTTGCTTTGCTTCCAAGTTCAGAAGAGCTGATCCTATCAGAGTTTTTAGACACAGTAAAATATCATTATATGGTTTCCAAGTGATTGTCTAAACTGAAGTAATATAATAAGGGCTCACCTGTAAGCAGCTGCCAGAGGTGACTCAAGAATGAGATGCCAGGATTTGAAAGTCAGTGTTGAAGCTGGAAACTAGGGATAGGCAGATCTGTTTACATTACTTTGTTTTTCTTAATTTATTTTAAATCTCAAAATCTTTCTGTCAGATTTATGATGGTATTTGCAAATTTTGGTAAGATCTTATCAAAAACCAGACCAACCAAATTCTCAAAAGTCTTTACTGACCAAATGCAAGATGAACTGCTGTGACTAGCATGGAGAGAGTCATCATATCATCATGCATCTGCTTGGCATGATAACTGTTAATGATGAGGAATCTCTCAGAAAAAAAGGTGTGTGTGTGTGATGATTTTGCACCACACACAAGGCTGAATACACTGGGATTCAAAGCATGGCATTCAGGAATTCAGTGCAACATCAAATCATTAAAATCCCCTTTCTCAATTGTCAAACAGTTGCAAAATGTATTATCAATGGTACCTAAGCTCTGATAAATTAGCAAAAATATACAAGAAAACAGAAAATAGATGTTGGAAATGCGAGGAGACCCCAGGGACTCTTTTCATTGTTGATGGACCTGCAAATACGCCAAGAAATATTGGAAAATGATCAATGATTTAATTAGTGAAATGGTGAACAGAAAATTAGAATTGAAGCTGAAAATTAGAATTGAAGCTGAAAAGTTATTTACTTGGGACATGCACTTGAGAAAAACTTTGGGAAAATATTATTTTATTTTGTTACAATTTACTTTTGCACAGAAATGGAAGAAAAAAGAAATCCCAAGTAAAGGGGATTGGATATGGAAATTATATGATATAATAGAAATGGACAAATTAGCATATTTATTAAGGGACAATTCACTAGAAAAATTTAATGAAGAATGGGGGAAAGTTATTGGCTTTATAACAGAACAATGGGGAGATATAGGGCCTTTAGAGACTGCCAGAAATAATGCAACTTCAGTCCACTTTAACTGTCCTGGCTCAGTGCTAGGGAATCATGGGAATTGTATTTTTTTCTGGGACATTGAGCCTTCTCTGTCAGAGAGCTCTGGGGCCACAATAAACTACAGTTCCCATGATTACCTAGCAATGAACCAGGGCAGTCAAAGTGGCCTCAAGCTGCATTATTTCTAGTCTGTAAAGGCCCATAGTGACTTTAAGTTGGGTGTAGTGATAAATAGAGAACAGATGGATAGGGAATATGTTGGTAAGAATAGATGTTAAGGTTATAAAACAGAAGTAGGCAACCTTTCCCCTTTAAGGGCCGAGGGACTTCAGCTCCCAGAAGCCTCAGCCATGTTGGCCAATAGTCCCATGTTGGCCAATAGCTCCTGGGATTCTGGGAGCTGAAGTCCCTCAGCTCTTAAAGGGGAAGGGTTGCCTACCCCTGTTATAAAACTATGAGATAACTAATACAGACATGACAATTTTGAGATATAAGAGTTTCTTGAATATATAAGGTAAGGAGTATAAAATAAAAGATACAAATTATAGTAGTAGAGTGAAATAAAGAAGTGATAATAAGAAAGTCAATAAAATTGACAAGAAATAAGATGAATAGGTGATGAGGCAGTCAGAAAGAATGAATGATTTAATTTTTTATGTAGAAAGGAGAAGAAGAACAGTTAAAGAAGTTAGAGGTAGCGGAGAGAAAGGGGAAGGTGAAGAGGGTAAGAGTATGTAGATGAAGGTAAGAGTATGTAGATGAGGGTACATGAAGGAGTGTGTGGGGGAAGAAGAAAGGTTGGGAGGGAGGGAGGGAGTTTGGGAAGAATGAATGATGATGAAGGGAAGGAGAATGGAGGAAAGGAAGAGAGGCCATTGGGAGAGAGAGAAGGAAGAAGGAGAGGAGGAAAGAAGGGGAGAACAGGAAAGAGAAGGAGGGATTAAGAATTAAGGTGTTAGGAAATAAGAAGTATAGGAAGGCAAGAGATTGAATGTGAAAGGAAGGAAAGAAGGAAGAAGAAAGGCAGAACTGAGAGGTTATGAAAGAGAAGGAAATAAATAAGAACTGAATGTGATTAAATATTATAAGACATAATAGACTAATAGACTAATACATAGATTCTTAATGTTTGATTATGGAAAAGGTATGCTTGTTATATGTTTGTAAAGTTTTTTTATTCTGAAAATTAATTTTAAAATTATACCATAAAATAGTAAAACAGTTGCAAAATTCTCCCTGAAAATCATATCTCTGTCTGCTAGAGGAAGGACAACAGGGAAGGGGTGTACCTAACCTCGCTTGGCATGGAGTGTGACAATCTGAAAGCTACCAAGGGTGCATCTGCACTGCAGAAATAATCCAGATTGACATCACTTTAACTGCTCTGACTCAATTCTAAGGAATTCTGGGATTTGCAGTTTGTTGTGGCACCACAGCTCTCTGACAGAGAAGGCTAAATCTCTCACAAAACTACAAATCCCAGGATTCCATAGCATTGAGCTATGGCAGTTAAAGTGATGTCAATCTGGATTGTTTTTGCACCATGGATGCAACCCAAGAAAGTCTGTCTCACAGCTGCATCAAAAGATGTCTCTGAAGATGGTAGGATGAAGCAAAAAGCTTTTGAAGATCTTGTTGCAGACCTGCATGGCAGAATATGGTCCTAATAAATACTGTTTTATATTGTTTTTGTTGAAAGATCTTTGCATTCCCCCTTTTTAGATAGATAGGGATTTCTCACCTAGAATACTGTGTCCAGTTCTGGGCACCACAATTCAAAAAG
>CM034701.1:367398682-367408923 GCA_020142125.1 Phrynosoma platyrhinos | reverse complement strand
TAGTTGCCCTCCTTTGGACACGCTCCAGTTTCTCCACATCCTCCACATTTCTCATATAACACTGCTAAGCGTGGAAATGTTCCTTCTACAATTCCCAGATTCTGGCTGTTATAGTCCAGAAAACAATGTTTCTCATCCCTAGTTTATCAATGTCGGTCAAAAGTCCAATTTATGTTCATAGGAAGCTCTGTGTTTTCAACAAATCTCCAGAGGGGTTTGGCTCATGGCCATCTAGGTCAGAAGACTCAGGCAAGATTCTTCAGCATAAGCAAAGCCTATAAGAACCTTTTCTGTTTGCTTTGTCATCCATCCCCCCCCACACACACTTTTGCTGCTTATCAGTTAAGACTGTTCAAGTCAAAATTAGCCCCCTGCTTTCTAGAAATTTTCTCATTAAGCTGGGGCTAGCACTTTAGTTTACATTGTCTGGTGCCTTTGTCTGCCCTTTGCCACATTAACAGCAGAGCCCAGAGACAGAAATGAGTTCAGCCTCAGTGCATGAATGCAATACCTTCACAAGTATTTTTTAAAAAATATGGTTATTTATGGTGCCAAATTGAACAGGGGTATCCCGGGTCACAAATTATAGTGAGGCCTTGTAATACTTAAAACAACAATCTCAAAACACTCCTTAGAGTCGCCTACTAAAGACTTCTCTATGCTGACACACAGAGTTGTTGATGAAGTGAGGACAGTGTCACATTTCCTCCTCTTCTCTTGCAGCCTGCAGTTTCATTTGCCGTGCAACATGCCTCATCCTTTGCCCTGCAATAAGAGCAGCCAACAATGTTGAGAGGCAGAGAATCGTGGGATTTGCACACATTCCAGAGAGAAAAAGGAGAATGCAAATACAGAGTTGTTCTTTAGGGCAGCTGTAGTATGTCATTTGGTTCCAAGGTTCAATTATTTTCTCTTGCCTTTATTTCACTACATGAAATAATAATAAAAAAAATGAATGAAAGAAAGAAAGATACATAAGCACATTCAGTAATATATATACATGCACACCTTGGTTACGTTCTTTCATGGCTGCCATTCCCATTCCTAGTCTTCTTATTTCTTCACTGCAGTTTGCATTCTGATAAATGTTTGATCCATGTTATGGGGAATCTTTAACTATTTCGATTTCCTCATTATTTAGGTTGAATTCTCCATGGTCATTATTTTTGTTTTCTTTATGTTCAGCAGTAAACCTGCCTTTGCACTTTCTTCTTTGACCTTTTTTGGTACTTGTTCCAAGTTTATGATGTTTTCCACTAGTAGTATGATGTCATACTACTGGGTGACAGCTACAATATGGGGTGGATTATACAAGAGCAGGCAATAAGCAGCAGTCTTCATTTTTCTTACACTTTCCTTCTAACCATTGATGTACATGACAACCAGCAGGAATGGGGAAACAAATTGGACAAAGATACCAGTGGAAACACTCCTCAAATGCCATCATTTCACAACAGCATCTCACCATAATGGGCATTTGTTATTGTTTTTCTTGTTGTTGTGTGCCTCTAAGCCATTTCCAACTTATGGCAACACTAAGGCAAACCAATCAGGAGGTCTTCTTGGCACAATATGTTCAGAGGAGGGCTTGCCCTTGCCTTCCTCTGAAGCTGAGAGCATGTGACTTGCACAAAGGCACCCAGTGGGTTTCCATGGCTGAGCAGGGATTCAACCCCTGATCTCATGTTTGGTTTTGGAAGGCTGGTCTATCTTTCTGCCATATAATTTGAACAGTCACATTTCTTTGAAAGTAGAATTTGTCTGGGAGGCGAAGCTTATGTCACTTTTGCTTCAAAAATATGTATTTCAGATGGTGATGAGGAAAGAGGCTATCTGGAGATAGAGCAGCAGTAAATATGTCTTTTAAATAAACAAATAAAAACAACATTAGCAGTAACCCAGTTTAGTGAAATATAATACACAGTCTGGTTGTTTGATTTTTTTTTTAATCAGAGCCACTATGGAAGCTGAAATTTCTGCCTGTCACAATAAAGGCCTGCAACAGCCATTAGACATTAGAGTTTTCTTGCCAGCTCCCTGTTTAACAATTAAAATAATTGAAACAATCTGATGAGATGGCCATGATTATTCTGTGGTTGCTCAAAGGCTCTTGATGTCATAACTTGTTTTGCCCCAGTTTAATGGCACATACTTACATGGCCCATCAACTGTTGTTGCTTTGCCTTGGGCAAACTGCCAATTTGACATATGCCACCACCCAATCGAAGCTGCCCCCATGCCACCCAGAAATTAGCACCACACAGATTCAAAAGGATGAGTTAGGCAGTGGATAAAAAAAAAAAATCCTCATTTTTTTTTATTAAAGCATTTTCATACATCATAAAATTACATTCCCTCCTCATATCTTGTAAAAAAATAAATAAAGGGACAAAACAAAATCTAATTTCCCTACTAGTTACACACAAATTACTTTTAAACATAACATCCATTCCTCACTCACTCAGTATTTCCTATTACTGTTTTTCTGTATAAAAAATTTCTGAATTTCTTAATTTCTATCCAAATAATGTGATTTCTCTCCATCTTTAATCTATTTAATTCAGAAATTATAAAATTTTAAGATTGAAATATTTAACACTCACTATCAATTGTTTACAGTTTCCCAAGCATTTTATTTCTTGCAAAATTTTGTGATTTTCTATTACTCTGCTCCTATACTTATAGCTGCCACATTCCCCCAGTTTTCTTGCAAAAATTCCAGGAAAGGATCCCAGTCTTCTAGATACTCATTTGTTCTCTTGTATCTCAAATTTCTGGACAACTTGTCCATCTCCAGTAAGTCCAGAAGTTTAAAAATCCATGCTTCTAAGATTGGGGGTTTCTTCTTTTTTCCACATCTGCACGTAGATTATTCTTGCAGCTGATAATATATAAAACAGAATTTTCCCATACTCCCCCCCCCCCAAGTTATCATTTAACATATTCAACAACAATATTTCTGGCTTAAATTCTATATCACATTTTATGATCTTTTTTATTTCATGATGTATCTGTTTTCAGTATTTTGCTGCTTTGTCACATGTCCACCACATGTGATAAAGCATACCTTTACGCTTTCCACATTTCCAGCATTTACTGTTGTAATTATTATACATTTTACACAGTTTCTCTGATGTGAGATACCATCTGAAATAAATTTTATAGTAATTTTCTTTTAAGTTCTGACAGTTTGTATATCTCAATCTTTTTTTTCCACGTTAACTCCCATTGATCTAATTCTAAGGTGTAACCAAAATTTTGGGACCATTTTATCTTATTCTCTTTTACAATCTCTTCTTCTAGGGGTATTTTCAGAATACATTTATGTAATCTGGATAATGGACGCTCCTTGTTGGATATTATTTCTGTCTCAAGTTCCAATTTACTATTTACTATTCCTTCTTGTTTCTTATTTATAATAAACCTTTCCCTTAGCTGTATATACAAGAACCAGCCACAATTGAGTCCTTGCTGTCTGAGATCTTCCAAAGTTTTGAGATTGACTTCTTTCTCATTGGAGTCAATTAGATCTTTGTATCTTAGTCAATCTCCATCTATCATTTGACTGGTTCTATAAAGGGCTTCATGTGGGGACACCCACATTAAGATCTTCAGATAAATTATTTTCTTATATTTATTCCATATCCTTACTAATGAACTTTGTATATAATGAATACGAAAATCTCGATTCACCTTCTCTTTATTATAAAACAAATAAGCATGCCAGCCAAATCTCAAGTCAGCTCCCCCTAACTTCAACAAATCTTTATCTGATAAAAATATCCATTCTCTTAACCAAACCAAACAAGAAGCATCATAATATAACTTGAGATCTGGTAAGGCCAATCCTCCTCTGTCTTTTGCATCTTGCAAATATTTTGTTTTTCCACTGGCGCAAAAGACAAGAGACGCCTCTTTTGGGTATGAACAGGCCACAACTTTTATTTTATATACAGGGTCTCTTCACAAAACAATTACAATCAAACACAAAATACTTTGTCACATGTGTATGTGAAGGTGTAACCAACCCAAGTGGCTGGTCCTTCACATCATGTGACAAAGCATGTAATAATTAATAGCAATTAACTTTGGCCCTCCCAACCAGAACTGACATCATATTTACTTATATGACATAACTATTTTGATGATGTCATATTCTTAATAGCTGATGTCATTACCCCAATTTTTTATTTTTTGTCTAATTACCCCAATTAATTTTAATTAGTCAATTATTTCACTGTGGGGAGGGGGTTCTTACCCACTGAACCACAATGAGAACCATAGCCTTAATTGAGACCCTGAATCCCTGAGTTGTGACAAAAATTAAATTCAAGGTTGAAAGCCATCAACTTTCCATATAGTAACAGAAAATCACAATCACTTGACTAATTAACTATAAGAAAATTGCTTTTCCAACATATAACCTGTATCCAACAATCTATTAACAAACTAATCTCAGGGAGGGCGAAAAAACCCAGGGAAACAGCCCTGGGGAAAAATATCCTCCCAGCCCCCGACGGCAACCAGCTAAAGCCTGAGAGTAATGTATACCAAGCCCTAAATTTAGGGTGGGCGAGCTGGGTCACTCAACTGCTGCTCTAAAATGGCTGCCAGCACGTGGCAGCGCAGGGTTATAAAGCCCTATAATCCCGCAGGAAATCTCGTGATGCCTGATGTCTCACGAGATTTCCTAGCGTGCCTTACAACATCCTACAAAATACCTGATTGACCAAGCACACATGAATTAAGGTGGAAATTCCTGCATGCTTAGCCAATTAGGCGTCTCCTATCCTAAAATGGCCGGTGCAATGAGAAGCCCCTCCCGATGAGTTGCGGTATGTGTCTTTATCCTCAGTTTCTTTGCATTCCAGATAAAGTTGGCAATATCCTTTTGCCACTCTTTAAAAGGTAAACCATTTTAAATAATTGGAATAGTCTGAAATAAAAAAGATTTTTTAGAAGAACATTCATTTTAATTGAATCAATTTTACCTAATAACAAGAGATCTAAGTTTTCCCATTTTCTAAGGTCTTTCTTACTAGCCATCCTGGTTATTTTATAGGTGTTATGAAACAGCTCCGAATTCTTATTAGTGATCATAATGCCCAGATATCTAACCATTTTTTTAGTTTTTTTGTCCAGTTGCCTTTTCTAATATTAAATATCATCTAATTTCATATTTTTAGTTAATACTGTTGTTTTCTCTTTATTAATTTTCAATCCTGATATCTTTTCAAATTCCATCAATTCAGACATTAACTCAGTACCATCCTCAATTGGGTTAGATAATGAGACCATTAGATCATTTGCAAAAGCTTTAATCTTATATTCAGTTCCTTTAATCCTTTAATCTTTGAGTTTTCTCTTATGTTTTGCAATAAACTTTCAATTACAATTGTGAAAAGCAGGGGTGTGACTGGACACCCCTGTCTAGTCCCTCTACATATATTTATATTTTTAGATTTTTGCCCATTAATAAGTATCTGGGCATTTTGATCTAGGTAGATTGCTTTAATACAGTCTATAAACTTTGGCCCCATCTCCATTTTTTCCCAAAATTTTAAATAATAGATTCCATTAAACATTGTCAGAGGCTTTCTCAATATCAAAAAATAAAATAAAAAAGCCAGGTTTTTTTATTATGAATTTTGTGATGTTCGATCAGATTCAGTACACGCCTAATATTGTCTTTTAGATATCTGTTTGGAATGAAGCCTCTCTGATTCTTATGAATAATGGACATTAATACTTTTTTTAACCTTTCAACCAATATGCAAGTAAATAGCTTATAGTCATTGTTTAATAGAGATATTGGTCTATAATTTTTCAACTGTTCAGGATCTCTGTCTTCTTTCGGGATCAGTGTTATCAATGCTTCTTTCCATGTTTGTGGAAATTTCTGTTGTTTTATTATATTCATAACCTCTTTTAAAGGATGCAATAATTCATCCTG
Organism: Phrynosoma platyrhinos; assembly: GCA_020142125.1. Lineage (NCBI taxonomy): Eukaryota > Metazoa > Chordata > Lepidosauria > Squamata > Phrynosomatidae > Phrynosoma > Phrynosoma platyrhinos. The sequence continues at coordinate 367,402,970 of CM034701.1, read as the reverse complement.
CAATTTTTTTGCAGTATATAGATGTGAAACCATCCTTTCCTGGAGCTTTACCAAGCTTGCTGTTTTATATAGCTTTTTAAATCTCTAACATTGATATGGGTTGATTCAATAATTCTTTCTGTTCTTTGGTTACTTTAATCATGTTTGACTTCTCCAAATAACTTTGTATTTTTCCAGTTTGAATGTCTTCTTTCCTATAAAGTTTAGTATAAAAATCTTAAAATGCCCTTACAATCTTGTTTGCCCTGCCAAATTTTTGTTATCAATTTCCCCCTTTTCTTTTCTCTTAATTTATATGCCAATCACTTTCCAGTTTGGTTTGCATATTGAAAGGATTAAGCTTTAATGTATTTCAGTTTTCTTTCCATTTCTTCATTTAGAATCATAGATAATTGTCTTTGTATGATTTTAATCTCTTTCTGAAGCTTAGAATTTAATGCGTTTTTTTTGCAGTTCTTTTTTTCCTCTTATCTCGTCTAAAATTTTCTGAAGTTTTCCCTTCTGTTTCCTTTTAAATTCACAGTTTTTCTGAATAAAGAACCCCCTCATGACTGCTTTTGAAGCTTCCCATAATGTAATATTATCAGTTTCCTTGTCAGATTGTTCCTGAAAAAACAACTTCAAAGTTTGCTTAGCTTTTTCTAATATTTTGGATTTTGCAGTACTCTGTCATTTAATCACCAGCTCCAGTCCATGTTAAGAGGACTTTTTTTTTAATTTTAAAATATTAGGATTATGATCAGAGAGAGTCTTAGGTAAAATATCCATTTTAGTAATTTCAGTAACTAATTTTTTTTTACTTGCCAGGAAGAAATCTATTCTCGAGAAGGATCTGTGTCTTTCTGAGAAAAAGGTATAATCCCTTGCCTTTCCATAGATATGTCTCCAAACTTCTGTTAGTGAATTTTTTCCATTAAATTTTAAAAAGTCTGAGGAAGTTTCCCTTAATTCTTTTCCTTTTTTACTGTTGTTTTCTTATCAAGATTTGGGTCTAGGACCCCATTCCAGTCCCTCATCACTATCACTGCTTCATAATCTAGATTTTGCATCATATTTGCAAGTTTATGAAAAAAGGTTCTTTTATTTTCTTGTGGTGCATATATACCTACTTGTAGTGTTTTTTTTTTGTTTTTGAATTTCTATTTCAAATCCCAAAAAATGACAATTTTTCTTGTTAGAAATTTCTGTTGTTTGTAACTTCACTAACATATAAAATTATTCCCTTCTTCTTTTTATAGGAGGCTGAGATAAATTCTTTAGAAAATTTATTATTTTTAAATAGTCTTAAGTCTTTCACTCTGATATGCATCTCTTGTAGACATATTATATCATTCTTAAATTTCCCCAAATAATGATAGATCTTTTTCCTTTTCTGGGGTGAGATTAAGCCCTTTACGTTCCATGACAAAATGTTAATGAACATATTTTTGTTGTTTTTTATATTATTCATATTTCTTTCTATTCCAGGGATATAACAAATTCTATTTGATCTCCTTTCTCCCCTCTTTCTTCCCTTCTTACCTTTAAATTACCTTTGTAATTGGCTCTTGTAGTTCTTCTTCTTCTGATAATATATCTCCTTCTTCTTCTTCCTTTCCGCTGTGTTGAGATTTGTCTTCTAATTTCTCCTCTTCGTTGAAATGTATGTCATCTTGTTTTTCAGTTTCTTCTACTTGTTGTTCTTTCCTTTTATCCCCATGTTTGTTTGTCATTGTTCTTATTCTCTTTCTTTTCTTCCCAGTTTTCCTCTTTTTTGTCCAGGAAATCTTCCGCTTTTTGTATTGTATTCACTTTATATCACCTTTGGTTCCTTTTAACTGATATACCTTCTAGTTTTTTTTCCCATTTGTAAAGAATTTTATTTCTGTTCAGTATTGTTGTAATTAACTTATAGATTTCTCTCTCTTTTAATATTCTTTTTGGGATATCCTTAAAGATTTTAATCTCTTTGCCATCAAAATTAAACTTTTTTGATAACTATGAAATAAAATTTCATCCCTAACTCTTTTTCAAACAAAATAAATGATAACATCCCTTGGAAGATTCTTTTCTTTCATGATTTGTGAGTTGATTCTAAAAGTATTATTGATATCTTTCATGAAATCTTCATATGGTATTTCAATGTAGTCTGCCAAAGTTGATATCAGATACTTGTTTTTTCAAACCTCTAATTTTAAGACAGTTTTCTCTTTGCTTTAACTACTCCATTGCTCTCATATCCAGCTCCCTTTCTTGTTGCTGTTTTATGGTTGTTATATTTTCCAATGTTTGTGTTCTTTCCTCCAGATTGTGTATTCTTTTTTTTCTGATTTCAATATGGTAATTTTAATTCAAATGCTTATAATATGCAAGTACTTAGGAAAACTGTCACTTATAAACATAAGGCTGTTTGTCATCAAACATGTAAACATAAAACTGTGCAAGTGGATTAAACTTTTCCTAATTCACTCTAAAGCTCAAAGGAAGGATAAGACAATAAACCCATGGGAGCTGCCATGCTGTTTGTTTTCTAAGCTGTCAATCAAACTGGAACTGATGATGATAGGAGGAAGATAATAAACAATAGAGAGAGAGCAAGTGCTAGGCAAGTCCCTGGTGAGTTAAAAATGCCCATCTCATAACTGCAAGCTATGGTATTTTAACAGGTTTTGCTGGCGTGAGTTTCCTTTAAAAGCCTTCAAAATCCTCCTTTTCATCATCTGATATCATAAGTCCATCAATGGCATCTTGTGATACATTTGTAAAGCAGTCGTCGTATGGATCGAATTCTGTATCTGATGGTGTCATCTCAACTTCGGCTTCCTCTTCATTTTGCCACAAGTAGTCGTCCTCCATACCATCTAATGAATTTGATATGCCACACTTCTTGAAAGACTTGATTGCTGTTTCTGCATCAGTATCATTTCAGGCTTTTATGACAAACTTGCACAAAACATCCAACTGTGGAGCACGCATGTTTCCTCTTTTTGTGAATGACTTCTCACTGCTAACCATCCATTCATTCCACTGTTCTCGAATGCGATCTTTAAATGGCTTCTTTAGACACACATCCAGTGGCTGTACCAACAATGTCAATCTTGCAGGAATAACTGCCGCATCTGTGTTTAGTCTTGCAAGCCTTTGTTTGGTGCTGGGAGTTAAATGAACCCTAAACATATCCCACACCAGTAGACTACATTTTTTAATAAGTCCACCTGGTCGCCTGCTCCATACATTATCAAGACAGCTTTACCCCTTCTTCATCCATCCAGCCTTTTTCATTCACATGTACAAAACAACCAACAGGGAACTTAAGCTTCTGCATTGTTTTTTTTAAAATAATCATTGGTCTCAGTTTGGTGCCATCAGCTGTGCATCCTAGTACCACTGTAAAACTGGACTTCTCATGTCCTGTGGTTTTAATTAAAATTGTTTTTTCAACTTTTTGATGGATAGTTTTATTTCCAACCACTCAAAATTGATTGGAATTTCATCCACATACTTAACACATAGCTATGTTTAATGCACTGTTATATTACATATCAATGGAAACTATTTAGTTTACTATCAAGATTTGTAGGTAATTTTGGGGCAATTTTCGTCTTTTGCCTCAATACCATATTATGCCTTCTCATGAATCTTGTACACCAGGATACAGTGGCCTTAAATCTGTTGCTGTGATCTGGTTTAGATTTGGCCCACTGAAGTGCAAACAAACGTATTTTATTTCATGTCACTACATAACCGTTGTGGCGATGCTCATTCACTATGTCTGCTACATGTTTTTCGAGTTCTGGCCAATGTGGTGTGCCTCTTCTTAATGCACACTTACCCCTTGGCATACTCTTTAATGCTTTTTCATTTGCTTTCCAGTCCCGAACCATCTTTTCTGTTACTCCATATTGTCTTGCAGCAACACAGTTATTATGTTCCATGGCAAAGTTTACAACTTTAAACTTGAAACTGGCTTCATATTTCTTTCTTCTTGCTGGTGGAGCTATGATGGGGTTTTGACTGTTGGACATTTGTATACTGTACTGGTGAGAAAGAGCCTTGTAGTTCTGTTTTATTTGTTGCCTCTGGTTTGATAAACGGCTGGACAGGATCTCAATAACTATGTTTTCATCTGTTTTAAGAGAGGTAATGAGCGCATGGGTCTCCTCCATGATGTCCCTGTGCAGAGCTCTCTGATAGGGATCCAATAGGGCCCACTCTTCCTTTGAGAAAGACACAGCCACCTCCTCAAAGATCACTGGAGCCTGTGGATTACGTATAATGATCTAATCATGAAATCAAATGATAATATAAA
>CM034701.1:367330087-367360429 GCA_020142125.1 Phrynosoma platyrhinos | reverse complement strand
ACAGATACCAAACATCTGTCCCTTCTTCTTTTGCAACATTTGTTGACTGTTACCACCATACCTTCCCTGCCCCCGCACCACTTCAATGGCTGCTCCCAGACTATGTCCGGCTACATCATGTAAAAAGGGAGAAAGGTAATCCACCAAGCAGCAGCAGCTCCGTCTGGGCCAGCGCAAGGGCCCCAACCAAGAAGTTTTGTATGGAGAAAAAATCTTGAGCAGGAGATTGCTCTGGTTCAACTCCACACAACACTAGTGTAGAGGCATCCATAGATACAGCCTTCCACTGTCTTTCGATGATGATGATGATGATGATGATGATGATGATCATCATCATCATCATCATCATCATCATCATCATCTTTCTCACCACTCCTCAAAGCTCAAGGTGGAGTATAGCATGTTAAAATACAAAACACAATTAAAAACACATAATCCCACAGTTAAAATGCAACACCATAAAATCATTAAAATACACTCACAAGAGTTCATATGCAAATTAAAAATCATGATTTAAAGTTGACTGGATAGACCTGTCAGAAGAGATATGTATTTAATGCCTTTTCAAGTGCAGTCAGTATTTTTAGCTGTCGTATCTCTTCTGGCAGGTCATTCCACAGTCTGGGCAGCAGATGAAAAGATCCTTTGGGAAACCGTTGTGAGTCTAGTCCTGGTCTGTTGGAGCAAATGCTTCCCAAAGGATCTGAGTATACAGGGCAGATTTTATGGGAGAAGGTGATCCTGTAGGTAACTTGGACCCAAACTATGTAGGGCTTTAAAGGTAATAACCAACACTAACCAATAACCAAGCCCCTCCTGAAAAAGCCTTCCCTGGATCCCCTGGACAGGAATAATTATAGATCGGTCTCCTTGCTTCCTTTTTTAAGCAAGGTGATTGAGAGGGCGGTTGCTTCACAACTCCAAGCTGTCTTTGATGAAATTGATTATCTGGATCCATTTCAAACTGGCTTTAGGACAGGATATGGAGTTGAGACTGCTATGGTTGCTGTGGCTGATGACCTCTGCTTGAGTATTGACAGGGGTAGTGTGACCCTGCTGGTGCTCTTGGACCTCTTAGCAGCCTTTGATACAATAGACCACTCCATCCTCCTGGATCGCCTGAGAGAGTTAGGAATTGGAGGCACTGCTTTGCAGTGGTTCCGTTCCTTTCTCTCAGGCAGATCCCAGAGGGTGAGGCTCGGGGACAGTTGCTCTTCTAGAATAGGGCTTAATTGTGGCATCCCTCAGGGCACCCTCCTGTCCCTGATGCTATTCAATATCTATATGAAGCTGTTGGGAGAGATCATTCGGAGGCATGGAGCACCATGTCTTCAAGTATGTCAATGACGCCCAGATATATCTCTCCATGACCCGATCATCTGCCCAGACCTCAGATGGCGTCTCTCCTTTCAATGACTGTCTTAAGGCGGTAATGGATTGGATGAGGAAAAACAGATTGAGACTGAATCCAGACAAAACAGAGGTTCTAACAGTGATATGCCCGAACCCAGGTTTGGGAATACAACTCCCAGTCCTGGATGGAGACACACTTTCCTCCAAGGACTGTGTTCGCAGTCTAGGGGTACTCCTAGATTCGTCGCTTCACATGACAAATCAGGTGAATGCGACGGTCAGGAGTGCCTGCTATCAGCTTCAGCTGATATGCCAGCTGCGCCCTTTCCTGGAGACTAGGGACTTTGAAACTGTAGTACACGCTCTGGTAACCTCATGCTTGAATTTCTGTAACGCACTCTACATGGGGCTACCCTTGTGCCTAACCTGGAAACTTCAATTGGTCCAAAATATAGCAGCCAGGCTGGTCACGGGAATATCTAGGAGAGAGCACATAACACCAGTGCTGAAATCTCTCCACTGGCTGTTGATTAGTTTCTGGGCACAGTACAAGGTGTTGGTTTTGACCTTTAAAGCTCTACATGGCTTGGGTCCAACTTAGCTCCAGGACTGCCTCTTCCCGTACGAGCCCCCCCTGTTCACTTCGGTCTTCTGGGAGGAACCTGCTACAGCCTATTAAAAATAGGCTGTCGCAGACCTCCCAGAGGGCCTTTTCTGTCACCATTCCAAGATTATGGAATGGCCTGCCGGACTAGATCCATCTTATTACCACTCTTGGCTGCTTTAAAAAAACAGTAAAAATGGATCTCTTCCGACAGGCCTTCCCGGAATAACTCTCTCGCCCCTAATAGAGTTTGGATGGTTACTGCTCCCTGACACCATTGTTTGTTCTAATGTTTCAATTATTGTTGTTGATTTATTTTGTTATTTTAATTAGTCTGCTAGTTTAATTCAATTTTTATGGGGTGGGTGGGTTAGGGATTGGGTGGTGGTGGAATTGTTTTAACTGTTGTCTTGTTTTAACTTTGTACGCTGCCTCGATTGCCTCGCAGAGGGCGGGTTAAAAATAAAATTTATTATTATTATTATTATTATTATTATTATTATTATTATTATTTGTATTTTGCCTGGAAACTGACAGCCAGTAGGGTGATTTTAAAATTGGTGAGATGTGATCACTCCTGGATGTATCTTTAATCAGTTTGGCTATCATATTCTGAACCAGTTGGAGTTTCTGGAATTGGTACAAAGGTAGCCCAATGTAGAGTGAATTGCAGAAGTCCAGCTTTATAATCGCACACACTACCAACTTTAGTTCCTCTGATTCTAGGAAGAGGTGCAGTTGGCCATCCAGCACGGCATTGGGAGGGGGAAGACCACCGTGGATCTGAAGACTGCAGCTTTCTAGGATCCTTTCCTGGCTCTCCTATGCCCACTTACCATGATACACTGGGAGACCAGTTAACTTTATGATTGGGGAACAAGACAAGAAAGGGGCTTATGGAAGATTCTCTTCATTGGGGTTTTTGGATAATCAAAAAGTCCAAATTTTATCTCCCCCCTCTCCCCAGCATTCAAATATTCTTCTATCCCTGCTATTTTCTAGATTGCATATGCAATCTAGATTTTATACATTACTTCTAATTTGCCACTATACATATACAAGAGCCAGTATGGTGTAGTGGTTTGAGTGTTGGACTACGACTCTGGAAACTATGGTTTGATTCCCAGCTTGACCATGAAACCCACTTGGTGACCTTGGGCAAATCACATGCTTTCAGCCCCAGGGGAAGGCAATGGCAACCTCCATCTCCTCAACAATTCTTGCAAAGAAAACCCCATGATGGGGTCACCTTAGGGTCAACTAATGGAAGTCGGAAATGATTTGAAGGCACACAGCAATACATGTACATTAGCACATGCAAATTTTATTAAATCAGTATCCTGTCTCCCTTCCTTTTAGGATGCATGTTAGAATTGAGGAGGCTTGTAAGTAGTCACCTAGATAAGGCTATCATTACATACAAATTATATTAAAAGAAAAATAGAGATAACGACACTACACAATTACAGTACTATCATTCCACTTTGATCACAATGACAATATCCTATGGAATCCTGGGATTTGCAGTTTGAGGATAAATATTTACAATTCTCAGTCTGAGAGTTCAATTGCCACACCAAATAAAATATCATAGGATTCCCTAGGATGTAGCCATGCCAGTTAAAGTGGAATCATAGCACTATAACTATGTAGTACAAAAAGGTCCAAGGAGGAGGAGGATATTTTACTCTAGTCTGAGGCCATGATTAATATTTCCTCCCTAACCTTTCATAAATTTCCATAGAATGTCAATACTATCTTGAAGCATCTAATGCAAATGATTGCTTTACACTGCAGTCTTGTTTCAATGGTTGTTTAAACTGCAGCTCTACGGAAAGAGGCCTGTTTAAAAACAAAAACACTGTCCTTCCTATCTATATATTGATTTTTGGTCTGAGGCTCTTGTCTTGGATAGTCCAGGCCATTCCTCACATTCACTGTTTCTCTTGGGAGGATGATCACTTTCTTTCCTCACCAAAAGCTAGCAGTGTTTGGTACAATTGTTGCTAAGGAGTTGTTAACGAATGAAAGGTCAGAAAAAATGAAGATCTTTCTCTCTCTTTTCAAAATCTGAGAACCACGTGCCTTAAAAGTGTCTGCCTTTAGATTGCCATAAATCAACTGGTTTCTTTACCCTGTAAAGAAAAGCTTCCACGTCTGTTTACATGGACACTTGTTTCCCCCATTGTTTCTCTTATTACAATGGATTTTCCTGACTAGTCTTTCTTTCTTTCTTTCTTTCTTTCTTTCTTTCTTTCTTTCTTTCTTTCTTTCTTTCTTTCTTTCTTGGTTATCCCACCTCTGAAATAACCCAGTTCACCTCTTCTGAATTGAAGCCTAATTTGGGAGACAGGTCCTATCACAAGGATTTTGCTGCCAAAGCCTCTGGGTGAGTCCATACCAGCTGCAGCCTGGGTCCCCAGTGCACTTTGGCAGCCTTATTTTGAAATCAGGACCTTTCTGACTTCAAAAACTGGACACCAAAGTGGGCCAGAGACCCAGGCTCCAGCCGGACTGGACTCACCCATTGGCTTTGGCAGCAAATTCCTTGTGATAGGACCCAGCTACCTCCTTTCAACTTAAATTTGGAAGAGGTAAGCCAGGTTATTTCAGCAGTGGGATAATCTTCTTTCTTTCTTTCTTTCTTTCTTTCTTTCTTTCTTTCTTTCTTTCTTTCTTTCTTTCCACATCTGTTCATTTGTCTGATTTCCCAAGTGAGAATCCAAGAAGCAAAACTCTAATTTCTGAGTTTCTTTGGAGAATCCACTCCATGTGTATGATCTTGTGTGTATGTGTATCTTCAAGTCACTTCTCCCAATGCTAGAAATCTGGGGATTGAAAGAAAATTTCATTGGGGAGCAGATTTGGCAATGTGTGTTTTGTTGTTTACCTTCAAGTTGTTTCCAACCTGGGAATGATTTGTCCAGAGGAGGTTTACCTTAGCCTTCCCCTGAGGCTGAGAGAATGTGACTTGCCCAAGATTGCCCAATGGGTTTTATGGCTGAGCTGGGAATAGAACCCTGGTCTCTGAAGTTGTAGTTCAATGCTCAAACCATTCACCATGCTAGCTCCTCATTTTATTTGTAACCCTCTTGCTATAGCCTTGATTGTACTTTAAACTGCAACATATTCTGAACTTGATTCTGACGTTTAAATACCCTTGTGCTGGTCTATTCTCCACTTTCATGCTATATGCCAGGAGCAGATGATATTCCTTAAAACTGAGGATTTTCAAAGCTCCCTTCTGAATTTTTTAAATCTATACAAGACCCTTTCCCAATAAGCTATCCAGGAATGTTCCCACATCTCCTTCCATTTACTCAAGCCCATCACTTTGACAGTTGATTCTTTTTTAATACCCAGATAAATAAAAATGACAACCTATCCAATTTAACTATGTTCATTTATTCATTAAACTAGATCCCGTGCCATTCTTTTGACCTAATCTTCCATGACATCATTAAAAGTAACTTTGATAAATGCAGTCTATTTTTTTAAAAAAGATGTAAGAAGTAGAAGAATGTAATAAGGGGATTGACATCTGATCAGGTTGTACATTCTAAATGCTTTAACTCGGACTGGAGGGGGTTCTGATTCATGAAACGGAATATGGGCCACCAGATAAGTACTGTATATTCTCTTTTACCTTGTTACTTACCTATATATAGTCCAATGACATGGTTCTCTTGATGTTAAAATCATCATGTATACTAGTACAACATAAGCATAAAATCTGAGAATAAAGAGAGCAAGGGAATATGACCAAACAAAAACCAGTGAGAAAGAATAGCAGTCTAATTAAGGGCCTTTTTAAAAGTATGAACACTGAGCAATTGCCCTAGACTATAAATAGGGCAACATGGTATAGTGGTTTTTAGCACTGGACTATGACTCTGGACACTAGGGTTCAAATCTCAGCTTGGACATGGTAACCCACTGGGTGATTTTGGCCAAGTCACAGTCTCTCAGCCTGAGAAGATGGTAATGGCAACCCACCTCTGAAGAAACCTGCCAAGAAAACCCCATGATGACCCCTTAGGGTCACCATAAGTTGAAAAATACTTGAAGGCATACAACAACATAAAGAGAATACAGGCCTCACACAAACAGGGACTGGTGTGCCTGCATTGTTTCCAACTTCTTTTTCTCTTTCTTCAAAATCCCAATAACCTGAACTCAAAAAGTCTAATAGGAAAAACAATTCACAAAACACACACTACTGATACCAGTGTCCAAGGCCTATGACAGAATGAGCAAGATGGCCACAGCCACAGGCAGTTCTCATAACAACAAACCAGCTTAAGTACATCCAGTTTCATTTGGGTTCAAAAAACTAATTATCCTATTTCCACCCCAGACATCTTCCTCACATAAACTGGAAAGGGATACAGAAGGTTTAGTGACATCTTAGCCCAAACCTGCAAATGTATCTGTCCTCTAAACCAGTGGGTGGCATGCACCTCCAGGAGGGTGGTGAGAGGAAAAGGGGGTGGCAGGGGGGCTTTCAGTCAAAGTATTGGTGTGCAAAACAAACAAACAAACAAACAAACAAGGGGAATGATCAGCCTTTAGGATCATGGTGGGGATGAGGGTTACATGAAACCACTTTTCAGGGTCCCTTAAAGCCATGACAGTCTCACCAATTGCTTCATGTGGTGGTGACTCCCACTTTCTGCCTGCCCATGTGAGCTCATTCCCTTAGTCACATCTTTTTCTATTAGTGGTGGTGGCAGTTGGGAAACTTGTGAGGCTTCAGCACTGGGCATTGCTTCTGTGGTTCAGGGTGGCACCCTTTGGGGACAGACTGATTGACTGGAGCAAGGAGTTAGAGCATGTGGCAACAGGGAGAAGTGGCAGTAAAAAAGGAGTTTTCAAATTACTCACCCTGCTTAAGCTTTGTGAGCTTTGCTGGGACTTGGCAGGAAGGTTGGAGCTGCATTGATGCTCCCATTTTCTTACATTAGGCAGGCTGAAAGAAAAGATAGCAAAAGAAACAATGTTGTTTGTATGTGTGTGTTTGGGAGCACTTGAAGCTGTATGGGAAAGACATGTATCTGGAGAAGGAGGAGGATTATCCAGAGTCAATTCTTGGAAAAGTCCTTCACCTTGAAGTGGTTCCTGTAGTTCAAATCTCTTCCTTTCCTCTTCCACATCAGTCTCTAGTCCAGAGCATGTGGTTTCTGTAAACCCCTAACACAGGGGTAGGCAACCTTTCCCCTTTAAGGGCCGAAGGACTTCAGCTCCCAGAAGCCTCAGCCATGTTGGCCAATAGTCCCACATTGGCCAATAGCTCCTGGGATTCTGGGAGCTGAAGTCCCTCGGCCCTTAAAGGGGAAAGGTTGCCTGCCCCTGCCCTAACACATATACTGGCTATGCTCCTTTCCACCCTAATAAATAAGGATTGATAGTCCTTCCTCATGAGGGAGAAGCTTCTCCCTTTGCACCCAGTCATCTTGGGAAGAGCAACTGAGAATCTGGATGAGCAGTGACTGAGAGGCTTGCCTGGACTGGCCTTTGCTGCAAGGGCAGCATGGATGAGAGGCTTCTCAGTTGCGGCTCCCAGGGTGACTGGAGGCAAAGGGAGCAATGACCAAGTCAGCCTTTGCTGCAAGGCTGGTACAGGTGAGAGGCTTCTCAGTCATTCTTCAGTTGCTGCTCCCAAGGTTATTGGGTGTAAAGGGAGCAGCTATGTATGGTGGCACAGTGCTTAAATGTATTGTACTGCAGCCACTCACTCACAAATCATATGGCCAGCACAGCTGCCCCTACATGTTTTCTGGACTGTAAGATACCGCATTACAGTTGCACAGGGGACCCTGAAGAGTGAGCCAGTGGGCTGGAACCTTCAACAAAGATAAAACATTTTTATTCTTCTTAAATGTAGACTGATTGGCATGGTTTACCTCAACACCTACCAAAATATTCTTGATGCAAAAACATGAAGGCTTCTTGAGAAATCCATTAACACCTACTCACAAAGAGGTCTGCAGCCTCATAGGAATGGAGACAGATTGGATTATAGACAAGAGTCCTTGTTGAGATGCAGATGGACTTTAAATTTCCTGGACTTTGAAAATCTCCCAGTTGCCACATGGCTAGAAGGAGGAGGGGGCCTGCCTGTAAAGATACCCTCTACATACCATCTTAACTAAGGACAGAAAGAACAAAATGCAGGCATCTAACATCTCCAATTTTGTTTGTAACACCTTACCTGATGAAAAAGCTAGCTGAGCTTTGAAAGCTTGCAACAAGAATATTGTGCATTTTGGATGGCCAATAAAGGTATCACTGTTTGGTGGATTTTTGTATGAAACCACAAGGTTGTGAATTCAATACCAGCTAGGAGCCCAGGTCACCCCACCCCAACCCCACCCCCAGGCCAGCCATTTAGGGCAGTCTCCATCGGCCCTAAGTCTTAAAGGTGCTACAAGATCTCTATACATACTGATTCTACACACTAACACAGCTTTATCTTTGAATTTTTCCTGTTGCTTTACACACAGCTGAGATGAAAATACATAAAAGACATTGCAGTTGGTCTGAGGTTGAGCTCAGTTTAACTGGACATATCAGATGTCAGTGTTTGCCCTGTGGCCTGATACAATAGCCCAGGCTTGCTGTTTCAACCATCTGTTTCACATACTGCCAAACATCGGCTTGCTTTTTAAAAAGCTTACTCACACACCACAATGCAAAGCCTAACCATAAACTTATCAACACATTATTATAGGTTTTCAACATGTAGGGTATCATTTTCTTTATTGCATGAATCTCTTAAGTTGTGCTACCCTGTGAAATTCAAATGAGGAGACAGTGTTTCACAGCTTAAGACTGGTTCCCAGAGCTTGAATCCTACCAGTGGTTTTACTATTCTCATTCACATGATAAAGAGGACCTAAAATGATGTTCCCAATTATAGCTGTGTTTTGAGCACTATTACTCTGGCAGCTGAAATTGTGGTGGCAAACAGAAGGAGGAGAAACCCAAATGCCACCATGCAGCTGCAAAATGGATTGGAGATGATGGAATTTGCAGTGAGGAAATGGCAAATGGGAAAGGGCTGCCTAATACTTCCCTTGCCTGTGGTTTTCTGCTGGCAATCTTCTCCTTTCCCCTTATAATATGGCAAACATAGCTCTGAAGGTGAAACTGAGAAGAGAGACAGAAAATAAAAAGCAGTTGTTAAAGCAGAGGTAAAACATCCTTGCATCCTAAAAAAAAATCTATTTCTGTTTTGACAATTCATATGCAAATTCAAAATAAAATTTGAATTTGTATCTCCAAACTGAAAAATCTACTGCTCAAAAATAGATGGCATCTCTTAATATCCTATGTTTTGGCAGGCATCAAATATGAAATTCATAAATTGCCAGTAATCAAATGAGACATACTAATACATGCTATTTTCTGATATTGTTACAAAATGTGAACTCCCTCCATCTTTAATAATAAAAGTAAAGTGTGCATGCATGTATTATGTATGTCATAGCTCTGATTCTGAACCTTTGGCCAGATGTTTTAGATTTCAGTTCAGAAGCCTCAGCCAACATGACCAATGGTCAGGGATCTGGGAGCTGAAATCCAAAACATCTGGAAGGCCAAAGGTTGAGAACCAGTACTAAATAGCCACTACCAAATCTGCTTGCTTGATTGCTTTGCCATTTGTACATGGTTTTTCTACATGCACAGATTCATTTGGTTTGATTTCCAATTACATAGAAGAAATCAATTACCAGCACAATATTATACATGTTGCACAATATTATACATGTTTACTGAGAAGCAAGTCTCTTTGTGACCACTGGGCATACTCTGAGCTCTGTGTTTTCAGGACTGTAAGGTTTATACTAATTATAACAGCAATAATACAAGCAGTATACATTATAATAAAGTTAGCAACAAAGGTATAGATTACAAAAAAAAAAAAAAAAGGCTGAAATAACTGCCTAAAGAGGTGTTATTTTCGAATTGATTAATTTTACATTCTAAACTGGCATCAACATCCCATGAGTCCTAGAAATTTACAGGCTCTTGTCATAGATTTAAAAGCAACACAATTGCATATACCTAAACAATAACACATTTGAATGTGCCTAAACTCGAGGCTAGCTTTGGCATTACTTATACCTAGAGGAAATCCATCAAACGTGATGGGGTACAAGTCAGTTGTGACTAATGGATCTCTTAGGTAAGACTAGGGAGATTATCCCACTGTTGAAATAACTTGGCTTATCTCTTCCGAACTGAGGCCATTTTCTGAAGATGGAAAGCTCCCACTTTTGAAATAAAGCTGCCAAAGCACACTGGGGACCCATCTGCCTCCCAAATTAGGTTTCAATTTGGAAGAGGTAAGGTGGGTTATTTCAGTGGTGAGAATCTCCTAGCTTTTGGAGCCAAAGTAGTGTAGCAGTTTGAGTATTGCACTATGACTTTGGAGGCTAGGATTTGATTCTCAATTTGGCCATGAAACCCACTGGGTAACCTTGGACAAGTCACATGCTCTCAGCCTTAGAGGAAGGAAATGACAAACTTCCTCTGAACAAATCTTGTGAAGAAAACCCTGTGACAGGTTCACCTAGGGTTGCCATAAGTTGGAAATGACTTGAAGGTACAAAAACAACAACAAAGCTTTGGATTTAGTGGTTATTTATAGAGGCTCCCTCAGTATACAGAAACTACTAACTTGTTTAGGGGTGACCCTTTTGCTTCCAAACGGATAGCCACTGAGGTTTACAATTACAGGAAATTATCTCTTCACAATAAAGAATAACAAGTACAAACATTAAAATTGAGGCTAAAAAGAAAAATAGTAGGAGAGAGTCCAATTTAAAGCAGTATGTTAATAAAAGCAAGATTCAGTATAAGGCCTGGCTGAGCAACAATATTTTTGCTTAGTGTTTGAGTCCCATAAGAGACAGGGACAGACAAATGGATGGAAGAAAGATTTTTATCCGTGTGGTGCCACAACTTGGAAGACCTACCTCTGAGGATTAGTAGAAGGGACTGTCAGCAGGGCAAATGGGAAATTTATTTATATTAATTGTGTCACCTATTTTTTTTTTTTTTACTGAATAGGCACCCCAATACAATTGGTTAAAATGCTATAAAATCAATATCTAATATATATGTGATTGAAACAGTACTTAAAAAGGGAAAAAAATGAACTAGGATAGGCCATTTAGTTTCTACAAATCTGGGAGGAGGATTTCAATGTCTTTTCCAAGTGACGTGGTGAAATTTGTAATATTTCTGACTACAATGAAGTGACTGAGGTGACTCAGTCTTGTGGGACCCCTCTCCTTCATTTTAATTCCTTAAAATGCCATGCCATTTTTCTTAGCAACACTCTTGAGTTTATTGTTTGGGGAAGGGAGAGATGGCTGCCATATATGGTGGTGTTCCAGGAAGCATTCAGCCTTCATTTACAAAGTGTGCAAGAGCTGGGTGATGAGGTCAACTAGAAATGATGAGTGAAGTTGAAGGCTTTCACGGCTGACATCCATAGGTTTTTGTGGGTTTTTTGGGCTGAGGCCATGTTCTAGAATAATTTGTTTCTGATGTTTCACCTGCATTTGTGACTGGCATCTTCAGAGAAGATGCCAGTCACCAACAGATCAGCACACAGATCAACATGTAAATCACTCCTCACAACCAAGGGTCATACAGCATATATACACCACACACACCCATGCCACCATTCTCTGAAGATGCCAGCCACAGATGCAAGTGAAACATCAGGGATAAATTCTTCTAGAACACAATCTCACAGCCCAAAAAACCCCACAAAAACCTAGGAATTATGACTTGACACTTTTAAATGGATGGAAAGACAGGGCTAGAAAGACATAATAGAACCCTCAGAAATGTCATATCATTGCAAGTTCAGGACTCTAGGGAATTTGTTGTTGTTGTTGTTGTGTGCCGTCTAGTCATTTGTGACTTCTGGAGACCCTAAGGCAAACCTATCATTGGGTTTTCTTGGCAAGTTTCTTTAGACTGGGTTTGCCATTGCCATTCTCTGAGGCTGAAAGAGTGTGACTTGCACAATGTCACCCAGTGGGTTTCCATGGCTGAGTCAGGATTCAAACCCTGATCTCTAGATTGTAGTCCAACACTCAAACCATTCCACCACACTGGCTCCTAAGCAGTTTACAACTGATTGAAAATACATAGATAAAAATTCACAAAATACAAAAGTTAAACATTGATTAAACTATATAAAAACTAAGACCAGTTAAAAAGGTAAACTATATTTTAAAAAACCAGCACAACAAAGATAACAAATAGAAAATCCAGCACATTGTTCAGAAAGAATGAGCCCTGCACACTCATTCCTCAAAGGCAGGGGTAGGCAACTTTTCCCCTTTAAGGGCCAAGGGACTTCAGCTCCCAGAATCCCAGGAGCTATTGGCCAATATGGGACTATTGGCCAACATGGCTGAGGCTTCTGGGAGCTGAAGTCCCTTGGCCCTTAAAGGGGAAAGGTTGCCTACCCCTGCTCAAAGGTCTGTGAAAACAAAAAAGTCTTTATCATCTGTTGGCAAAAGTGAGTAGGGAGGGTGCCAGTCTATCCCATAAGAGAAAGGAGTTGCAAAACCTGGGACCAGCCACTGAGAAGACCTTCTCCAGTGTTCCTACCAGGTGTACCTGTGAGCTTAGTGAGACAGATAGAAGGACCTCCCCAGAAATTCTCAATACATGGAAAAGTTCATAAGGCAAAATACAATTCTGCAAATAATGTGGCCCAAATTGTATAGGGCTGTATAATTAAAAATCAATTAAGTGAACACTGAATAAATTAAACAACGACAGTCTTTACCAGTTCATAATAGGGAATTTGCAACAGGTTTGATAAAAAGAAGGTACAGTGGGCCCTTGGTATCCACCAGGTTTTTGTTCTTATACACCACCATCCCCTGGATTAAAAAAAAAAATCCAAGGATGTTCAAGTCCCATTAAATGCTATGGACACTAAGATGGTGTCCCTTACATAAAATGGCAAAATCAAGGTTTGCTTCTTCTTCTTCTTCTTTTTGAATTTTTGAATATTTTCAAGCTATGAATGCTTAATCCATGGATAAAAAATCCGTGGACATGAAGGGACAACTGTAAATGCAGCTCCTAAAAAGGAGATTCCAAATTTTAGATGCCACAGATAAGATAGCTGTCTCTTCCATAACCAACTAACAGCCTTCAGTCTGTAGCAAAATCTCATGGGACAGTAGACAGAATGACATAGGAGCCATTTTGAGTGAGAAAACTTTTTTCCATGGCAGCAGTGAAGCCCATGCCCAAAGTGTGCTGGACTGGAGCCAGTGTGAGAAAACAAGCGCTGTGACCCAACCTAAATCAGTTGGTCAAGATGTCTTCTGGATGAGTTACACAGTAGGCATGAAATTGGAAAGGCTCTTAAGGCAACTGTGCCCATCCATATCTTTTAGAAAGTATCATTTTTGGTTTCCTCTTGTTAAAGGAGCTGCTCACAACATTCACACACTGGAGTATTTACAGATGCAATTAGTGTTAAATAAATGTCTGGCAAAGTCAAGTTTAGCAATTAGTAGCAAACCTGGTGTGCCATTGTATTTATCCCTTGCAAGGAAAATTGTCTGTCTCTCTCTGCTAACTGCATACTATCAGAATTAGAGCACTGTCAGAAAACAGGGCTTGACTGGGCACAGCTTCTCACATTCCCCCCCCCCTTCTACCAATTAAAGAGAAAGTTGCTGGGATTAGCTAGTGGGGGCCGATCTCTGAATAGGATAGCATTTCACATTGATTATTAAACCACAGCCTTTGTGAAACAAATCCCTGCATTCAAAGATAACTTTGATATTTAAAGCTGCCTTGCTAACTTCAAAATCTGGGCCTGATTTTTTTATAGAGGCCTATAAATAGCCATTTGACCAGTAACTAAAGAACCTCAGCCTTTTCATTTCCTACGCTCAAGTTTACGATGTGTGAAGCTTGCAGTGAATACCAGGGACAAAAGATGCAAACGTGGCCCTTTAGGGAAAGGAAAACAAAACAAAAATCTCTCTGGGTATTTTCTCTCGCTCTTTTTTTCCTTTCCTTCCCTTTCTAAAAAAATCACAGGAAGAGGAAAATGAATTTTACTTACCTATGAAAAAACTGAGAGGGTTGGTAACCGTACACCAGAGAACAGCTTGACCCTCCTGATTCACGAACATGATGGCCTCGCAAGTCCTGTTGTTTCAATCATGGGTACAAGTAGATGTCAGGATATTTTTTTTCATTTATTTGAAATGTTGACTTTATAGAATTGCCCTTCACCAATTTGGTACCAGTGTGGGTTTAAAAAGTAATACATCAAGAAAAGGACACCTATCAACTGAAACAACCACCACCAAATAAAATAAAACAAAACAGATCCATTAGCAAGATTGTAGAATGCTTAAGAGGACAGTTGTAAAGTCCCCTGTAAAACACTTTAAAAGCATAAGAGAAAATCTAAAATGAAATAATGCTTCTTAAGGAAGTTACATATAGATAGGGTCAGAACCAAAAAGAACTTTCTTCTGGGTTGTGACCTGATCCACTTGAACTACTTCTAGGCACTGTACTGCAGTCATCACTGGGTTCACTATCACACAAAGAAGAGAAAAATTATCTTTATATTGCTGAGGTTATCATTAGCCTAAGAGGTATGTCAAACTGATGTACTAACTGATGGCTTTTCACTTTCCTCCTGGTAGTTTTAGATTTTCTGTGCTAAGCAGATTTTGGACAATGTTGGAAAAGCATCTCTTTTGGACTACAACACTCCAAATTCCCCAGCCAGCATGGCCAATGCTAACTGGCGGGTTCTGGGAGTTGCAGTCCAAAAAAATAACTTTTTGAAGGTCAGATTCTTGGCCACTCCCTCCATTAATAGAAAGAAACAGATGGAACTGGATAAAGTAGAAGAAATAAGTCAACCTTTTGATTTTGAAAATTTGAGTTTATTGACTAAGGAATGGGATTCTTCAAAACACACCCAACTAAGTAGTTATTTATTTATTTATTTATTTTTCCTGGAAATATAAAAGTATGGCATGATATTGTTGTTACTCAGATATGTTGGTTTCCCCAGAGAAATGGGGCTTTCTTTTCTGGTCCCAATTAAGCAAATATGTCAGGGCAATAGAAGCTGTAATTGCTACCAGCTTGGATCATTGTTTGGTTTTGGTGACTTGCTTGAAAATAGAGGCTCCCTTGCAACGATTGGTACTTGTGTTTTTTGCCACATAATAAACTGGTTTCTTTAAGGGAAACCATTTGCTTGCACAATCTTCTCAGTAAAACAGACTGTGTATGATTTAGGTTTATAGTTCAGTTTCAGCAGAAATCCTCCCTTCTTAATTTGTTTCTAGATCTGGTGGTTTCTTGCTCTTCTGCTCCCATTTTTTTTTGATGCTATGGAGACCCACTCCACAGTTTTATCAAACAAGGCTGGCTGAGAAAAATGTACAATTCTAGATGCCACAGTTGAAGAAGGATATCAGCAAACTGGAACACCTCTAGAGGAAGGTGACAAAGAGGATGAGGGGCCTGGAAACCCAGGATAGTTTGAAGAAGCCAGATATGCTTAGCTTGTAGAGTATGAAGAGATACAGTTTCCAACTCCAAATATTTTAATGACTGTCACACAGATGAAGGAGTAAATTTATGTATCTTCTGTTGCTCCAAAGATCAAGACTGGAACCAATGGGTTCAAAGTACAACTAAATATTACAAAGAGTTTCTTAGTGGTTAAAGCTGTTCAGCAGTGGACTAACTTCCTTGGAATATGAGGTGTGTGTGTCTTTTTGAAGGGGAGGGGAGTTCATTTGAAAAGAAAACTCTTCCAGATGGGGAATTGGATGCCAATTATATAATATAAGAACTGCTGGAGCTCAAAGTTTTGCAGAATTGTTGGTCAGGATGCAGTGGGGAGGTATGAACATTACCTAATGTTCAAAGAAAAAACTCCATTACAAAGAGAGGTAGGGAGGAAGGTTGAGACACTGCAGTTTGAAACAGTGAACAGGGGGGAAACAATTTTTTTTAAAAAAAATCTCTTGATTTTTATGGGGATCAGACCTGTGATCTTGACACTATTAGCATCACATTCTAAACCAGGACTTCTCAATTGTTTTACCTCTATCTCACCTTTGAGAACAGAAAGTGACCAAGGTCCATTAGATATATAATGATTTTTGTTGTTGTGTGTCTTCAAGTTGTTTCCAACTTATGGTGACTCTAAGGCAAACCTATGATGGGTTTTTCTTGGCAGGTTTCTTCACTTAGGTCACTTATTTAAGGCCAAACAAGGTTTTGAACTCCTTGTCTCCCAAAGTCATAGTCCAATGCTCAAGCCATTATACCAGCCTGGCTCTTGTGGTGGAACACCAAATGGTATTTGGATTTACCATTGCCATATTTTCCAATTACAATGTCTCTGACAATGCTGCTGCACCATGATATAACATTGTTCCCATGGATACCACGGAACATTATATAGGAGCAAACAATACTATTGGCTTGCTGATTTCCAGAGTGAAGTGACATTAACACTTTTTTTTTTTGTAATCAGAGCTGATGGAGGAAAAACAATAACTCAAAGTCTCAGAAATCTTCCCCCTAAGGATTGCTAGGTCAGCAGTATTTTATTCCAGATTATAGGAAATGCTAGGCAGACCTTACTAGTATATGACACGTGTAAATTCCAAGACCCTGTGCTGATGCTCACTATCAGCCCTCAGGGCAGGGATATAATCTTTTCCAGGTTTGTCCTTGAAGGAAGCAGTTAGCAATTATAGCAACCTTCTTCTTTGGTGAGAAAAAGTCTTTGAAGTCCATGCAGCTTCCAAACTTATTCACAATTAAGGATTCATGGTGCACAAAATTTGCATGTAGTTGTTTGCAAAAAAAGCAGAATTTTCCAAGGCAAAAATATTTTTATGCAGATTGTTTAATTTCTTGGAATCTTAGCTTTCAGAGCAGGAATTTACAGAAAGTGGCATAAAGGTCTGCACTGTTGACCCCTGGGGCCACATTTCATTACTGACTGCTTCAAACGTCTATTTTTGTCATTTTAAATTTGCCATACCCCAGCCTGATTTTTTTTGCAGGTGGACTACAAATCCCATAATATGATTAGCCCCTGGGGCTGGAGGGAATCTCACACATTTGAGAATGTTCAGATTGAGAAAGGCATGACATCTTAGCTTACATCTCACAATTAAGCTTTCTCAGTGACCTTCATCTATCTTCTCTTCTTTCTACTCTTATCCAACTGTGCCATCATATACACTTCATCCATCAAATGTTAATTTAAGATTAATAAGGAGTGTTGCTAAAGGCTAGTAAGGAGTGATGTATCTGTGCACAGAAAGTTGAAAAGGAGAAAAAACAACCCTATTGGGTCAATAAAAGTTTTCTTTTCACTTTAGCATGAGAAACTTAGGGCCTTTACAGACTGCCAGAAATAATGCAGCTTGAGGCCACTTTAACTGCCCTGGCTCAGTGCTAAGGAATCATGGGGACTGTAGTTTATTGTGGCACCAGAGCTCTCTGACAGAGAAGGCTCAATGTCCCAGAAAAAAAATACAGTTCCCATGATTCCCTAGGATTGAGCCAGGACAGTTAAAGTGGCCTGAAGCTGCATTATTTCTGATAGTCTGTAGAGGTAAATCTTAGTAAATCTACTGCCTTCAATAATGAAATTCATATTTTATCTCCTGGACTTTGGAATGCTTTGATCCCAGTGCCACATGGCCAGAAGTAAGGAGGACCTGCTTGCAATAGCAATAGCACTTTACATTTCATAGTGAACTAAGCACTCTTTAAGCAGTTTGCAATCTGTAAGCCAATTGCCCTCAACAAACCGGGTATTCATTTTACCAACCTATGAAAAGATGAAGGCTGAGTCAACCTAGAGCTCTGAGGGATTGAACTCACAACATTGTGGCTGTATTTCTGTCATTTAACCACTGCATTACAGGGCTCCCTTGCATAGCTATTGCTCCACAGAGCAACACAACAACAACACCTTGAGAAAATGCAAGCCTTTGACTAACATCATAATTTTATAATATTTTTTCTCCTGTATGATTTTTTAACACCTTTGTCTGAGGAAGAAGCCAGTGGAGCTTTGAAAGCTTCCACCTTGTATTTTGGGTATTTTGGCTATCTGAATAAAGGTATCATTGTGAAGTTGAAGGCTATCATGGCTGGCATCCATAGGTTTTTGTGGGTTTTTTGGGTTGTGAGGCCATGTTCTGGAAGAATGTATTCCTGACGTTTTGCCTTCAATCTGAAGATGCCAGCCACAGATGCAGGTGAAACATCAAGAATACATTCTTCTTCACAGCCCAAAAACCCACAAAAACTTAAAGGTAATGTTGTTTTGTGGATTTTGGATGTTATAGTACTTCCCTATGTATAGAGATTCTGATTCAGAATGGGGCCCTAAAAGAAAGACAGCAAACTTGCATGCTTTGTATTTAATATAATATGTAATTTGGAGTCCTTCAAAAGCTTAGACAAATATAATTATTATAAGAAGGAGGTGTGGAAATTGAAGGATAAAACATCAATAATTTAAGATGCAGATCACAATATATTTCTAGCAAAAATAGCAAAGATTTGGAATGATTACTGAGGAAAGTTAAGGAAGAAAGTGCAAAAGCAGGGCTAGAGTAGATTATTAAAAAGACAAAAATAATGACTGCAGAAGATTTGCAGATGATGAAGACATCAAAATTGTTAAAGATTTCTTTACCTAGATTCAAAATTTATACCATAGGCAATAAATCAGAAGATGACTAAAACTTTAAAAGGCAGCTATGACAGAACTAGTTACGATCCTCAAGTATAAAGATATATCAGTCAATAATAAAGTCAAGATATAAATAATAATAATAATAATAATAATAATAATAATAATAATAATAATAATAATAGATGATGTCAAGATGATGGAGTGAACTCCCATCACTAATCCCAGCTTCTGCCAACCTAGCAGTTCAAAAGCATGCAAATGCAAGTAGATAAATAAGTAACACTTTGGTAGTAAGGTAAACAGCATTCTGATGGCCACATGATCACAGAGTAGTCTCTGACAATGCTGGCTTTTCGGCTTAGTAACAGAGATGAGCACTGCACTCTATGGTTGGACACGACTTGACAACCTTGTCAACAGGGAATACCTTTACCTTTGTCTTTACCTTTACCTTTACCTTTACCTTTAAAGTCAAGGTTATCCATGCCACAGTGTTTCTGATTTCTACGTATGGAACTGAAAGCTGACAGATTTTATTAATTTTTTTTTAAAAAAACATGTGGTGTTAGTGAAGATTTCTACAGATACCATTGACCATAAACACAAATCGGGCAGTCTAAGAGGAAATCAAGCCTGACTTTTCTCTACAAGCCAAATCAAATAAGTTGGGGCTATTGTATTTTGAGCATACTATGAAACAATATGATGCCATGGAAAAGATTATAATGCTCAATAAACTGGAAAGCAGCAACAAAAAGGAAAGATTGAATTATAGATGGGTCAACTCAGTCAAGAAAGGCAATACCAAGACCTGAGCAGGCTTGTTATTAACAGTATCTCCTGAATGTCTCCCATGCATCATAACAGCAAATTTGTTCTAAAATTATCAATGACTAGTTGTTATCATGGTATTATATTACCTCCAGTATTGGAGGCAATATTCCTCCCTGTACATGTTGTTGGGAAAGAACAGTGGGACGGAGTTATTGTTCATGTACTGCTTGTAGGTGTCTACTTGTAAGTATGAGGTTGCTGGAATGATCCAGCAATGTTCTTATTGTTTGAACTACATACACACAAGACACAATAAGCTTTTAAAATTTATTATTGTTATTTGGTGTCATACAGACCTCCATCCTACCCATAACATTCAAGGAAAAATACTTTTAAAAAGTTTAAACTCACTGTTCAGTCTAAATCCAGACTACCTAAAGTGTGCTGAGGAAGGAATATACATTAGAGACCTAACAATTTTTCTGTTGGAACATGGGAAAATGGGTTTTATTAGAAGTGAGTGCAGCAATTCATGTACTAGTTACCTGGGAGTAATTGTTATTTCACTCACTGAGGCTTATTTCTGAGTAGGCTTCTGTTTAAAAAATTACCTAGGTAGGGGTGGGATGACATTAATTTAGGAGCTATACAGATTGGCACTATGAGCTGGCATTGGAGTGGAGTGAGGGTGTGGCGACCGCATGCCACAAGCCCTGTCTCCACCCTGATGTTGGCATCATGCCTGCCCACATGGTGGACAATGTTATGTTGCTCCTTTGGCATGGCATTTAAATGGAGCATGGAGAAATGCCGCTGTGGTGGCAAGTGCGACTTTTTTCTGCTCCCAAAAGGAGCACCATTTTGCCACTTCTTTTGAGCTAAAAAATGCTGGATTGGGGCCACAGCAACCACACATCACAGCCCCGATCCGATTCTCAATGGAGCGGCACAGAGTTGCTCTTTTGGGGTGGTCTGCTATTTATGCCATAAAGACACTAGATTCTGTCTGATCTTGGAGGGTAAGCAGGGTCAGCCCTGGTTACTACTTGGATGGGAATACCAGACACCGCAGGCTATATTTCATAGGAAGGAACTGGTAAAACCACATCTGGGTATTCCTTGCATAAGAAAACCCTATGAAATTCATGGGGTTGCCATAAGTCAACAAATAACTTGAAACATGAAACACATCTTAGCTTCAGACTTACAAACCCACTGAACAAAGGAGTGGGTGAAAATCAGAAAGGGGAAGCTTGGGAGAGGGAGAGAAAAAAATGGATGGGGGTAGGGATGGGGAAACTTTTCACTTAATTAACCAGGTGCCCAGAACTCTGTGAAAAATGAATTCAGTACAAAAGTACAAAAGGCTTTGTTGCATCTTACACCCAAACAATCAAATATAAGAATTAATCAGAAATGTGAACATACTCTTTCTCATTAATAACCTGCAAACTGCAATACAATAATTGATATAGTTTTGATTTCAGACGGCTAAATATTTAAGAGTGGTGCCAGTATTTCATATCTAAATGAAACAGATTATGGTCACAAATGGGGCAGTTGTATGCAGCAGTCTAACTTTAGAGGTATCCTGTATCTGAATCTGTAGCCTATGGTGAATTCTTAACTTCAGGATAATGGTGCCACCTTCTTGTCAAAGCTGATAGTAGCAATTTCTGAGTGGGTGGGGGGGGGGAAGTCTTCAGAGATTTGATAATGAACTTTTGTATCTTCCGGTTTGGAGGTCTGAAGAACTAGACAAAAGACAGTTGAATCTAGGTTATAAAGCTGAAATAAACTGTTCCCACACACTATATTCTCTGGTTAGCAGATAAACAGACAGGTAGATATTTATTTAGCTGTAATACAAGGAGTTGCCTGTCCATTTCTTTCTGCATTCCTAATATCCTGTGTTCTTGTGAAGACTTATTCCTGCTGAGAAAGGAAGAGATGGAAACTGTGAATAAATCTCTTTTTAATCAGAGCAACCTTGTTTTTCCCTGGCATATAAGAGGGGCACAAATTTGCCTCTACCCCCTTATCAATAGGGAATGGAGATCAGGTAGCACTTCTTCCCAAAGTGGGGAAAACAATCTATTGGGGACACTTTCTCCACTTGTAGGAAGTAGATCTGTTTCTTCTTTCTATTTCCTGCTGATTGGTTAAGAGTGCAAATGTATTTGTGTGGCTAAAGGGCCAAAGAAGAATGCCACAGTTGTTACAACCATGTGAATTTAACTTGGGGTTGAAAGTATTATCTTCATGTACCCAGAAGGGGAGGGGAAAACTGCTCATAGCAATATGGCATATTATCAATGCAGAAAGAAATGGACAGATACATCTTTGTTTTAAATGGCCCACACTAATGATTGTTAGTCTTAGGCTAACATTTTCCTTTTGTGTTTGTGCATGTGTGTGTCTGTGCCTTCAAGTCTCCTGGTGATTTATCATGAACCCATGGATTTCATAGGGTTTTCTTAGGCAAAGAATATTCAGAGATGGTTTTGCCAGTTCCTTCCTCTGAAATGTAGCAAACAGCATCTGGTATTCATTGGTGTACTCCAAGTACTAATGATGACTATTGACCCAGCATAGCTCACAAGATCAGACAGCATCACTGCCTTTAGGGCAGTAATGGTGAACCTTTTAGAGACCGAGTGCCCAAATTGCAACCCTCAAACCCATTTATTTATTGCAAATTGCTGTGTCCCTCTGGCTTTCTAGTGAACTCTGTGCTGGGGCAACATCACGTGTGCCCACAGAGAGGGCTCTGAGTGCCACTTCTGGCATGTGTGCCATAGGTTTTCCACCACTGCTTTAGGGTATTTAGGCCCCTTCCTTTTTTGCTTTAAGTTAAATAAAAGCTGTACCCCATTTGCATCTACTTTGTGATTCATGTCTTCATTCCTGGTATAGAGGCAAAGTTTTCAAGCCAATTCAGCTGTACATGTCACAGGAAATGTTACAAAAGAATGTAACATCCTGTTCCCAACCCTCCAGATTTTGCATCATCTTTTATAATGGTGTCTATAGATTTGAAATTAATAAATATTATGTTATCTTAAACAACCCCTTCTCCTTCAGTTTTAATCAACCAGTAAGAGAATAAATTGTCATTAATGACAACAACTAAAAGCAAGCAGTTTCATAGTTTAAAAAAAAAACCACATTTCAACTTTGGTTTGGGGTAAAACATTTCATTGGTATTATAATTGTTTATATGTTTTATTTTGTTTTAAAATGGTTATTTGAGAGTCCTGTAATATTTTGCAATGAGAGCATGGTGACTAATGCCATTAAATGTACCAGAAGCAAATTGGAAAGTGGTGGGGGGAATAGCCCAAATATGTAACCACTCGTATGGTTGGCTAATCTGGAAAACCACTTTAATAAGGGTAAACATTAGTTTAATGTGAGAAGTAGGTAACTTGGTATGAGTAGTTACCCTGTCTGGGTTACTTGGTATACTATTAGATATAAGAGGCACTCATTTCCATGCAGAAAATGCTAGGCAAATGTTTACTCAGGTCACATATAACAATGTATCCAAAATTAGTCCTGCTTTATAGAGTAAACATTGTTAAGTTCACATACAGCCTAGCAGCCTTCCCTATTCTGATGCCTTTTGGATATTTTGGACTACTGCACCCATCAATTTCAAATAGCATAACTAATGGTCAGGAATGATAAGGGGTATATTCCAAAACCTCAGATGAGACTCAGGCTAGGGAAGGGTGACAGAGGGCCTAAGCATACGACTTAATAGGCCGTCCTCGGTGCAGGGAAGGGGAGGGGCAGCCATACGCTCGGTGGCCCCTCCCCTTCCCGAGGTCATCCTCGGAGCTGCTAGCCCTCCTCATGGCCGGCGCTCCGAGGAGGACCTCCTGCCGCAGTGTCTGGACACGCTGCGGCGGAAGGGTCACTGAAAGTGCACCGCAACCTTTTGCGGTGCACTTTCGGCGACATATGAAAGGAACGCTATTTTAGCGCTCCTTTCCAGGGGCGCTGATGGTGCACCACTGGATTGAGGCATGGGGATGCCTCGGTCCCACGGCGCACCTTCCCAGGGCGGCCCACAGCCACCCAGCTGTTTAGGGGGAGAGTGATCAGGAATGGGGATCAAAATGATGGGATGGATCCATCCTAAGCATGGTAGAATTTGACTAGCTGCTGGTAGGTTGATGGGGAAAGGAGGAAAATAGGTTGGATCAGGGAGCATCTAGATACTGTTTCAGAGATTGATTCTAATCCTTATCACTGATTGATTTAATATAGAATATCTAACCATCTACATCCACAAAGAAAATTCCATTTACAACAGGGGTATGCAACTATAGCACTCCAGATATTTTTACCTAACAACTTTCACAATCTTTAGCCTGGATAAGCTAATGGAGAGAGATTATCTCAGATGTAGTCTGAAAACATCTGGACAGCCACAGTGTTTGACAATTTGAGAGCTATTTGTTTAATGTTTTCATGTATCTAAGGTGACAGGTAGGGCCAATATTTGCTTTAAAAATGTTTGTTAGGGGCACTTTAGAGATTCAACCTGCAAAGTGCACGTAATCCAGATGGCACAGTGGTTAAATGCTAGTACTTCAGCCACAACATTGTAAATTCAATCTCAGAGGAGAGCTTCAAGTTCCACTCAGCCTTCCATCCTTTCGTATATCAGTAAAATGAGTAACCAGCTTGTTGAGGGCAATTGGCTTACACATTGAAAACTGATTAGGGAATGTTAAGTCACTGATAAGTGGCATAGAATTGTACTTGCTATTGCTATTGCTATAGGTGACACATTTTAGTTTCCTGTTGAAAATGACAGACCCTATAATGTCATTGTGTGCCTAAAGTGCCACTTCTAAGTAGGGACAAATAACAACCAGAAGAGATGGCTTTAGAAAGAAAACTATCACAGGACCTGGAAGATGTTGCAGACCAAGGGCATACTCCAGACTGCAGCTATTTTTATTTCAGAGTCCAAGTGGCTAGGTATCCATATGTTGTTTGAAAAGCATGCCTATTCTAATATAGAGAGATTCATGAACCCAGCCAACATAAAAACAACTGAAGTAAAGCATAATTGCATAATCACAATGCAAATCTAAATGTTTGCTTCAAACCTTTCCATTCAAAAATCTGCATGCCAAGTTGAAAGCACACTACCTGCCAAACTTTGAATCCGTGCAAACATTTGTTTTTAATCTTCTTTTCCTTCTTGGAAATATTTCCAGAAAAGAAAAAAATAATGTAATAAATTATCAATACTGTACTTCCTTCAAGCTTTTTACCCTCTCCTTTAGTTTATAAAAATGGTATGTTAGCATTTTTAAAAAGTGTTGTAGGCTGCCTAAGTCAGTTCTGGAACCATGGAGAGTAGCGCTGCAGGGAAGAACTGATTTTGCTAGGTCCAAAGTGGAGGAGATCTAGTAAAAGCACCATGATGTTGAGCATGCGGGACTGGTGCTACAAGATTGATTAGGTTTTGTCCACCCACTCCACTTCCTCTTTGGATCCAGTTATGAACCCACCCACTTGACCTCTGGTAGTTGCTTTGCGTCCCCCCTTTCCACCTGATTTGTTTTGTTTGTTCCCTATCCTATTGGTATCTTAGGGAATTGGAAATTGGCCTGGTAAGCTTGTAAATAGGTAGTCACTTGGCTGGTAGTGAGGGGAGAAAAGTAAGATTACAGTGAACACCTATGACACCCAAATCTATGAAGAAATGGCTTCTCAAACTGTCTCTTTAGGTCCTGGGACAAGTGGGGTGGGGAGGGAAACTATCTTTAGGGGCTGTGCCCTCACTTTAAATCAGGGGTAGGCAACCTTTCCCCTTTAAGGGCTGAGGGACTTCAGCTCCCAGAATCCCAGGAGCTATTGGCTAACATGGGACCATTGGCCAACATAGCTGAGGCTTCAGGGAGCTGAAGTCCCTCGGCCCTTAAAGGGGAATGGTTGCCTACTCCTGATTTAAATCATGAGACTTGGAGAAGGGTTCCCTTGGATTTGTCTTCCCTTAGGACCAGCCAAGGAACAATCCAGGTATTTGGGTTCTCCTTGGGACTCTGGTGTTCACCCAAGGGAAGGTGAGGAGAGGGGTCTGGTGGAGACCTACTACCTCATTTGCTACCTTACTAGGTTGCTCCCCCCCCCCCCCCCCCCCCGTTGCCTATCACAGACTTTAAATTAGTTAAATAGTTTAACTATTTAGTTTAATAGTTTAACAGTGCACCACACTGGCTCAATCTCTTCCTAACATTATGTATTGTTGTCAGAGCAGCTCTTTTATTGGCCTGTTCCCTAAGCATCTGTTGTATCATTGGCTTGCACTTTATCCTCATAGAAGTCTTCCTTTCATTCTTATCAAGCCTAGACATCTGACAATGGAGCCCAGAATGTCTTACCAAGCCTATTATTTTAGCCAGAATGTAGGTCCCTGTTCAGCTTTGCCGACTTTTAGCTCTAGAGGATGTAAAATAGTAGGAATCCCTTCAAAGACCATGATGGATAGTTTCACAAAGAGATTACAATGAGCATGTACAAAGTAGCTTCTCTCTCTGCTGTGTAGCCAGCTCTCCCACATCTAGGATTAAGAGTAAGAGCTTTCTTGGCAGTAGACATGTCAGGCAAATCTATGTCCTGGCACATCTCATTTTAGAAATTAAGAACTTGTGGTTGGCATACTTCCCTAAGTCTTTCCACCAGTAAAGTAAGACTAACATTTTCTTTCCATTTAATGGTGCAGACTAATCAAGGTTAATAATTAATACTTTTCCTGAATGGCAATCTTTTCCAATCTGATTTCTTTCTTTCTTTCTTTCTTTCTTTCTTTCTTTCTTTCTTTCTTTCTTTCTTTCTTTCTTTCTTTCTATGTTAGGGGGTGGTTTCTGCATCTCACAATCATAGCCATCTCAATGAAGCAGAAGCATGCATGGCTGGCCTTTTAACATCTGGTTTATATTTTGATAACAGGGAAACGGTTCAGTTTCCATGACAAAAGAAGATTCTGGTGTTATGCACTCATTTATCTATCATGTGTCTTCTTGGCAGCAGTTTTATCTTGATTTCTCTTGTCTCTGAAAAATAAATCTGTGAATTATTGCTTTTTTATGATGCAAGCAAACATGTCTATCTATAAATACATGACAGGAAGGCCAGTTCACTAAAGTCCACTCATGCCGGGTCTGCCTTGAAGGCCTTCTGTTCTTTGCTTTTAGACAAAAAGAGGGGTGGATCGCATTTGGAATCTGCCAGAGAATTTCACTAGAAACTTAGAAACTCCAGAGTTTCCATATAAAGTTTCATTAGGAACTGTAAGAAAGGGTTTTGTTGTTTTGTTTTGTTTTTAACACCTATATTTGCTGCAGACTGGTTGACTGAAATATTTACATTCTATCTCAAATGGCAGAAAAGAAGATCTACAGAAACCCAGAGTAAAACAACAATAATGAAAAATGAACACTTTGGGGCTATGCAGACAGGCAGGAAAAGGTGACCTGAAGTTGCCTTTTCCCTAAGCTGCAGCAACCGCACCGCTTGCCCTGAGGTTGCCCTAAATGGGGACGAAGCAGCTGCACTGGGGAGAATCAATGAAGCTTTTCCGAGGCTGTATTGAAGCCCCCACAACCACACCACCAGCCCCCAAGGACGCCACGAAAGGAGATGGAGCAACTGCATGGGCTGGCAGTAGCTGCTTTAATTTTTTTTTCTCAAACACAGGCACACGTGCACAGGACTATCTCTCCACACCTGTGCATCTGTGCAGGAAAACATCCATGTACACCTGCACAGGACTTGTCATAGCTAGTGTACAATCTGTTACTGTGTACAAAGCTGACTAGTTTGGCATCTCTGTGCACATGCACAGGTTCTGTCATACACCCATATATCATGCAAGAATTCACTGACCTCTGCTTCCCTAGGGTTAGGGTTCTAATATTTAAGCATACCTATGCCAGTGCATCCACACCTGGAAGTGCAGGGTGCTTTAAATTAAAGCTATGCTCTGGATTGCTGAGTCAATTTCTGTCACACATGCGATGATGCATTTATATGGCTGTTTTCTGGTGCATCAGTGTCGCTGCATACATACACATATGCAAAGGTGTGCATCTTCACCAAAGGAGCAAAAAAAGTGGCTCCTTTTTAGAGCGCACTTTCACAGGAAGAGGCAGGTAGGGGGCACTTTTTTGGCGTGCATCATCTAAAGACCATGCCTTCAAGTTAACCCCAAAATAACCGTTTTAGCCCGTGTGCATCCCCCCTTAGGTAGGGCCTTGGCAGACGGCTAATTGGGCCATCCTCGAGGCAAGGAAGAGGAGGGGCAGCTGCACAATCGGCGCCCCTTCCTCCTCCAGAGGTTGCCCTCAGAGCAGCCAGCCCTCCACACAGCTGGGGCTCCGAGGGCAACCTCCCGCCGCAGCGTCCGCACACGCTGCGGCGGATAAGTCAGTGAAAGTGTGCCCTACGCTTTTAGGGCGCACTTTCACTGACTTCTGAAAGGAGCACTGATTTAGCGCTCCTTTCAGGGGCGCCGACGGTGCGTCGTGGTGTGGATGCCACGGTCCCGCGGCGCACCGTCATGCGGCATCCCAGACGCCCTTGTCTGCTTCCCCTCTTAGCCTCAAGGGCTAATTTTCTGCCTCTGGGTCTCTGGGACAGGGAGCAGCATACAGACTCTTACAAATTCCAAAAATGAAAGCTAGGGAATCATAATATAGCTGAATTTAATTGATATAGCTAGATATTAACATATGCATCATACATTATACATAATATATACACAAAGTTATGGTATACATAATATTTACACAAAGTTGAATAACATTGATAATTGGAGGTTCTTGCTGTGAAATATAGATAATTATGGTCATTGATAGTTTAGCAATTTACGTCAAAGCTGTAGATTACAAGGAAAATTAACTGGTTAGGAAGAGTTCGTTAAGATTATAGAAGGATTTCTAGTGATAAAGGGTTTTAGGGAACATGGGAAATTTAGTAAGATTTAAGAAGACAAACATATGTTATGATTGTATTTATTTTTAAAGATGTTTACAAATACAGAAAGGAATAATAATGTAACTGTGTTGGATGAATGGAAAATGAATGGAAAATTTAAAAATTATAATTTAATTTTCCAAAAATGAAAGCAAGCAAAACAAAACTGGAAAAGGCTGGAAATCCCAGGGATTGGCATCTTTTAGTAAGTTGCAATGGCATAAACTGACCTTTCATAAACTGGATTTATCCCATCACAACTATTTTTTTGTCATTGTGTTGGTCAGAATTCTGCTTCAAGTGTCCAGAGACCAAAAGTCCCCACCCACACAATACAATGCAGATTTTTCTGGATTGTCAGAGAGTAGGAAGAATCAGCAGTGACATGTAGCTATTTTGCTTTAGGTGGATGTCACATCCAGAGATGCTCCAAGAACTCCTAGTAGTCCCTCCAGGTCACAGGTAAAAGAAAATATCTGGATGCCTCACTACTAATTCCCCCACTCTCCAACAACCCAGACATGGTTGTGCTAGGGTGCTATGTGGCCTACCTGGGTTTTCAGAGGCTGGTATTTAGAAAACATAGCTACCTTGAGCTTGTTTGGAGTTTCTAGCTGGGGAGCGCAGCTATTGTATACCCTTGACCGAAGAACAGTACACTCCTATCTGGGATGGTCGTCCTCTTCCACTGAGTGTGCAGGGAGGGACGCATATGGAGTGGTGAGGGAGGAAGGGAACACCCGCCTAGCCAGCCAGATCAGCTGAATCAACTCTGGCGATCAATGGGGTGACAGATGTCACAGCCAGATCGCCCTCACACCCTCACAGAAGTATAGCTATGTGAGTAATGTATATCTCCCCATACAGAATCTCAGCCTGTGTTTTTAATGTTAAAATGGGGTAGAAGGAGTTCTATTTAAAAGGTAATTTGCAACTCCTGGAAGTTTATACTTTTAGGTGGGGGTAGAAAAAGTATAACCCAAGGAGTCTTAGAGGGTTAGAATGCTGCAAAAACAACAAGGCAAAAACAATGATAAAAAAATAGCATCCAAAGCACACTTTGTAGACATGATCAATACAACAGACCCAATTTGTTCTTCCTCTCTGAACTGCCAAATGATGATTTCCCACAGAAGACAAATGAGGAAGAGCTCTGAAAAGATTCCCCTGCAATAGCATTCCAAAGCCCGTGCCAACAACATTAGGATGCCTTCATTAATATTTACTGCACACACCAGTCTGTTTCACAAGTGCTGCGGATTAAACAAAAAAGACAAGTTAGGCAGAGGCATATAATCCTGTTATAATACTATCTTATTTTTTTAATTTATATCCACTTTTCAATATGGAATCTATAGCAACTTGCAATATAAAAGTTTAAAAGCATAGCTAAAATAATATATAATACAAAAAACAAAAGAAAATTGAACAAATAATCCAATTAAAACATTAATGTAAAACAGATCAAAATGCATTCAAAACACACTAAAAGATACAGCACACATAATCAAAAAATAAAAAAATCTTTCTGCCCCAACAGTTAAAAGCCAAAGGCTTGTTTTGCCCATTGGCAAAAACAATGCAGACAAGAGCTCCCTTGGGAAGGAATTCCATAATCTAGCTAACAACAGCCACCAAGAAGGCTCTCTCTTACGTCTTCATCAGATGAACCTGTGAAGATGGTGGAACCAAGGCACACCTCCCTCCATTCTCTGTATAAAATCAAGCCAACCTGGATGCGATATGTTACTGGTAACCAGACATTATATCTGAGGGCAGCAGGTTGGTTTAGAAAGTGTTTCACAGTGCACACAACTCTGTCTGCTCCTTGTTGCTTAATCATCAG
>CM034701.1:367305621-367329987 GCA_020142125.1 Phrynosoma platyrhinos | reverse complement strand
CTCAATGATGGGTCGTCTTTCTAGGCTGCAGCCGTCCGTCGTTCTCCCTTGCCGACCAGCAAAGGCACCGCTAGCGGTCTGCCCAGGGTCCAAGGCTGGGGGAAGTCAGCTCCCCACCGCTCAACAAAGGCCCAGCAGCGGGGATCAAAGGGCACCACAAGCGGTCTGCCCAACTGGCAACAAAGGCCGGGCACTGGAAACCTCCAGTCCCAAGCCGCGGCCGCCTCCCCCCGTGGCCCTTCCCTGGGCCGCAAAATGTGTCTCGCGGCTGCGGTGCCCAAACAGGGCGAACCGCCGCCTCGACCGCCAACTGTTTGAGCTGCGGCCGCAGGCCTCCCTCCTGGTCGCCCCCAGAAAACTCTTGGGAGCGGAGGTAATGGGGCACCGCGAGCGGTCTGCCCCCAAAAAAACAAGGCCGGCCGAGCTGCCGTCAGGCCTCTGGAGGGGAGAGCAGGGCGCGCCACCGCTGACTCCGCACTACAACCGCGGTAGCAGGCTCCCTGCTCTCGCGACCTGGGTGAAAAGGTCCTCCTCGCTCCGAGTCCTGTGCCCGACCAAGCCTCAAAGGGACTCAGGAGCTGCGGGAAGCGAGCCGACTGCTCGCTTGAACCCTCAAAATGGCTGCCGGCCACGAGGCAGCCCAGGCTTATATAGCCTGTCCAAATCTCGCTCCTAATCTCGCGATACTCAAGGTCTCGCGAGATTATCCCTTCTAGCCTAACGGGATTGGTTGAGCAGCCTGGAAAGGTGGGACTTCCGTGCTACTCATCCAATCGGAATGCGTCGAGCCCGTTTCAGGCCAACGCAACCTAGAGCTCCTCCCGACGCGTCGGGGTGGCTTCTTTGGGTTGAATAATAATATAAGATATTCTATAGTGGAATGCTTAGACTTGGGAGATTGAGGAGTCTCTTTTGGTACAGGTGGTTGAGCAGAGGATGGATGGCCAGATGTAGCTGCATCCTGTGTTGCAGATTTGGCATTGAGGAGAAACCTGGTGTACACAAGTTTATACTCTGTCATAAAATTAAAATTAAAAATTAAAAAAATATGCATGCACACTCTCTCAGCTCCAGAAAAGCCATGGCAAAACCCCTGTGGAGATTTTGCCAAGAAAACCCCCAAGAACAAGTAATAACAACAATAATCAATATCATCACGGCAGGCGGTGGTGGCAGAACTGGCCTGGGGCCGGTCCAAAGGCCTTGGGGGAGCCGCATCCGGCCCCCAGGCCTTAGGTTGCCTACCCCTGATGTAAACGGTAGACTCACTTCTTGCTTATTGTTAAGGCTGCCCTTATTTGCAGTTGCTTGTGTTTTTTGTCTTAGTTCTTTTTGTGCTATAATAAATAGCATCTTTAAGAAAAAGTTCAATGATAATCTCCTTGCAAAGTTACCAAGCTCAAACAATTGAACTTTGGAAAACAAGAACTGCTTGACATAGGTTGCCTAAGATGTTTGCCTGTTTATTCTTAAGCCCCTCAAATTTCCTAAATTATTTAAAAATAGAAAGGCATATGCTGATGTGTCCAGATCAATTTTTCTTTAACAGAAGAAATATGCTGGATGCCTCTGGGAGTGAAATCAGGGCGGTCAAGGGTGTAACCCTGTGTACTAATTCCTGCTCAAGATTTTTATTTATTAGTTTTGTGATAAAAATGTACTCAGTGTGGAAAAAGAGACATTTTTGGAGTATGCAATATTTATCTTGGGTCTCCTTGATGAGCAACTGCTCATATTGTTAAATCCTTTCCACTTTATTTTGTACTAATACTGAATCATAGTCATATGATAAGAACTCTGAATATATCTGTTAAGACTTTATGGAGGCTTAGGTGAATACATGGAACATATCCAAACATACTATTGGCGGTATCATTTGTGGGCATTTTTGATATTTAAGTGATGAAAAAACAATTAAAAAGTAACATACTAGAAGTTGAGAATAACCAACCATGGTTGCACAAAGAAACAAGAAAAAATACAGGGATAGTAGTGTTGTAACATCCTAAGTATTATCCTATCCTTAGTAGGGGCAGCCCAAAGTCTTTTGCTACCTGAGGCTTATCCTGAGAAAAAAAGGAAGAGATGAACTTGCAGCTGGTTTCCAGACCCAAAGCATTCACCCACCATCCAGCCATCCAGCCACCACCAATGCAAACTCTCTCCCATCCAGAAAGTAAGAAGAGAAGGAAGAAAAAAAAAGGAGGAGGGTGGCTGCAGTGGCAATGGCAGCAACAAAGCCCTGGACAATGAGATGTGGAGACAACAACAGTTGTATCTCCACATTAGTAACATCCCTCTGAGCTGTCAGGTTCCTGAATGCCTCTTTGGGCTTTGTGTGAAGGGCAGAGGAAAATTAGAAGGTCTAGGAAAATTAGACACATTCACTCTCTTTCAGGTTATTGTTGTTGTGTGCCTTCATGCCATTTCTGTCTTATGGCAACCCTAAGACAAAATTGTCATGAGGTTTTCTTGGCAAGATTTTTTCAGAGGTGGTTTGCCATTGCCTTCACCTGAGGCTGAGAGCATGTGACTTGCCCAAGGTCACCCAGTGGGTTTCATGGCCAAGCAGGGAATCGAACCCTGGTCTATGCCATGCTGGCCCCTGCTTCTTAAGACTCAGAAGCTGGCATTGAGGAAGCTACTGCTCATAGATCCCCCAGTGGCCTCCACTGTTGTAACCTCCACTCTCACTATGAACTCTGCTGTTGCTGATGTTGGCTCACAGAGTGATGCTGTGGCAAAAGGGAGAGAAGGTTAGGTAAGGTGAGTTGGTGGAAGGTAATTGATGTCTCACAGATCCCCAGCTTCCCCAGAGCCAAGGGAGTATGAGGAGAGATGGTTCTGGTGCTTCCAAGAGAAGCAATTCCTAAATCTAAAGTGCTAAGTGTACCAAAGTGGGAGCAGCTCTGCCAGGGTGAAAGGATTAAATATATCACCCCTACTGACCCACGGCCTGAGACAATTGCCTCATTGAGGCTAATGACAGGGTCAGCCCTGATTCTTAGCTAGGGTTGCCACAATAAGGCCTAGTGACTTTATTTCATCTAAATAAGAATTTCCCTCTTAAGTACATTTTATTCATCACAGTCTTTAAAAAGTAATGCTTACATACAGTCAGTCCTCCACATTCATGGATTCTGCATCCACAAAGTCCATCATCCACAGCTTTGAAAATATATATTTTAAAAAAAAACCTCCAAAAATCAAATCTTGATTTTGCCATTTTATGTAAGGCATTTACCATGCTATTGTATATAATGAGACTTCAGTATCCACAGATTTTGATATCCATGGTGTGTATGTGTCCTAAAACCAAACCCCATCAGATGCCAAGGACCCATTTTATTATCGCTTCTAATTAGGATTCCAAGATCTGCTAGAACACCAGTAGAATAATATAAATCATATATCCCTTTACATTAGATATAAGATTTGACAGAGTTACTCTTCCTCTTTATTTCACAGTTCTCTCTTTTTCTTTGGAAGATCTGGATCTTCATTTCTCTTTCATAAATAGAGCAAATGACAATCAGCAGCATTTGCCTGATCTACAGTGAGTTACAGCTATGCTGAGGAATGGATGGACTCATATGTTTACTGCCTCTGTCATACTGCCACCAAGAGGGCAGAATACATCAAAACCATGCCAGAAAACTGGTTTAAAGGTTTAAATGCTAACTACCCTACCATTTTTAGAAGAAATAATACTTATTTTAAACCATTAAGAAAAATTAAAAATAAAGGTTTAAATGCTAACTACCCTACCATTTTTAGAAGAAATAATACTTATTTTAAACCATTAAGAAAAATTACATTGTCTAATCTGCTGCCTTTTTGTGACTGCCCATTTTCAAACTAAGCATTTCTGGCAAAAGCTTGAAGTTTCACTGGTTTTAACTAGAGCAGGGGGAATGAATAGAACTTGGACACATTCTCCACTACTTTCTCTTCTTGCTCACTGTACCTTCTCGCAGATTAGGGGTAGGAAGCATGAGCCCTCTAGGTGTTGTGGAACTGCAACTCCCAGCATCCTTTATTGTGCAATATGCTTGCTAGAGATAATGTGAGTTGTATGGCAACTATATATGGAAGGCCAAACAGTTCTTATCCCTGGCTCAGAAGAAAGAAAGAATTCAGCTGTAAGCAAAAGCATGTGTTTCTCTGGATCAGGAATATGAAGAATTAATTGTTACATCCTCAATTTATTTTGCATAAACACATGGATTCCTGCAGAGAGGAGTAATGCGTAGTTTCCCTATATGTATTTTCTGCATACAAAGCAATATTTTTGTGCAGGAAATCAGTGCATTGTCCACAAAAAAGATACATTCTTTGCTTCTTCACAGTGTTTTCTTTGCAAGAAAAGTGGTGTTTTCTTTTCTTTTCTTTTCTTTTCTTTTCTGTTTTTTTTTTTTTTTTTTTTGTGGTGCAAATGAATGCTTCCCAACAAGATCTCGAACTACAAATAGTGCTGCTCATGGGATGGGCAATATTTTCTGAAATCATTTATATATTATTATATTGTTTAATATCTTTTTAGCATACTTAGGGCAGCTATGAAAGAACTAGAGAAGATCTTAAAATGTAAAGATATACAACTGAGCACAAAAGTTAGAACCATCCAAGCCATTGTATTCCCTGTTACCATGTATGGATGTGAGAGCAGGACATTTAGGAAAGCATATAGGAAGAAAATAAATTCATTTGAAATGTGATGCTGGAGAAGATCACTGTGGATACCATGGACAGCCAAAAAGTCAAACAAATGGGTACTAGAACAGATCAAACTAGAAATCTCTCTGGAAGATGACTACAGTAAGGCTGTCATACTTTGGCCACATCATGAGAAGGCTTGACTCATTGGAGAAAACAATAATGGTAGGATAGGTGGAGGGAAGCAGAAAGACAGGAAGGCTGCATGCTAGATGGATGGACTATTAGGGAAGGCATGGGTATGAATTTCAGGAACTGAATAGAGCAGTAGAGGACAGAGAATCTTGGAGATGTTTAATCTGCAGGGTCGCCATGAGTCAAGGTTGACTCGAGGATAGATAACAACAACAAAACTATCCTACTGTTGTTAGCCTTAAACTATCTTACTGTTTTTATCATGTCTAACATGTTTTGATGCTATTGTAGGCCTCCCTGAGATTTCTTGATATAGGGTGGGGTATAAATATTTTAATTAATAAATACATACATAAATAAATAAGGACAACTGGTAGCACCTTTGAGACGAAGGGTGCAATCCTATCTACACCTATCCGGGAATAAGCTCTACTGAATAACTTACTTAAAAAGTGGGACTAGGCACAGCACTGTAACTGGGGGAAAAAAATCTAGCATCTGATGAAGTGAACTGGAATCCTTGAAAGCTTATGCTAGAAATTTCATTTCCATATTCTCAAAGGTGCTACAAGATTCCTTTATATCCATTTATCTGCCATTGCAACTTTTAAAGAAAACTGTCAGAAAGAAAAAGATGTGGTGATCCTAATTCAGTACCACAGATATATGGCTGGTTACCAAGGAATTCATAAACAGACTTTTAAATTATAAGCACTCAAAGCCTCTGCCTGGATGGATAAATCTGGCACATTTGTTAAACACACATACACACATCATATTTATGGGGGGAAAACCTAAGAATATGAACATGGATTAAAAAAAAACTAAACAAAGTCTTACCCATCTCTAACAGAGGATACAACCTTTATGAAATCTGGCCCTGGTCCTGCATATCCATCCAGGAATATAATATATGTTATATAAAACAAATGTTCTGGTTGTCAAGTACAGTATTCTAGTAAAAGGACTGATGTATTTGCTTGTTTCTAAAATCACAAATAAACTCTCTCTCTCTCTCTCTCTCTCTCTCTCTCACACACACACACACACACAGAAACCCTGCTGCCAGCTAGTTCCGTTTATGTGACCACAGTCTTTCCACCCTGGAAATTATTCTAATAGGAAAGGAAAAAACATACAACCCTGAGACTAGAAACAAACAAACAAAAAACATATGGATAGGTAGGCTTTACATTTTTAACACTCCATGATCTAAGATAATTAATTAAATATGTGCCTCTGGGGGTTTTTTTAGTACCCTCATGCACCTTATGTAGCAGACATCACATTCCAAATCCTGCATCAGTATCCTTAGACCGATCACCAGTCTTTTACAGTACCTGTTTTGAAGTTTAACAGCATGTTATCACTGATAACACAGTGATATTATCAGAGGTGAAGGTGATGGTAGGTACATACAGAAAGCAATAATCTTTTAGCTGCAGCAGTTCCAACCCAAAGTTTTGCATCAAAACTAGCACCTTCAAATGGTCATGGAAACAGATTGGATGATGATGATAATAATAATATAAAAATCTTCATAATAATTCCCAATCCCTTTCATCAATCTTGCTGCCATAGTTATTTATGTATTTATTAGGTTTGCACCCCAAATTTCTCAATAAAAAAGGAACTTATGAGATTCTGTAAAATGAAATAAAACAAGTATTTTAAAAAATGTTAAAAATAACTTAGATGAATTAAAGATTTGTTAACTTAAAATGCAATTGAAAGTGTATTATACACCGAAAAATCCCTGTACTTGTCTACATTAAAACTTCTCTCAAGCAACGCAGCACAACTGCCAAAGTTATCAGTGTTGTTATGTGTCTTCAAGTCAACTCCAACTGATTGCAACCATATCCTATGCATGGCTTTCTTGAGAAGATTTATTCAAATTTGCTTTTCCATTGACGTCCTCTTCATTTGAGACAATATAGCTTGCAAGTCAATTCAATGGGTTTTCATGGCTGAGCAGGACTTCAGACTCTGGTTTCTCAGTGTTCTAGTTCAACACTCAAAACAATGCACCATGCTGGCTCTAATCAAAGGCATACTTGAATAAAAGGTCTTTTTGCCTGCTAGCA
Source organism: Phrynosoma platyrhinos (assembly GCA_020142125.1). NCBI lineage: Eukaryota > Metazoa > Chordata > Lepidosauria > Squamata > Phrynosomatidae > Phrynosoma > Phrynosoma platyrhinos. The sequence goes on along the minus strand of CM034701.1, from coordinate 367,323,049 downwards.
GGATGACAATAGGAAGAGGGGGGTCACTTCTCTTTATTATGCAATTATACCAGTTTGATATACTTTTACATTTTAAATTATTAATTTTAAGGGTACATTGTTTTAATACATATGTGCCTTGTCTGCTTTTTTAACTGATGTTGTGTTTTTAATCAATGCATATTTGTTGGTCTGTTGTTCCTCACCTCAATCCATGGGATTTTTCATCAGAATTTTCTGCTAAACTGCTCCTCTTCACTCTCCCTACTATAGGTTCCAAGATATCTTAAGACAAAGATCTGAGGATTAAATCTGACTATCTTTGGTTGAGATGTGGTACTGGAGAAGAGTGCTAAGGACAGCCAGGAAGACAAGCAAATGGATCCACAATTTAAGAAAACTACTAATATGTTATAGGGGGTCACAGATGGAATGATAGATTTCATGTCCCTTTCTCTCTCTTGTCTATTCTTTCTCTCTTTTTCTCCCCTCCCAGAGAGAGAGAGAGAGAGAATGTGGTTGTCTCTCCACAACCACATACACAACATATACACCATCTCTCTTTCTCTCTCTCTCTTTGGGAGGGAGAGAAAAAATAGACAAGATGAGAAAGGGAAATTAAATCTACCATTATATCCATGACCCCTATGACATATTAGTAGTGCTCTTAAATTGTTTACACATTTTAGTATATTTATTCTTTAATAGTAAAGGGGGAATGTCCACAGACTACACAGTACGTACTTGCTTCCTGAACAACAGATGCAAGGTTTCATTTACAGGCTGTTCCTTGCATTAGTAAAGATTGCATAACTGTTTTTTTATAGTTTGCTGAGTGAGATGCAAGTTTATTTGTGTTTTTATGTTTGGTTTAGAGAAAAGTTCAAGCAGAGTTCCACTTCAACAATTAGTTAACACGCTGTCACAACGGTGAGGAAAAAGGGAAAGCAGGGTGATGCCCTTAGAATTTGCACATGAAATACATTTTGAAAAGAGATTTCTTTTTGTAATCTTTTAGAAGGGCATGATGAATGTTGTGGTGTCTTCTCCCTAATGTACACAAGACTGTGGAGTCATTAGATTGGTGACCACCTGGATCACTTCTGTCACCAGCCAATAATTCAAGGATTTTTCCACAGCTAGGACTCAGAGTCACAGAAGAAGACCATACTGGGAGGCCAGTTTAAGGAAAATACAAAGTTAAAATAGTGAACATGAGATTTTCTTCCTTGGGGAAGGGTGGGATTCTAAATAATAAAAAACAAAGCTGGTAGGCACTAGTATACCACTGCTAACCCAAAGATCTTAAAATTACTGATTTTTGCATTACCATTGCTAAAGGCAAAATTATTTTCAATGACAGACAAAGTTGTTATGTAAATTGTAGAACTAGGAAATAAAACATGGACTTCTTCAGAGTCCTTGTCCAGATTGCAGTAGGAGAAACTCTTTGTCGTGTGGAGGTTTTCTTTGCTCTATCTCCATTTTTATTTTTTATTTCATTTTATTTTTTGTTTATTTTGCATACACATATACATAAATCTCACCATGGCATTACTTTTCCATGCTGGTGGGATTCTGTACTCCTATGAGGCAAAAGGCTATGTTGATGATAGTAGTGCTGCTAGTAGGTCTCACATGTTAGACAGGTGTTTTGCTGAGGAGCCAGAATAAATGTGCCAGACAGTTACTTTGTACTAGTGTCTGTCTGTATGTGTGACATTGATGGAGGATCTCAGGAACAACAGCTACATCCACACTGCAGAAATAGTTCAGTCTGAAACCATTTCAACTGCCATGGTTCAATGTTGTGAAATTCTGGGAATTGTTGTGGCACCAGAGTTCTCTGACAAAGAAAGGCTAAATATCTGACAAAACTACATTTCCCAGAATTCCATAGCATTGAGCCATGGCAGTTAAAGTGGTGTCAAACTGGATTATTTCTGCAGTGTGGATGCATCCAATGGCAATGGCACCATAGCTAATACTTGTTAGTATTGCATAGAAGGAAGCATGGTAAATCCCTTTTTCAGTATCTTTTACTATGAAAATTCTATGAGTAGATAATCCAAAATGAAATAAGCAATACTGCCAGAACATGGAATATCCAGCTCAGAAAGCATTCAGCAAGCTACTGGGGAAGTGCAAAGGACAAGTATGAGTAGTGCTGTGGCTAATGATACAAAAGGATGTTTAGCTTTTGATGTACTCAGAGGTGAAAGGAAAGTCTGAAGCTGCACAACACATATATAGTAACATGGAATGTGAGAAACATGAATCCAGGGAAACTAGACATAGTAAAGCACGAAATGGAACATATAAACATTGCAGTACTTGAGGTGAGTGAGTAAAGTGGACAGGAATGGGACATTTTGAGTTTGGTAATTATACAGTGCTTCACTCAGGAAATGAAAATCTAAGAAGAAATGGGGTGACATTAATAGTGAGGAGATATATAACAAAAGCTGTCAAAGCATATAATGCAAAGTCTAACCGAATAATATCAATAACATTTCAGGGAAAACCTATCAATAAAACCATAATGCAAATTTATGCTCTGATGATAGAGGTAGAAAAAGAAGAAATTGAAAGATTCTGTGCTGGAATCCAGGAGAAGATGGATCACATACCAAAACAGGACTTGCTCTTAATCATAAGTGACTAGGATGCAAAAGTAGGAAACAGAGAAGAATTAAGGATTATAGGAAAATTCATTTTAGGATTAAGAAATGAAGCAAAGGAGTAACTGGTTGAATTTTGCAATGTCAACAGTTTGTTCATTGCAAATACAGACTTCAAACAACCAAAAAGGGGACTGTATACATGGATATCATTTTATGACAAATATGGAAATCAAATAGACTACATTTAACTCACTAGAAGCCAAGATGACTAATTTGACTAAACCTAGATTGTCATAGTTTGCACATATTATGAGAAGGCATGACTCACTAGAAAAAGACAATATCATAAGGTAGAAGGAAGGCAGTAGGAAAAGAGAAAGCCCACATCCCAGATGAATGGATTCAATCAGGGAAGTCACAGCCCTGAGTCTGCAGGAATTGACTTGGAGGTCTCATTCATAGTGCCATCAGCAAGCTGAAGTCAACTTGATGGCATTTAACAATAATATAATTTTGTGAGGTTTTCTTCCAGTCCAATTTCTTTATGAGTAACAGGGGCTCAAGCCAACATTACTACCATAAAAAAATCAATTACAACTGATTCAACACCAGGATAGATTTTCTAAGACTAGAATAGAGGAAAAAGAACTTTGTATCAACAAAAGAATTTAAAACTGAGTAAAGCAGAATAGAAATGTTTAAGATTTCTAGAAATCCACAGAGCTAGACCAGCATTAAACATAATGTAATTTCAAAGATCCGGGAAATGGTCCAATAATGTGGTTATGTACAAATAATTGAATTAGAAATACAATACACTTCACCGTAGTGGGAAAGACTGACCAGCTGTCTTATGTAACTTTTCAGTCTGCTCTCCAGGTGCTGAGCAATACAGCTATTAGAAATGTTGAGTTCGTTGGAAGAAAAGATTGCAATTATTATATCATGATATTGAATTATATCCTGCCTTTTTCCAGTCCAAGACTCAAAGCACCTTACAACAGTCAAAACAAATATGGTTTAAAAATCACATCATAGAACATTTAAAAAATATAATTAACAAACAATAAAATTAAAAGAAATTTAAAGCAGGACAATTAAAAAGAATACAACAAATAGTTGCATTCTGAATGGCCCTTTCCTCCGAAGTAATTAGGTCTCAATACCCTGCCAAAACAAAAAGGGTTTTGCTTGCCTAAATATTCTAAAGGTACCAAATCCTATCTGATCTTGGAAACTAAGCAGGGTCAGCCCTGGTTAGTACTTGGATGTGAGACAACCAATAGATACCAGGTGCTCTATACTATATTTCAGAAGAAGGGACTGGCAAACCATAACCTCTGAGTATTCCTTGCTTAAGAAAACCCTGTGAAACATGGGGTTGTGAGAAGTCAACATCTGACTAGAGGGAGAGCAAAGAAGGCACGGTCTAGCCTCTCTAGGGAGGGAGTTTCAGAACCTGAGAACTGCCACTAAGAAGACCCTCATTGATTATCCTACCAGATATACTTGTGAAGTAGCAACTCTGATTCAGTCCACATGGTTGAAATACAAAGCCAGAATTCAAAGCCAGGCCTTAAGCAGTCCAAGCCCTGAGTCTGGACAGATGAAATTATCAGAATCTGTTTGTCTCACAATAGATTTTTAAAAGTTCAAGTTATTTCCCTCAATTATATCAAGAAATATAAAATGTGAAAATATAGACACAATCATATAAGACATTTCCATCCGATGTCATCTGGGGGAGAGACACTAGGCCCAGCACCATCCAGCCTGGAATAAGAAGAAGAGCCCTCCCTCCATTCCATCTGATGTCATCTGGGGGAAAGACAACAGGCCCAGCACCATCGGGCCTGGAATAAGAAGAACCCTTACTTCTTAAAGGATGGGTGGGATTTGGGATTTTTAAATTGTTTAAATTGTATTAATATATATGTATGGACATTTTAATGTTGTAAGCCACCCCGATTGCTCTGCAGAGGGGCGGGATATAAATTAATAATAATAATAATAATAATAATAATAATAATAATAATAATAATAATAATAAAAACCAAATTCTCAGCCATCTTTTACTTAGATTGATGGAATATCATTTTGTAATGTGACTTAAGCAGCCAAACATTTGGATGGAATTTCAGTAAACAAGATATCAGTGGTACTGGTGGTGGCATTAGTTGATGTACGTTCATAAGAAGACCCATGTTCAGACCAAAGGCCTAATTTTGTCCAATATTCTGTTCACACAGTAGCCAGTCAGTTGCTAATAAGAAATCTGTCATGAGGTCCCATCATTTGTCTCTTAATAACTGATACATAAAAGCATACTGCTTCTGATACTGAAGGTGTCATAGAGCCATTCTGACATGATAATCTCATTCTCCATGAATTTAGGGAATTCCAGTCCACTTTTAAAGTTACAAATTGGAGTCGAGCAACATCTGGATGGCTGCAGGTTTCTCTTCCCTGCTGTGTAGTCCAGTATAAGGAGATGCAAAATATATATCGCATAAAACCAATGGCTCATCTATGCCAGTATTTTTTGCTCCAACTAGCAATGGTTCACTAGGATTTCCTTCCCAGGACAGCAAACTGAGATATTTTAAGAAGACGCATGAATGCTGGAATTTTGGACTGCTTTACAGGCAAAGCATGCATATCACATACTGTTAAGCTATTGTTTTTCTCTGAACAGAGTTTCCATTCATTCAGTCTTTTTGTTTGAAATGTACCCTTGGGCACTAGCACGAATGAGTTTGCATTCCATTCACATGTTTCAGAAAGATTCAAGATAATGTCATCCACATCAATTCCCTGGTGATGTTGTTCTGTACTGCCAAAGTATCTGTAAAACTAAAAAAATGAAAGTGTGATTTAAATACTGTAATTGCCTAAAATGATTAATTGCATCAGTGCAGATATACTTGGTGCATATAATGCAGCTGATGAAACTATTTGATTAGGAAGTCTTGGATCCAAGTACATTTACTTCAGCATTTGTTCCATCACAAGTGAATGAGTTGTGCTACCATGACAGAATGTTTAGACTAAGGACAGTAATACTGAACTTATACATTCACATCACTGAATATCCTGCCACCAGCCCTTGTGTTGACAATGATTCATTAGGCTCAAATTTGAATTTTGTGGCTTTTGTTTGGGTGTAGCTTTATTTCAACATAGCTTTATGTTAAGAAAATATTTAAAATCTATTCCCCTTGGGTTCATTAAGTAGGACAATTTGAACCTGTATAAATCCAGGGAGTTGTACTGCTTGATTAAAAACATCTTTGCATTCCATATGCTGTTGGGAAATGCATTTCTCTAAGGGTTAATTAACAGTCTTTACACATTCTGTATTTAGCTCAGGGTACAAAGCCAAAAACATAAATAATGTCTCAAGCGGAAACAGAAGGCACAGATGGTTTTTAACTTTCAGTCTTAGTTCACTGAAATCAGAAATATGTGTTGCATACAACTGAAAGTATGTCTTCGAGACTGAAGTTAAAGCGTTTATATTCCTCTTGCAACTATTAATGGTTGCTTTAAATTGGGGGAGGTCATCTGTGGCCCTCCAGATGTTTTTGAATGACATCTCTCACTGCACATGAATTTACTTGATCAGCTAGGGTTGCTGGGATTTGTATGCCAAAACATCTGGAGGGTCACAAGTGCTTATGTGGCCATTATAAAAAAAGCTTTAAATTGTAAGCATTGCCACTATAAATAGAAGCACTGACACTGTGGCACTGAAAAAAAAAGAAGCCATTGCATCTTCTAGTTCTGAAAGGTTAAATCAGAGTTTTGAAACAGTATTTTCTGGAGACTACATACGTGGGGCTTAGAGTTAAAACAAAGCAAAAAGGGAATTAACACTCTCAAACCAACTTGCATTAATATATTATAACATTCATTATTGTAATAAGTATTAATTGCTTATTATAATAAAGTTCAGCCAGGTAAAAACATTTCATATAATTGCCAACTCATAAGTTCATTCTTTCAACCCACTCAGAATAAATTAGTTGTAATTATGTGTCAATTCATTACAAAAGGGTAATCTAAATCATTAACTTTAAGCATCCCCTTTAAATCTTTTTTTAAAAAATTAATTTTAAAAGATTTAAAGATGAATTCACTCCCTTGCACATTGAGACTGTATGATTCTCTGGTAGCTGGGTGACACAAAAGCTATATACAGCAACTGCAGCAGTTGAATAGTTCAACAAGTCAAATCTTCCTTATTTGGAATACTGAGGACCAGAAGTGTTATCGATATCAGATTTCTTGGATCCAGATTTTAGAATACCTGTATTTTCATATACGTACATAATGAGATATCTTGGAGGTGGGACCCAAATACAAAATTTGTTTATATTTCATATACAACTTATACACATAGCCTGAAGGTAATGTTATGTAATATTTATAATAATTTTGTTCATGAAACAAAATATGTGGACAATGAACCATCAGAAAGGAAAGGTTTCACTACCTTAGGGCCGGTACAAGTGGCCCAAAAAGGGTGGCACAGAGCCACCCCAGGAGTGGTGGATTGGGACTGTGGCCCCAATCCTCCTTTTTGCTGCCCCCAAAAGAGTGGCAAAATGCATTTTTGGATGCAGCAAAACACCACCCTTTCAGCCATGGCGGTGGTTTTTTTTTTTTTTTTGCAGCCTTTTGGTGCAGCATGTGTACACGCTGCACAGAGGGGGTGTCCTGACACCACACGCCATGCAAATGGGTGTGCAGCATCAGGACAGGGTCGAGGTGGAGTCAGGGCAGTTGGTGTGCAGCAGCCATGCCCTAACTCCATCCCCAGGCCAGTCCTTTATACCGGTATGCATCAGCCCTTAGTCACCCATGAAATAAGTTTTGGTTTTTGGAATACTATGAATTTCAAAATTCCAGATAAGGGAGACTCAGGGGCTCAACAAACAGCCCCAAAGGAGTGGCTTTTCACTGCCACTTTCTGTGCCAGATCGGGGCTGCAGCAAAATGCTGCTCCTTTTTGGAATGGCAAAAAGCCGTCCTTGTTGCCATGGTGGCACTTTCCCTCACTCCTTTTGGTGTGTGGCATGTAAACACCATGCCAAAGGAGTTTTGTAATGCCACCTGCTTTGCGGTCGGTCAGTCAGTGTAATGCTGGTTTGGAGGTGGAGTTGGGCCAGGTGGCAGGCAGTTGCCATGCCCCCACTCCACCCCGATGCCAGCCCTTTTGGCTGGTCTGTAGAGGCCCCCAGTCTATATATAACACAAGCTTTGACAAATTTTGACAAGATCATCTTCCTCTTGTAAGCCCTTTTGTGGGAAGAGGTCATAATCCAAAAATTAAGGGACCAAAGGCAGATAAATACTTCTCCTTTTGTAAAGAGCTATATTTTGCATTGTTAGTCATTTGCCAACAACATTTGAAGGGAAAGCAGAGTGGTAAAAAGGATGCCAAAAATGTTGGATTTTCCATTGACTTAAAAAAAAGATATTGGAGACATGCAGGTGGTTTTGTTTACTTTGTGAGTGTTAACACAAGCATGGCTCTCAGAAATGGAAACAAACATTTTGTAATCATTTGCAGTAGTAATAAGCATGAGTAGTTTATGGATCAAGCAAGGGATGGTGCCTCTGCCTACAATAGTAAGTCACTGCCTTGCTTCAGAATTGTTCTATGTGGGCAAGCCTGTACATCATATGACCCATTAAAGCCCAGCACAACCAATTCTTAGTAATATATTTTGAACTGTCAAGTATTTAGCAGTGTGCTTTTTGCAGTCTCTTGGCATTCATCAAAAAACCAGAAGAAAATATAGGGACACAATGTCATTGTGCAGTCTTTTGTACAGTTGTCACAAGTTGAGTCTAACATGCTGAAACCATCCAGCACAGATGAGTGAAACTAACCAAAATTGACAATGGCAGGATGATGATGTAAGCCCTCCTTTTGAGCTGTAATTCCTCCAAGATTTTAAAGAGATGCTGAGAGTGCTGGTGGGACCTCCAATGTCTCCTACTTTTTAGGGTGACAATCCAGAACAACTTCCTTTCAGATTCAGAGATTAGAAAGGTTAAGATTTGCTGCAGTTATAATTCCCCCCCCCCATACCAAATAGTAATGCTATTCGGGGGGGGGGGGATAATTCTAACTAGCTGTTGTACTTCCAAACTCTGATGGTTATTTTTGGCCATTTTCCTATTTTTATAACATTTAAAATAAAATTGTAATGGTTAGCTCTAGTGTGTTAGTTCTTTCAAATAATGAACCAAGATCACGACATTATAAACATTCTTCTTAAAATCAGCTTTCTATGCTCTGCTTTATAGTTGTCATTGCCTTTTAGTCCACTTGTTTAGTTCAGATTCAGTTCTGGATACATTTTAAAATGCTAGTTAGGACCTCTGAAGTCCTATATGGCATGAGTCAAGCTTAACTGAAAGATTGTATCTCTCAATATAAGCCTGCCTGAATTTTTAAGATCCTAAGAAGAGGGCTTTCTCTTGGTCTCACTACTGTCACAGGGACGTTTATTGAGGAAATGGGACACAGCCTTCTTGGTAGCTGCTCCCAGATTGTGGAATTCTCTGGCATTCCCTACATTGGTCTCCTTTCTGTTCTCTTTCCACTGGCAGTTGAAGAGCCTTCTATTTATGTAGTCCTTTGAGTGTGAAATGTCTCATGCAGAAGGTCTTCTAAGGGGGGGGGGGTTGTAGACTGCCAGAAATAGTGCAGATTGAGTCCACTTAAAGGGTTAGGGTTAGTGCTAGGGAATCATGGGAATTGGGGTTTTTTTTCTGAGACATTGGTCCTTCTCTGTCAGAGAGCTCTGATGCCACAATAAAATACAGTTCCCATGATTCCCTAACCCTAACTCTAACCCTTAAAGTGGACTCAATTTGCACTATTTCTGGCAGTCTGCAACCCCCCTAACTGAGATATGTTGGGATTTAAAAAAAATTATTTTGCCATGAAAACCAAAGCAGGATTGCTTTCTGAAACTGACACAGTTGTCTCTTGATGTTGTGGTTTGCACACTGTAAAAGGAAGCTTGCAAATCTGGTACATAGTAAGCATCAAGAATTTATAAGGTTTCTATTCTGTCAGGACCACATTTTGTTTGCAAAATAACAATCCCTTTTCCATGTGCAAAAACTTCTTGATCATTAGCAAGATAAACAGGAACAGTTACATTTGCATCAAAATCAGCAAACTAGTCTTTGCTATTGAAGTAATGTGCATTTGCTCCACTATCTATGAAAACTTGGTTTTTATATTTATCTCCAGCAATTTGAAATAATTGTTCATGAATCAAACAAAAATCAACATGACTGGAAGATTTTTGTTTAGGATTAAAAGCTGCTTTCTTAAAGTTGCTTTTTCTTTTGGTGTTTAGCTCCTGGCTTTGCAGCTCTTGCAGCTCAGCTCCTATTTTTGATTTGTTAACATTGTTTCTATTTGACCCTGGAAAAGAGTGGGCTTGCAAATCCTCTTCAGCAAATTGAGCTAATTCTTTGTGTGTTGTTATTGTATCATACTTGCATTCCATCAAGTTCTGCCAGTTTTGAAATTCAATAACTTGAATAATACCATCTTGCAAAGAAACATCTCCTTTAACTTGCAAAGCATTAATTATTGGAGAGTAATATTTTTGAAGGCTAGCTAAAAAGAGTCCAAGTTTTGTATGTTCTAGAAAGGATTCTCCAGCCTCTGTAACTCCAGACAAAGTTGTCATAAAGCCATTAATATGCTGATTCAAAAATTGAGGATATGCAACTTTGTGTTTGATTAGAGGTATTTGGAGAATCAAACACTTTCTGTAGTTTGTCCCATATATGTTTTGCATCAATTGAACCTTTGATAAGGTATGCAATGCTAGGATCTAGGACAAGCAAATATAAGCAGCTGCCTTGTTTGCATTTTCATCAAACTGTTGTTGCAGTATTCCTGCTTCTGTGGGTCTCTGCCCAGTCACTGCTTTAAATAGTCCCATCGTATTCAAGTACTTTCGCATTTTCCATGATCACATTTTATAATTTAAGCCAAATAACATTTCAGTGGTCATTTTGGTGTTAAGATTAATAGAAGCCATTATCTATTGTTTGAGTAGTAAAACCTTTGTTTCAGGAGAAACAGTTTAGAACAAAATACTCTGGGCCCATAACCCAAAATGTGGGGTAATTTAAGTTTCCTAAGGCTTCAGCCTTTTTTAAGGAAAAAAATATATTTAAATATCAAAATATGAAAGTCAAGCCTGTTAGAGTCTGGCTTTAAATTAGTAGAATAGCAGACATGTGCCTTTGCCTAACTATGCTTCCCTAAGAACTAAGACTGACTTTTTTAAAAAAAACAACAACAACAAACACATAGTTTGTAGTTCAAAACAATGGCTTAAATCTATATTTACATGAAAGGCTAAATCTAATCTAGCTAGTGAATAGTTCAGATAAAGAGAAATATTTATCTCACCATCTTTCCAGAGAAAATTGAGAGAAGAGGAAGATGGAGGACCAACAGCTCAGTTGAAAATCTTGAGAGAGAAAGCCTGTTAGCCCCAAAGAGGAAGTGACCTAAGTCACATGGTTAGTTTGAATGAGAGAGAGAAAGAGGGAGGAGTTTGCATGAAGGAAATCACTATCTATCTAAGGAGGGGGAAAGAGAATGCATAGATTTTCCAACAGAATCCATATGAAGACTAACAAAAATATTAAACCATTTTGCCTAGATTTTTTTTTAAAAAAAAGAACTATTCCTTTTACAATCTGTCCTTGACAAATCAAAAATACATCACTAGATGTTGCTCACATTACTTTCTGATTTGTTGGTGGGCATTCTGCTCCTTCCATGTTATGATGACTGGCAAACTCCTTCCAAAACAAATACATGGCATTTATTTAAGATAATAACATGGCCATTTCCACCAAGAAACACCCTTAATGTCAGGGTTTTCTAGTGCTTACCACCAAACCTTGTTCAATAACCAAACCCTCACAAATAGCAGCTTGCTTAAGTGTCATTTTAGAGGAAAAGCTGGAATTGGAAAATTACTAAGCAAGGGTCAGTTTTAGGCTAAGTAGTTGAAAAACTGCTGATTTTCTGTAACTTATTCTCAATATGATATGTAATTTAAACAGACACAGCCTAATAATTGCTAACTTCTCGCTACAACAAGACCCAATACATCTAACTTATATATAGTATAATGCTGAGTACAGATTTTCCAGCTCTTGGTCTGTGCGTTTTAACACAGACATTTTTTAGATTTCTGGGTTGATCATATTTCCATTCAATTCTTTTACTTACTGGAACTGTATCTGCATCCTTTTTTCTTTCTTTTTTCTTTTTTGGGTCACAGCGGCAAATAACATGTATTCTATTCCTCTCCATATGCTTTAACATTTTACCAGTGAAGACAAGAGTACACCAATTACACCCCTATTCTTAAAAACAAAGATCACTGCCTGATGACTGACTACATTATGCCTCAGCATAATGGCAAGGACAGCCCCATGAGCGCAACACAACTGGCTTAACTGCATTTTAAGTTAAGTGAAGTATTTCCAGTGCTGGGGGGAGGGGAATTCTACTATAAGACCCAGAATGCCACATCCAGCATGGCCAGTGGGAAATTGTGGAAGTTGTAATTCTAAGTACCTTTCTGCTAGGTTGGTGTAAATCTTTGCCAGGTCAAGACAACACTAGGTCCTTAGATTTTGGAACCAGAACCCGAGACTTGGAGATTATTACTTTGTGATGTTGTAAGAGTAGGGCATGTTGATCTTACAAAGGGCAACCTCTGGGGTAATTAAGCAGGATACATTGAGCATCAAACATGATTGTACACATCATTTCAATTAAACACATCAAATCCAATAAATGTGGAATCAACAAATGTGTTAGTCTCAGGGGAAAGCAATGACAAACCTCCTCTGAACAAATCTTGCCAAGAAAAACCCATGAGAGGGTTGCCTTAGGGTCACCATAAATCAGAAATGACTTGAAGGAACACAACAATATGTAAAGGATGCTGGTTCCACTTTAGGCCCATTTTAGTTTCCCCAAACCCCTATTCTTTAAAAACAGCAAGTAATATTCTAGTTATTTCTAGTTCTCAAAAATGTTTTTGGCTTTAAACATGGTCTAAAAGCACAAAAAATGCATATAAATGTCAAATTGCCCCTCAAGGACTTCTGAAGTACAATTTGCCATAGGGAGAAAAAACTGGGGTTAGTAGGGTAAGGCCCCTACGAGGTTTGAGGCTGTCCTGTAGGGCTGCATGTGACCCATAGGCCACACTTTGCAGAACATAAAAAGAGAAAAGGTCTGATGATGACAATGGATATTGAATAAGACCTAAAGAGATGCCAAATAAATGTTTTTTGTATTTCACTATTCCAGACAATTAATGTGTTGTAGATAATAGATAATGTTGTGCAACTCTTTTCCCTTCTGGTAAATTTCACCTTGATGTTCACATGAGAACAAAAAGCCAAGCTTCATTGTAGCATAAGGAAAGACTGTGAGTGTGTGTGCATTAAAAAGGCTTGGGACATTATGAATTTGAACATTAGTGAAAATGGATAAATAACATCTGTACAGTGGTGGAAATATCATTTAAGCAAGCTGTTGGTCAGGGATCTTGGAATGAGACACAAAAGAAAAGAAGATTCTGCCTCTTAGTCTTTTATTCAAAATAGCAATAATAACTAATTATCTGGGAGAGAAGGTTGAGTTTAAGAATAGACCATTATACTCCTTGGCTTGTCAATGGAAAAATAAACAGAAAACAGCTATTCCATTCAATTGCTTGCTATGTGCTCATCCTAAATTAATGTGGGTTTGCCAAGAACATTTTCTACTATATAATACTTTTACTAGATATAACCATATTTAATTCCTCCTAGAAATAACACCACAACATCATACAGAGTGGGTAAACAATAGCCAGAAAGCTCACCCACCCCATAAATCAAGACAATGGGAAATACGTTTATGTTAACAGTGCTAATGCTAGGGAAATGTACTTAGAAATACATGTATCCACCAAATATTGCTCTGCAAGAAGATGACAAAGAGTAAACACATGACTCATTGTCTGGACAGGTCCGGGAGAAGTGACTGGATCTAAACCTAGGTATGCTTGGACTGTTCTTGCTGTGTGCCTTCAAGTCATTTCTGTCTTATGGCAATTCTAAGGCAAACTAATAATGGGTATTACTTGGCAAGATTTATTCACAGGAGGTTTGTCTTTACCTTCATCTGAGGCTGTGACCTGACCTTCTTTGGCATTTTTAAACAAAGGCTGGATGGCCATCTATCAGGAGTGCTTAGATTGTGTATTCCTGCATAGCATGATGTTGGACTGGTTGTCCCTTAAGGCCACTTCCAGCTCTAAGATTTTAAGATTCAAGACCACCCAGTGGGGTTCCATGACTCAGAAAGGATTTGAACCTTGGTCTTCCAAAGTTCTAGTCCACAACTCAAACCACAACCCATGCTGGATCTCTGGTATGCTTGGAGTAGGCCCATTGAAATGCCTGACACTTAAATTAGTTTAGCATGACCCATTGATTTCAATATGTCTGCTTTAAACAAGGCTATACTTAGTCCAACCCACACAATGCTATGCTGCCATCTTGAGAACAATTATTATTGTTGTTTTTTGTGGGTTTTTCAGGCTGTGTGGCCAGGTTCTAGAAGAGTTTCTTGCTGACATTTCACAAGCATCTGTAATCCCGCCTCGATCCATAGGGAGAGGTGGGAAAATACAAATAAAAAGTATTATTATTATTATTATTATTATTATTATTATTATTATACACATGGCGCACAGTGTCAGGATGCCCTTCTGGCACAGTGTGCAGACACACTGCACTGAAAGGGTGCAGAAGAGCTGTGGCGCCGGCTCTTAGGGTGGCCTTTTGCCAGCCCTAAAAGGAGCAGCATTTTGCCGCACTTTTAGGGTGGCAAAAGGGAGCATTGGGGCTGCAGTGTGGGGGTTGCCATGGCCCCAATCCACCACTCTATGGGGCGGCTCTCTGCCATCTGCATCGTCCCTTAGTGAAGAATTGCATCTCTTGAGTATCCAATATCTCCATCCTGATCTATAGATATCTGTAAAGTATACCCTTTCCCTCTTTGGACAAAAGGAGTGAGCCTTTTCCCTTTCTTTGTTCTGGAGAAGACCACAAAGTCTGTAAAAATTATAGAAAAAAGGGAGCAAGCAATTGAGGATGGAGGAAATAAAAAAGCTAGTTTATAGGCCTCCTCATATCCTCACTGTTTTGTTTCAATGTTGATTCTTTGTCCTGCTTTTGGCTTCTTCTACATAAATTTTACATGCTAGCTGTTTAAAGGCTATGAGGAAGGAATGTGGGAACAAATAAACTTTATTTTACATAAATCAAGAGCACACAGCAGAGGAATATTACATTCCCTTCCTGAGTTCCATATTGCAATATTATTTATGAAAACTTTTTTGCAGGTATTCTCACCCATGCTGTGTATATATTCCCAGGGGAAGTGAAGAAAGAAAGCCAAAAGCTGTAAGCCATAATACTGTTGGCAACAGACAGTAAACAACCTCAGAGTGGATCATGTCACTATAACAACAAAAGGAATCAGACTATCCTTATATTCAGAAAGTCTTTACATTTCTGGCAAGCTCGCTCCCTGAAAAACAATTTTCTTCCCCCTTAGCCTGTAATTTATGCCTGTGAACAGCACTTGTCCCATACACTCTTGGTATTTCTATTTCCTGCTCAAGGAGAAGGTATGCCATTTAAAAAACAGTTAGCAGTGAAGATGCACAAGTCAATGATTCATTTTGCTCACTGTTTGCCTGTATCCCTCATCTATGAGCTATATGCATGTGGGCAAGTTTTGTGCTACTCTGCCATCATGCTGAAGAGCTTTGCAGATCAAAGCTCAAAATAAGTCATTACAGGTTGTTGAGTCTTCCTTATCTGAAATGCTTGGGACCAGAAGTGTTTCAGGCTTCAGATTCTTTTGTATTTTGGAATACCTGTATTTTCATATGTATACATAATGAGACAGTGTGGCATAGTGGTTTGAGTATTGGGCTGACTCTGGAGACCAGAGCTCAATTTCCTGCTCAGCCATGAAATCCACCGGGTGACTTTGGGTAAGACACATGCTTTCAGCATCAGGAGAAGGCAATGGCAAACCTCCACTGAACAAATATTGCCTTCGGAAATTATTTGAAGACCAGACATGAACAAACATAATGAGATATCTTGGAGATGGGACCCAAGTCTAAATGCAAAATTGATATACACCTCATACACATAGCCTAAAAGTAATTTTATACACTAATCCTTAAAAAAATAATTTTGTGCATGAAACAAAGTTTGTATATAATAAACCATTAGAATGCAAAGGTGTCACTCTCTGCTACCCATTAAAAAAAGTTTTAGTTTTCAGAGTTTTTTGGATTTCAAAATTCTGGATAAGGGAGACTCAACCTATATTTCCTTTTAATGAAAAGTAATAATGGTACTGTATTTTGTTTTGTTACTTTATGAATGTTAACCTCACCCCTTTTATGGTATAACCCTAATATTTTAGTTACATTTATAGTTGCAAGGGTTTGGCTGCATTCATGGTGGAGGAGCATCATTACGTGGTTCATGTGCTGGCTTGAGATGTGCCTTTTACAGCTATCTCACAATCTGTTGTGGATGTTGAGAATGAAATGGATGGGAGGAGAGTGTCCTAAATCCAATTTTTAGTCCCAGCTACATCAGAGACACTGAACTAACTTGAAAAGTAAGTCAACACTTACACAAGTCCATCAATTTAAAGATTCTACTTTAGGCGATATTACCAATTGGATTAGGCCAATGTGTTTTGTACACAAACCAGTGGCCTATAGCCTTCATGTTGTTGTTATTGTTGTTTTTCTCAAGGGTGACCTTGGAGAAAACCAAAATTTTAAACTTAGGAGGCTTCAACAATAGATTTGGATGGCATTGCTATCTCTGGTACGGAAAAGATCAAATCCACAAGGAATTTTGACATCATGTGATAAGAAGAGCTTTATTAAAAGCATGGAAGGAAATTAAAAAAGAAACATACAGGAAAATTCCCTCATGGATATCTCCCCATGAAACCTTTGGAAAGTGGACGACAGTCAAAACATGGCTAAGATACAATGAAATACTAAATAAAAATATACAACAATATGAACTCAAATCTATGACAGAATTTGAACAACTTGACTCAAAAATGTATTGGCTTTTATTTACTCAACTTAATGAAAGATATAAAATTGATAATAAACTACAAAGATTTTAAGAGGAACTTACAGGCTTAGATAAAGTATTATTAGAAACATGAGAAAAAAGAATAAGCAAACTTTACAAGATATTAATGCAACAGAAAGAGGACGTGGAAATAATATCTAACAATATGATTAAGAGGGCAATGGATATTGGAAGAACGATAAAATTAGAATATTGGGAAAGAAGAAGGAAAAGAACAGAAAAATTTACATGCTCACAAGATCTGAAAGAAAATTTATGGAAAATGGAACAACGACGGTACCTTACTCCAGCTAGAATAGCAAAAATCTACAAAAAAGTCTAATGAATGCTGGAAATGTAAAACAGAATGTAGGATCTTGGTATCACGTATGGTGGAGGTGCCCAAAAATG
The DNA here is from genome assembly GCA_020142125.1 of Phrynosoma platyrhinos. Taxonomy (NCBI): domain Eukaryota; kingdom Metazoa; phylum Chordata; class Lepidosauria; order Squamata; family Phrynosomatidae; genus Phrynosoma; species Phrynosoma platyrhinos. The sequence continues at coordinate 367,305,782 of CM034701.1, read as the reverse complement.
AAAACCTACTGGAAAAAAATACATATCACAATTGAAAATATATTGAAATTCAAGTTTGAATTATATCCAGAATTATACTTATTATTGCTTGTGAAATGTACATCCAGAATTATACTTACCGTATTTTTCGCCATATAAGACACACTTTTTCTTCCCCAAAA
>CM034701.1:367286751-367301303 GCA_020142125.1 Phrynosoma platyrhinos | reverse complement strand
TTTGTTTGGGATTTGTGTGGATTAACCAGCAGATTTGCCCCATGTGATGATGTCCTAAGAGAGAAAGGAGCCATCAGGGGAAAAACTAAGGACCACAGAGATCACCAGGGAGCTGTAGGAAAGAAGAGGCTGCTGTGTTTGCTACTGCCTTGGACTTCTGCTTTCCTCATTGCTCTGACTCTCTGCATGACTGAAGCCCTGGTTCAGCAGGCCCTGCTCTTTACATTTGCACTTTATTCTTTCACTGTGTATAGAGGGCAAAGGTTTGTTCTTTTGCTGGACAGAGAAAAGGATCTGCTACCTGAATTACCCCCTTTGCCTCAGGGAGAGAGAGGCAGACCAGCTCCATTGGACCTAGCCAAGATTAAGAAGAAGAGCCCTACCTCCAGTCCATCTGCCATGGTCCAGGCCTCAGAGAGAGAGAAGAAAGGCTGGACCTGATCCTCTTTCCTACTGCCATTCCCTTCTTCTTTTATGTTATGTCTTTTTAGATTGTAAGCCTGAGGGCCGGGAACCCATCTAATTAATCATTTGTAAGCCACTCTGAGAGCCTTTGTGGCTGAAGAGCGGGGTATAAATACTCTAAATAATAAGTAAATAAATAAATAATTTTTGTATCTTCCTCCAGCCTCATCTCTGGTTCCATCTGAGAAATTCTATATAGATTTGTCCAAGCAATAATAATAATAATAATAATAATAATAATAATAATAATAATAATAATAATAATAATTTCTATCCCGCCCCTCTACCGAAGCATTTGGGGCAGCTTACAACAATAAAAACTCACAATAACCCATCCCAAGCCCAAACCCACCCTCCCCTTAAAACAGTATTAAACATCTTAACATTAAAACAAATAACACAATAAAACAATTATAATAGTTTACACAAATAATTATTAAAAAGGCAGTCTAACAGGCAGCCCGTGAGCACTAAATAGGGTGGCTAGATGTGGCAGCAGGTGGGGGGAAATTTACTTATTCTTTGACTGGGAATTTAGTCAGGAAAGGCTGCCAGAAGAGATCCATCTTGACAGCCTTTTTAAAGCTGTCTAAGAGGGGTTGCAGACTGCCAGAAATAGTGCAAATTGAGTCCACTTTTAGGGTTAGGGTTAGTGCTAGGGAATCATGGGAATTGTTTTTTTTCTGAGACATTAAACCTTCTCTGTCAGAGAGCTCTAGTGCCACAAGAAAATACAGTTCCCATGATTCCCTAACTCTAACCCTAACCCTAAAAGTGGACTCAATTTGCACTATTTCTGGCAGTCTGCAACCCCCCTAAGTTGGTAATTTGTCAGATATCGTCTGGCAGGCTGTTCCATAATCTAGGAGCTATTTCTGAAAAAGCCCTCTGGGAGGTTGTTGACAGTCTAGACTTAGCAGGTTGAAACAAATTCCTCCCAGAGGACCGTAGTGTGCAGATAGGATTATACAGAAGGAGATGGTCCTGGAGATAGGATGGACCCAAGCCATGTAGGGCTTTAAAGGTGATAACCAACACCTTGTACTGGGCCCGGAAACTAATCGGTAGCCAGTGGAGTCTTTTCAAGACTGGTGTAATATGGTCTCTCCTGGATGTACCGAAAACCAACCTGGCTGCCATATTCTGGACTAATTGAAGTTTCTGGACCAAGCACGAGGGTAGCCCCATGTAGAGCACATTACAGAAAACTAGTCGGGAGGTTATCAGCACATGTACCACAGTTTTGAGATCCCTTACTTCCAGGGAAGCTGGTAACAGGCACTCCTGACCATCACATTCACCTGATTAATCATGTGAAGCGACGAGTCTAGGAGCACCCCCAGACTGTGAACATAGTTCTTCGCAGTAAGTGTGATCCCATCGAGGACTGGAGATTGTATCCCAATACTTGGTTTCGGGGCTGCTACTGTGAGTACCTCCATTTTATCTGGATTCAGCTTCAATCTGTTTTTCCTCATCCAGTCCATTACCGCCCTAAGACAGTCGTTAAGAGGAGAGATGCCATCAGAAGTCGAGGCTGACAACTGGGACATGGAGAAGTATATCTGGGTGTCATCAGTGTACTGATAACACCCAGCCCCATGTCTCCAAATAATCTCTCCCAGCGGCTTCATATAGATATTAAATAACATCAAGAGGATGCTGTGATCGATCGATTCAAAAGCTGCTGAGAGATCTAAGAGCACCAGTAGGGTCACACTGCCCCTGTCGATGCTCAAACACGTGTCGTCAGTCAAGGCAACCATGGCAGTCTCAACTCCAAACCCAGTCCTAAAGCTGGTTTGAGATGGATCTAGATAATCAGTCAATAGGCTTGACCGCCGCTTCCTTTAAACAAGATGGAACAGAGCCCTTTCTGAAGAATGTGTTATGTCCCTAAGGAACACTTTTAATGCATCTCTGCCCTGGGCAGACAACCATGAAGGGCAAGGAGTTTTCTTCACTTTACCAAAGAGCTCATCCATGTCATCGGTATTCACAGATTGAAATTGATCCAGTGAAATCTTAATAATGGACACCTCATCAACAGATTCTGTATCAATGCTGGCATCTAGGTCAGCTCTTATCTGAGAGATTTTATCTGCAAATAAGTTGTTAAATGCATTGCAGCAGGCCGTTGTCAGGTGAAGCAAGGGGTTCTGTGCAGGAGGAACCTGTGTCAGCTCCCCTACTACCCTAAACACCTCTGTCAGACAAGACTCTGCTGATGCAATATGTGCAGAGCAAAAAGATCTCTGCGCTGCACATACTGCCTCTCGATAGGAACGAAGAAAGTTCCTATGATGAGTCTTGTCAGATAAGAGTCGAGTTTTAGCCTTGGCAAGATTGATTTCCAGGTATTAACCAAAGATTCAACAGAATCACTGGCATTACCAACCATTGAACCATCTAGAGCTTTCTGGAATCCAATTGGATCCATTTGCCTGTGAGGGTGGACCATTCCAATAGGTCTACCACCCCCAGTGGGGCAGACAATGGTTCTTAGCTCTGCCTTGATCAGGAAATGATCTGTCCATGACAATGTGGAGATATTTATTATCTCCACCCACAGATATTCCTGTTCAGTACTGAAGACCGCATCAAGAGTATGACCTGTACAATGTGTGGGCCCAATGACCAATTGGGATAGGCCCATGTTTGTCATAGAATACATGAACTCCTGAGCTGCACCTGTTAGACTTGGCAAACTGGTCTCGAGTGGGATGTTGAAAACTAAAAACTAAAAGTCTGTGTGACTCCAGCAGCAACTCTGAGACCAGCTGTGTCAGCTCAGTTAGGGAGTCTGCTAGACAATGGGATGGTCAGTAAACTAGCAGAATCCCTAAACTATCCCTGGTCCTCAGGCTCAGGTACATACATTTGAAGTGGGCTGTGTTCCAGACAGGTATCCTGGTCAAGATAAGGGTATTTTTGTGAACCAGAGCCACACCGCTCCCCCCTGCCCACTTCCCCTTACCTGCTCACTCACAGAATACCCGGCTGGGAGGGCCTGCGCCTACACAATGGTGCTATCCTCCCCCAGCCAGGTCTCTGTAAAGCAGGCCCCTCATCTATGAGGAGATCATATATAATATGGGTTTTATTTTTACCATTTTTAATAGTTTTCAAACAGCGATCCCACCTTCCTTTGTAATAGCTTTACACTCTGTTGCCGCCATACCTTCCCTTCCCCCGCACAACCTCAATTCCTGATCCCAGATTATTCCTGGCCACTGATAAAGAGGAAGGTGTTAAGAATGCCAAGGTGACTCCCACCCCTGTACTAGTGTTCTGTTTGGTGAGAGCAGCCTTGGCAGAAAACAGTCAAATAGCCTCTTTTCAATCCTCTCCCGACCTCAAAGTCACTGACACTACCACTGACACTGCTGGAAGCAATGTTATTTGGGCTGGCGTTTTAAGCCCTACTTGGCCTCACAGCTATCTTGCTGCCGCTACTGCCACCACCATGCTGCCGCTGGAGGAAATGTTGCTCTGGGCAGTTTCCTAGCCCCCACCCACCTTCCTACAGTTTTGCTGTTAGAGCTGCCGCACCGCTGCGCTGCTGGAGACAGTTATTTGGGTGGGTGTTTTGAGCCCTACCAGGCCTCACAGATGTCTCGCTGCCACTGCTACCATGCCACTCCACCGCTGGAGGAGGCTAAATAGCCTCCGCTGGGCCACTGTAGTCACACTGCCGCTGCCTCCACAGAAGTTAAAGGGGCTGGTGGGCTGGGCTGCGTAACCTCAGCCGGTTCCTCCAATTGCCAGAGATGTTAAGGGCTGCTGGAGGGAGGGCTAAATAGCCTCCACTGGGCTGCTGTAGTCGCAGCACTGCTGCCTCCATAGATATTAAAAGGGCTGGTGGGGCAGGCTGCATAGCTTCAGCCAGTTCCTCCAACTGCCGGAGATGTTAAGGGCTGGTGGAGGGAGGGCTAAATAGCCTCCACTGGGCCACTGTAGTCGTACCGCTGCTACCTCCATAGATGTTAAAGGGGCTGGTGGGGTGGGCTGCATAGCCTCAGCTGGTGATGTTTCCAGCAATGCAGTTCTTACTAGCTTGAAAAATAAATAAATAACTTGGACAAATTGCTCAGAGAGAAGTATGTTGTCCTTTCTCACCCCCCCCCCACTCCCCCTGTTGAGAATGCTGAGAAATATCATGACCAGAGGTAAATTTAGAAGGTTTCAAAAATATGTTTAGTACATATTTTGCCCTGAGAAAGGGCTCCTGGCTATAAATGCTTAATCAGAGTGGGGGTACCTGAGAATCATCCCTTCAGTATTTCAAATATATTCTTTTTAATGACTCTTTCTTTCTTTGCTATGCAATTAGATATTCTAAGAATTTGCGAACACATTAAAAACCTCTCCATATTTTTTTTATTGTAAAACAGACATGTGTGCATTTGTTGAATTAACTTGGAAGATGAATGTCATATGGCAAAACCATAAGATGTATTTCACAGAAAAATATAGGACCAAAAAAAAAAGTCTCACACTTAAAGTATGGTGTAAAATAACTGCATTTGCTTATAATTTTACTGGCATCTTGGGAATACATGGGTATCCATAAAGTGAAGAGAGGTTTAAAAAGTTTATTAAAAGATGTATTTCCCACCTTTCAATCCTGTGATAATACAACTGCACACATTTGCACAAAAACAGAGTTTGGGAAAAGTTTGGTGTGGGGCTACAGCTTTGGATTGAAAGAATATACAGTAGGACCCCACATTATGTGAGTTCCTATTACAGTTGGCCCTCTGTATACACAGACTTTTTTAATCCATGAATTCAACCATCCATGGCTTGAAAATATTTAAAAAATTAAATTCTACTAAGCAAACCTTGATTCTGCCTTTTATATGAGGAACACCTTTTACTACCCCATTGTATTAATGAAACTTTAGCATCCATGAATTTTGGTATCCACAGGGGTCCTCGAACCCAGTAGATACTAAGGACCATGGTACATGGTTTCACTTATAGGCAAGGAGCTGTGGGTCCCTCCTTAGTCACATTTGCTTGTTCCAATCAACTTCTATCAGATGTTGACCACAAAGCTGCATTGTAGGACCTAGAAAATGCCTAGAAAGAACCTTTTCTAGGCACTTATAGGTCCTCTAGCATCACTCTGTGGTCAACCTCTGGCAGAAATATACCATAGAGTTACCCTGAAAGTCCTAGGAAGTGCCTGATCATACATTTTAGGTTAAAAAACCTCAATCCAGATTATAAGTGAATTTCACATTATTTGAAGGGTCCCAGAACAGATCCTTGACATAACACGTGGGTTACCTGTACCAAAGTATTTGCATATTGATTGACAAACTTGTTTTTCCAATGTTGAGAAAGTGTGACAAGAAGCCTCCTGGACTGATAAGAATCACAGAATCATAGACTTGGAAGAGACCACAAGGGCCATCCAGTCCAATCCCCTGCCATGCAGGAACTCAAAATCAAAGCACATTTCATCAGTATATTTACTTTCTTTTGGTATAAGTGAAATGCTTGCACCCATGTAGCTAGGAGAGTGTCTTCTACTATTCCATTCATAACTTCACATAATGGGTGCACTAATGGTTGTGCAAATTTCTTATAATATTCTGGTGGAAACCCATCCATTCCTGGGGATTTTCCTAATATAGATCTCTTAATTGCTTCTGATACCTCTTGAAATGTAATTTTCCTGTTTAGCTGCTCTCTTTGATCTTATTAAATGGAATCAATTTACAACCATCTAAATATTTATTAATAAGATCTTTCTATAGCTCGTCTCTTTTATATAGATTATCATAGAATTCATATACTACTTCTTTCAGTTTAACCTTATCTATATATTGTTGCTCCTTTGATTTTAAGCATGGTATCTGTTTTCTCAATTTCTCTTTTCTCAGTTGAAAGACCAACCACTTTCCAGGCTTATTAGCTCCCTCAAAAGATTTTTGTTTAACATACCTTATTTTCTCCTGTAACTCATCTGTTAAAAACAAAGAAATCTGTTATTGCAATGCTTTAATTTCCCTCATCAAGTCCTTTCTTTTTGGAAATTGTCTCAAATTATCTTCTTTTATAATCAGCTGTTTTTATAGTTCCTTTAATCTCTGAGTCTTCACTTTCTTAATTAAACAGCTTTTCCCCAAAAAAGAAACCCCTCATCACTTCTTTTGCAGCTTCCCACACTATATTCATACTTGTACCTTTATACATGTTTTCTTTAAAATAATTTTCTAAATAAATACCTGCTTCTTCACATAGCTTATCTTTATTCAGAAGTCCTTCCTTTAATCTCCAACTAAATTCTTTTTGTCTCAATTTAAGGTAAGAAACCACCAGATTATGGTCTGAAAACAGTCTTGGATTTGTCTTTATATCTGTAATTCTCAAAATCAAATGAGACAACATGAAAATCACGTCCAATCTAGCCCAAGACTCATGTCTATCAGAATAGAAAGTATACTCTCTTTTATCCTTATGCTTTTCTCTCCAGACATTTTTTAAACATATATCCATCCAACTAAAAAATCCCTCTGGCAATTTACCTTGATTTGGCCTTTATTCTTGGATAAAATATCTAGCTGTGGATTGATAACCCCATTCCAGTCACCCATTATTATAACTGATTTGAATGACAAGTTTTCCAGTTCATTTAACTGTCCTGGACTATGGCCAGCACCAGTCCAAACAAACACTGATAAGAATGGTTTAGCAAGAAAGGAGCTAAGAGGCAGGCTACAGACCTTTCTGTTAGTTCCCAAGAAGCACACCAGTACCAAAGCCATGGTCAGGATTCCAGGGTACATAATAGTGAGTTCAGTCCAAGGTCAGGGCAGCCAGAAGGTAACAAGTGTCCAGTCCATCCCAAAGTCAAAGGTTCACGGCACACAAGGGTTCCAGAGAGCAAGGAGCCAGTGCTAACAGTATCACATAAGGAAATTGCAATAAGCTCTGGCACTGAGTAGTCCTCTCCCAGGTGATTAAGTAGGAGATTCCCTCCTTCATGCCAGCTTAGGCTTGTTAGTCAATTGCCTCTCTGCAAGCCTCCTTGACTGATGCACACAAGCACTCTCTGCCCTGCGTTGTCTGAAGGAAGGTACTTCTACACTTGCTTCTTCCTGATCCTTACCACTAGGCTACTGTGCCTCCATAGAGATCCTACTAGTGCTAGGCCCTGGCTGCTCTTCCTCCTCTGGGACTGGGAGGACAGGGCTGGGATCTGGCAGGGCAGGATTAGGACCTGGTAGAGCCTCCCTTTCATCCTGCACTGGAGTAGGTTCATCCTCCTCCTCATCCTCTGAGTCCAGCTCCTGACTCACCATGACATTAACAAACTTTCATAAAATTTCCCTTTTCTTTCTAGGGGACCATCAACTCCAATTGGAGAACTTTTTCATCCTCCAAGACAATCTGCGCACCAACATAATAGCCCTTATTATCATTCAATATTTCCACAGCATTATATTTTGTTTTAATGTATAAATCAATAGTTTTATTCTTCCTATTTGTAGCTGAAACAAACACATTTCCAAGCTTAAGATTCTTGAGAAATCTTATATCAGCATTTTTTATCCTATTCTCCTGTAAATGAAGGATTTCAAATTCTTGCTAATTTAAATAATGAAATACTTTCCCTCTTTTGGCACAACCATTTAAACCTTTTATGTACAAGGAAGCTGTTTTCAAAGTGTTCATCATCATACTCAGGTCTATCTCTTTAAGTTATTACTTTAGTCACACTATTCCCATTTTAGTTATAAAATTTTTATTTGTAATATCATCAAGAATGGTTGTTTTATCTTTCCTTTATCTCTCTACATCTCACACTAACCTTCCATGTCATTCTCATCTTGGTTTATATTTAGACCACTTTCCGAGTCCAGCTCACCCTTGGATTCACTTTCTGAGTCTGTTTCACTCTCTTCTTGTGTTTAATTTATTTCCAATTGGTCTAATGTCCTCTCTGAGCTAGAATTATACCCTGTTACCTTCCCCTTATGTAACACCTTTTTGTCTTTCATCTGTTGAACTCTCCTTTCTTTTTCGTATTCTTTATCCATAATTCTACTTTGTAGTCTCATTCTTTCCTTTTCCTTTTCATTCTTCCTCTTATATATACATATAGTTTCTGTCTCTTTCTTTTCTTTAACATCTGAATTTTTTTTCATTTTTTCTTTATCATTTTCTCTCTTATTCTCTCACCTAAGGAGTTTCCCAAAATCTCTAGCTTCCTGTACTGATCTTATCTCAATTCTTTTCTTTTGGAACCAGAATATTAAACCTTCTGGCATCCTCCACCTATAGACAATTTGTAACTCTCTGAGAGAAGGTGTCAAAAAATTATATTCCCATCTCTTTCTCATAATTATTGGTGGTATATCTTTATGCAATTGTAATTCTTTCCCTTTAAATCTCATTGGTGTAGTTTTATGTTTGAATAATAAGGCATCTCTAAGTTGTTTTCTAACAAAAAAACAACAACACCACAATATCCCTTGGTACCTGTTTTTGTTTTGCTGCAAAAGAACTTAATCTATATAGGTTATCAGTTTCTATCTCACACTTATCCAAGTCTTCGTCCAAATACTCCGCCAAGATCCTCACAATTTTTTGTAATAAAGTTTCCCCTTCTTGCTCTGGGGTAATTCTTATCTTCAAATATCTTTCCCAAGCTCTTACATTTTTCATCACGTTTTCTTCCACTACATCCCTTTGTTTTTGTTTTATCTCCTTTAGATTTTCCTCAAATTTTTCATGTTTCTCCTCAATCTTTTCCATTTTGTTTTTAATTTTATTCATCTCTACAGACATCTTATCTATTGCTACACTAACCCCATTTAAGTCCTCTCTTAATTCGAGTTTAATTTCAGTTTTCGAATCTATCTTTTCCTATCTTAAGTCTTGAATTTCCTTACTCAAATCTGTTCTAGTTTTCCTTAGCAGAGACAAATTAGGATCCATAATTTTTGGTTGATCTAGTGAGGGTCTGCAAATTGATTGTGCCTGTGCCTGTGCCTGTGCCAAGGATCTTGTAATTTTCCCTGATGCCATCAGTTTACTTTAATGAAAAATAAATAATATATATTTATAATTTGCCAATGTGAAATTAAATTTATAAATTTAAGCATAGATTGGTTTGCTTACATTAAATATCTTTTCAAGCCTATAACCTTTGCCACTATTATTACATTAGTCTACACACCAAACCCAAAAAAATTCTTTTCAATTCCAAATTTGACTTCCAAATTAACTAGCTTAGTATTAATTATTAATATTAAGCTAGATTTAGTCAAACTATTCCTTCAAAAATCTTTAATGTGTGCCCTTTTCTATTAGCTCAACCAATCAATTATCCTTTTTTCTAAATAGGCATTATGTTTAATTGACTCATCTACATTTAAATAATATATTAGAGAAATCACACCTCCCTCCCTTTCTCTTATAGTTTCTTTTCCCTTTTAAGGGTTCTCTTATTTCTCCAATAGTAAAAGTTATCTTCCAGGTTTTATTTCTCTTCCTTCCCTTCAGTTTATTGTCTGGGTCATTTTTAATTCAGACTTTCATCATTCCTATCTTAATCCTCTTTCTCTTTTCTTATTAGTCCATCTCCATTTATTTTCTCAAGTTATTTTAATTCCATCGATCCTATGTCCAGTCCTTTACTCAATCTGGGTCTTTTTTATTTCTCTCCTCTCTTCTCTCTCCTTCCACTCCTACTGCTTCTTCATTTGTATCTTTCTACCTCCAATCGTTTTACTGCCTCACATCCAGCTTAATCTGTCTCGTGGTTGTCTCCTGCTCCCTTTCCCACCATCAGTTACTTATCTTCTATTATCCTCTGCCTCCATTCCCACCACCGATAATTCACTTCAGTTGGTTGCTATTATTGCCTCTGGAGAATGGACTACGCTTCCCAGAAGCCCTTTCCTTGAGGGAGAGAGCATTCCAGGTCAAGCTCTCAGACTTCAACTCCCAGCATTCTTTTGGGATGTTTGACTTCCTCCTCTTTGTCCTCCCCTGGCCTTACTTCACCCTTTTCCCAAAGAAGCCAACTATCATGCCTTCAATAGGGGTCCTTATGAGCAAAGGCTCCTCCTCATACATACAAGAGATATTTCTATTAGCTTCTTATATTTTCTAATGCCCACCAGTAAAAGTAAGTCTTTCAGAAGATACTCCCTAATGAAGATTACTAGTCCGCAGCTTTTCAAAGAGTCTCCAGCTGCTCTTAGCTCTTCCTTTTAGCCTGTTGAAGGTTCTCTCTCTATCCCTCTCTCTCTCTCTCTCAATTTACCAAACTGTCTGCTGTAGTTTAAGAATGATGCTTATCTGAGCTCAGTAAGATGTTCTGCTTAAAAATAACAAACTGGCTGTCTCCACAATGCCAAATTTTTTCTTCACAAAATTAAAAAGTTGCTGGTGTTCCTCAACCCATTAAACTGAGGAGAACAAAGAAGTGGATGTGGCACCTTTTGTCGCTGCTTCATTCTTTCTCTTCAACTCCTCCACATATATCTAAATTATAGTTTTCTAGTGTTCTCCTTTTTCTTAGCAGCTCTCAAACTCCATCTCTGCGTTTCACTTACCAGGGTGACAATTCTGGTTGTTTAAACCTCCCAACAACCAATTTCTACTACTTGTTAGATGGTTCCCAACAAGCTAGCATGGAAAACATCTCACCAGTCCACCATCCCAACTGGAAGTCAAACAGTTCATCAGTATCTTTACCTTCTTATTAAAAATTATAGACCAATTTCAATGTTAAATTGTGATTATAAGATCTTTATGTTGATATTAGCTAAAAGATTTAAAAGGATATTTGTAGAATGGGTTAATAAAGATCAATCCATTTTTTTTACCATCATGAGGGATTAAGGATAATATAAGATTTGTCTTGGATTTGATAGAATGGCATGAAAGGAACATTAATAATAAACTGGTCATGCTTTTCATTGATTTTGAAAAGGCATTTGACAAAGTTAATTGGTTATTCCTATTCCAGGTTTTGGAAAGGCTAGATGTTGGCACTAATTTCATTAAATGGATTAAGGCAATCTACTCTAGACAAATGGCATGGGTGTTGGTTAATGGTGAAAAGACTAAAAAGATTGACATTCAAAATGGGACCAGACAAGGTTGCTATTTATCCCCCTGGTTGTTTTTGATAGTTAGCAAAGTTCTTAATAACAACATTAGAGAGGATAAAAAAGTAAAGGGGGTAAAATATAAAAGTCATGAATTTAAACTGAAGTCCAGAAACAGAATTTAATAGAGAGTTCAGGGTTTCAAATATGTAAAAAAATTAAATATTTAGGGATTGAGCTAACAACAAAAAATGTAGACTTATTTAAGAATAATTATGAGAAGTTAATGAATGAGATAAAAAAAGGACTTAAAGATTTGGAGTAATTTGAACTTATCTTGGTTGGGGAAAATTTCAGTAATTAAAATGAAGGTATTGCCAAATTTATTTATTTTTTTCAGAATATCCCCATTATAATAAATAACAAAACCTGTAAGATATGTCATAAAGAGCTCTCCAAATTCATTTGGGGTGGAAAAAGACTGCGAGCATGATTTAAATATATGCAGGATAGAACCTCAAAAGGAGTTTAGCCCTACCGAATCTTCAGATCTATTATGACTCCTTTTGTCTGGATTAGCTTATCAATTGGTTTCTGTTAAAAGATGAAAGATTACTTTGTTTGGAAGGGGTAGACCAAAGATTTGGATTGCATGGTTACCTGTTATATGAAAAATGTATAGTCCATAGGGACTTCCTGAATCATTATGTCAGTAAGTCACTTATGAATGTTTGGCTAAAATATAAAGCAAGGTTATATAAAGGATTACCAGAGTGGGCATCGATTCATAAAGCCTTCCACAGAAGAGAAGTAATAGCGCATGGAAGATTGGTTACCTATGCTGACTTAACAATAAAATCATCAGCAAGTAAGAAGATTGAGTTTAAGGATTTAAATCAACTGGTGGAAGAGGGTTATCCCTGTGGTTGGCTGTTCTATAGTCAGCTAAGAGAAAGATTTTTAGCTGATGTTAAAAAGATAGGAATAGAAATGGCGAATAACAAATTTGATGAGATCTTGAAATCAGATAACCCATATAAGAATGCATTATTTTAGACATGTCTGTTGAAAATTGAAATGGAGGAAGAGGTTATCAAAGAGCCAATGATTAAGAGGGCTCAAGACCTCAAACAAAACATCAGGCTGGATCAATGGGAAAAAACATGGAATAGAAGATTAAAATTTACTGTTTGTTATGAGCTGAGAGATTTTTTTTAAATGCAGTATAGATGGTATTTGACACCAACCAAATTACTGGTAGCTAAAATATATAAAGGGCTTTCAAACAAATGTTGAAAGTGTAAACATGAGGTAGGTTCCTTCTTCCATGTTTGGTGGAATTGTAAATGGGCTAAAAACTTTTGGGGTAAAATTCACTGGATGATAAAAGAAATTTTGCAAATCCAGCTACCAAAAGATCCTAAACTTCATTTACTAAGCATATGTGACATTAATGAAATTGAAGGTAAATATGGGAAACTTTTGTTTTATATTACCACTAGCGCTAGGAGAATATACACTAGTAAGTGGAAAGTTGCGAATTCTCCATTAGTGGATGATTGGTTGTTTAAGGCCCTAAGCAGACTGCCAGAAATACTGCACATTAAATTGAGGCACTGCCCTGGCTCAGTGCTAGGGAATCATGGGAACTGTAATTTATTGTGGCACCAGAGCTCTCTGACAGAGAAGGCTCAATGTCTCAGAAAAAAATACAATTCTCATGATTCCCTAGCACTGAGCCAGAGCAGTGCCTCAATTTAATGTGCACTATTTCTGGCAGTCTGCTTAGGCCTTAAATTGATGGATTTGGTCCAATTGGATAAGCCTACTATACTTATGAGAGGCCAAGACTGGAAGAAACTGGTGAGATTTGGAAACCATTATTTGAATATCTAAAAAAGAAGAGGGAAAGAGATAAGGAATTATAACGTAATAATAAGAAAAATTTAAATAGATAGAAGGAAATAAGCAGAAAATAGAATAAAAATGGAAAAGCAAAGAGTGAAGAATGACAGTAAATAAGTTATAATTTATGACTCAGTTGGAGTTCAGGAAGTCACATTTAGAATGGCAATTGTGAGAGTTGTTTTTGTTAGTTTGATGATTTGTATATGTTTAAGTTTATGTTTGTGTTTATGTTTGTGTTACTGTGTACATGTGATTGTTTCAATGGATGTGTTGTTTTATATTATCTTAATAAAATTATTTTAAAAATTCAAAGCACAGTTCAGGACATAATCTTCACAGTTCAGGACATATTCTGTGCAAAATTCACATGTGATTGTTTTACACAAAAAGTGGCATTTTCTGCACATAAAACAATATTTCTATGCAGAAATATTCTTTGCTGCACAGAAAATACTACTTCCTGCACTGAAAATTGTGCAATTGGGGATTTATTCTGCACAAAAGTTGCATGTGGTTACCTTCTGAAGAAAATGATATTTTCTACAAAAGAAATAATATTTCTGTCTAGAAATATAGTTTTCTGTACAAAAATGCTGTTTCCAGCACAAAACAACCATATGCAAATTTTGCAAAGAATAAGTCCTGAATTGTGAGAAGCTCCACAGTGGGAACAAATTTGTAAAAAGTACTCATTGTTTTCTTGAAGAAGAAACAAGTATTATATCTCCAGCTGCACCTCCCACAATGATCAAGGCAGGCTGGCCACTGGTTCATGGAAGAGGCTATAGATATACCCTACTTCTGCAGTTGGAGAGCAATTGTAAGCTGGGAATCTAGTGTCATTTCTGACAGGAAGGATGGGAGCCCTCTTTCCATAGCAGCTCCTTTGCCATCTGGCCAATGGATGGGCCCATTCTGGTCTTGTTCTTGCCATGATGTTCTACCCATGGCAACAGTCAAAATATGTTTTACTTCCCTTTAACAGTGCTGAGGAAATTGGCAGCACAAATAGAATCATACCCACAAACATTTAATAAATGAAAGTCAGAAAGCCTATGGACCTTATCAAACGCTGGCCAGTAATGCGCAAGACACGCGAAG
>CM034701.1:367257765-367267934 GCA_020142125.1 Phrynosoma platyrhinos | reverse complement strand
TGGGATGAGTCCTTCCTGAATCTTTGTTTGCAAAGAAAAGCCAGAGAGTTTAATCCACTGGAATGAAATTGATCTACTCTGAAGTTGATGATCAAATGGCCCATTAAAAAATTAAAGAGTGGATTGACTTTGATTCTGTCTTTAGCTTGCTTTTCCATACATTTGGAATGATGACAAAGAACTAATATCTAGTTGCTAATCCCAACTGGAATAGACACATTGAAATGATTTGATTTATGCAAGTGTTGGCTTAGCATTCAGCAAGTAATTCACCAGGTGTACTTTAGCTAAAACCAGACATTTAGATTGGATTCACCGATTTTGAATATATCCTCTAACAAAGTAAAACCCTTGAGCAAAACCCCAGAAGTCTACTAGTCTGGGGATATAATCAGAGCTTGGAAGCTTTGCTATCTTGAACTATGAGTCTCAGAATATGCCCATCCCAAGTTGGCATAGCCATGACCATGCTGGATCTCAGAAGATGGGTATAACTTGAAGATGTTCTGTCTCTGGTGATTGTGAAAAGCTCCATGTGTCTATAGCAATCTCTGTACACAGTTCCTATTGAAACTGTCACTCTTGACCAAGATATGAATTATGGGGAAAGGGAGCCTGAGGGGTAGCCTGCCATCTCTGTAAATGCTTGAATGAAATCCTAAACCATTGGAAGGGAGCATGACTTCTCCAAGTAATAAATTAAGCCTTCTTGCTTGTAGCTGGGAGAGTGATTCTAGCTTTCACCTTCACTTCATTTTCCTCCCTGTAGCATTTTGCACCAGCAACAATCACAACCATGTTACCCTTTCATACATTGTATATGCTAGGAGGAGATAAGAAAAACCAAGACAGACATGTTGACATTTTGTGGCAGGGATTGTGGCTCAGGGGCTGAGCATATGCTTTGAAACCACAAGGTCCCAAGTTCAATACCTGGCATCTGCAGTCAAAGGAGCACACAGAGAAAACAATCTGCTTTAGACCCTAGAGAATAATTGAGAATAGTGTTGCAGCAGGCCATATACAACCCTTTTATGCCATATCAATATGGCATCTGGAGCCCCACATCTCTCAGGGTCTCCTGAGACCCACATCACAAGAAGTCCCCAAGGAGTGCAATCCTCAGTTAAAACATTTTTCTCCCCCCAGTAGTTTCCTTAAAACTAAAGTGACTTTCTAGTCATTTCCTGGTAAGTGGAAGAATGGCTCATAGGGATCCAGGGGGAGGAGAGAATGGGGTTTTATGTGACTGCCCACTCTTGTCTCAGAGATACGTTCTTAAAAATATTTTCCCCACAAATACTATCAAGCATAGTCAGACCAACCAGTGGTGAGATGTGACAGGAGTGGTAGTTCATCAGTATTTCAGGGGATGAAGATTCCTGTTCATGGAGCAGACAATAATGACTTAAATGCTGACATATGTGAGCATAACTGGGCAGTTTCACTCACATAGGTATTTTTCCAGACCTTGTGGAAGGAGGTATTCAGGAGATCCTTCTTCAAGACTCCCACCTTAGTGTTACCCTGGGTGTAGACCTGTCCAAAGTGGACACTCCAAAATTAATATATGTTTGGGGAATTGCATTTTAGCTCAAAGGTAGTTGTACCTAGTGGCCAGGTAACAGCCTAGGTTACCAATCCCAATGCATACCAAGTCCAGAAGTACATAGAACTCCATAGGCAGGTTTAATACTGGTGAATTTCATTTAAAAGGTGAAATCAACATGCACACATAAGCAAACAATCACACATGATCACAAGGAATAGAGAAATCAAACATCTTAGATTGGAATAGAAATGAAGCTTCACTAATGGAGATACTGCACCTGAGAGGATTGCAACTTCAGTTGCTGGCAGTTTGGAGACTGAAAGAGGACTCAATTGCTCCTGTGGCAAGCAGAGGATGGTGAGTGAAAGAGGTGCTAACCAAGTTAACCAGCAGTGTTTCCGCCTGCTACTAAGCTAAGCCAAAGACACAATGAAAGAGTACCAATAATTATACTAAATTTACCTGGGGGCAGATTCCAAGGTGTTGAAAAGACCAAATGGCTGGAAGTTCTTTGAAATGGGTTTTGAAGTACTTTGGAAATGTTCAATAATATTTTGAAATAGTTTTCCAAGGTGGTAACACTGAGGTATGAATGGACAGCAATGGACACACATTTCCAGGTAGAGAGGATTGTCATGCAAGATTGCCCATGC
Organism: Phrynosoma platyrhinos; assembly: GCA_020142125.1. Classification (NCBI taxonomy): domain Eukaryota; kingdom Metazoa; phylum Chordata; class Lepidosauria; order Squamata; family Phrynosomatidae; genus Phrynosoma; species Phrynosoma platyrhinos. The sequence continues at coordinate 367,265,729 of CM034701.1, read as the reverse complement.
TTTGTCTATATTAAATCTGGAGCTGATTGAACCATAGTCTTGGATCTCCTCGCCTCCTCCAGAATGTCCGGGATCGATCAATCAAATCTAGGGGCCTTCATGCAACTGCTTTTGCTAGTTTATGTGCTGAGGCTATTTTTCTGGTAATGGCATCTGCAACAGGGACATAGAAGGGTCACTCAGCCCATATCCTTATCATAATTCTGATATCAAGAGAGGAGGGTATCAATGGGCTGTAACATTAGTCACAACAATACCTAGAGGCTCCTGGGTATAGCCTATTTCCCAGGCTACCCCGGCTTATTCCAGCTACTCTTGAGTACAGTGGGAGGAAGGAGAAAACTTCCTTTGGGGGCAGAGGCTGTTCAGAGCTAAGAAATAATAAATTGCAAGAAACATAGCTACATTTAAATAGTTACTAGAGTTATAACAAGGGTGGAACAAAATTACATTTCAATAGTAACATGAGTAAGAATATAGTTATATTATTGCTGGGAATAAAAAAGAGTTCCTAGTTTCCAAAGTTATTGTTAAAGGGCCCTTTTGGGGGTGTTTTAATAGGATTTCTTCACTTTTTACATTATTCTTTTGTCACTCAAATGTTTTTTCTTGCTGAAAAAAGTAACAGAAAGTAATAAGGGAACAGTGAGCAGTGCAACAAGCAACATGAGAAGGTGCTTTTCCCAAAGGAAGTTTACTCCTTCCTCCCACTGTACTCAAGAGCAGCTGGAATAAGCTGGGGTGGCCTGGGAAATGGCTACACCCAGGAGCCTGTAGGTATTAGTTTGCTTTTCAAGCACTATTAACAGTAATAAATTATCTTTAAATGTGATTTTCCAGGCTCTAGGCATTTTACATCACCTTGATCTGATCTATATATGCTGTTATTGTTGCTGTTGTTGTTAACTGCCTTTGATCCAGTCCCAACTTATGGTGACCCTGTGGATGAGACATCATCAAGACTCTCTGTCTTCCAATGCTGCTTAGTTCCTGTAAATTCAGACCTGTGACCTCCCTGATTGGGTCTATATATCTGATGTGTGGTATTCATCTCTTTCTACTGCCCTATACCTTTCCTAGCATTATTATCTTTTCCAATGAATCATGCCTTCTCATGATGTGACCAAAGCACAACATCTTCTTGATCTGTTCAAGGACCCATTTGTTTGTCTTTTTGGCTGTCCATGGTATCCTCAGCACATTTCTCCAGCACCACATTTCAAGTGAATTTATTTTCTTCTTATTCACTGTGTTCACTGTCCAGCTGTCACATCCCTATATGAAGATGGGGAATACAATGGTTTGAACAATTTTAACTTTGATGCACATATACTGTAACCTTGATATTAACACTTCTAAGTAAATGGCATCTTGTACCACCTAGTTGTTTGAGTGTTGGACTACAACTCTGGAGAGCAGGGTTCAAATCCCTACTTGGCCATGAAAATCCACTGGGTGACCTTGGGCAAGCCATACTCCCTCTGCTCCAGAGGATGGCAATGGCAACCCCCCCCCCCCGAAAGAATTTGCCAAGAAAACCCTGTGATAGGCTTGCTTTAGGGTTGCCATAAATTGGAAACAATGTGAAGGCAAACAAAATGCATATGTGCACACACACACACACACACACACACACACACACACACACACCATTTTGGTAATGTGGCACCTTGAAATACCATTGCTAAATGTTTGACTTGAGGATTTGAGTTTAAACTGTACTTAATTTAAACTCAAATTGTTATTGACCTTGTGTCCCATTCTGGGATAAAACTAGGGGTATCAAATAAATAAATAAATAAATAAATAAATAAATAAATAAATACTCTAGGTAAGACTAACACTGGTTTTAGCCCTTTGTCTTATTGTAGTTACTATCTATAAGCCAAGATGTTAACGCTGCTCAGAAATTTGTCCTGTTCCAGAACTGCTAAAGGCTTCATTTTGTACCAGACACTGGTACATGTTAATGCTATAAGATAAGCTTTATTGGTGGTAAATGAAACAGCAAATGGATTTTTGCTGATGGGGTTCAACATCCACTCACAGCTAATGGTACAATTGGGCCTTCAAACAATTAATCCTACCCAGACTATCCTTGGCAGCAATTGAAGTCCTCGTGGTGAGCTGTGGGGGCCTTTTAACTGGGGTGCACAAAAAGCACACAAAATCAAAGTGTGCAAATGTAATTCTTCCCTCTGCATCCATTAGAACTCTACAAGCTGGTTACTAAAAGAGAAGATTCACTATTCCAGTCTATTCCCAGCCTACATATCTTTTGCAACCCATGCCAAAGCAAAACACATCTAACAAAGTTGTTGTTGTGTGCCTTAAAGTCTTTCTGACCCTAAGGCAAGCCTATCACCAGGTTTTCTTGGCAATATTTGTTCAGAATGGGGTTGCCTTTGCCTCCCTCTGAAGGTGAGAGTGTGACTTGCCCAAGGTTAGCCAGAGGGTTTCTGTGTCTGAACAAGGATTTGAACCCTGGTCACCAGAATCTTAATGCAATGCTCAAACCAAACACTCAAACAAAGTCATTATATACAAATTAGTCCTTTCTATATTATTGGGCAGTTGTTAATGTTTGGCCGAGACACTAACAAAGTCTCCAAAATCTATTTGCCTAGTGGCAGAGCCCAAAATCACTGCAACATACCTAAAGCAGATTGACTGAAATGAATGAATGTTTTCAACTAGCTTTAGTCTTGTTGATTTCACTGGGTTCACTGTAGTTAGGATTAACACTATATGTAACCCCTTTGTAATGTTCTGATTACCAGATATAAATCACTACAAGAACACTGATCAGAAAACACTTTTGCAGTGTTCCTTTTAATTGTATATTGTTTATCTAATGAAGAAATTAAAATGTGGGCAGGAATATTAAAGTACTTGGAAAAGCCTTTCCATCTTCAGGGTGTGTGTATGCTCCTTGGATTTCAAGAACATGAAAAGAGGATCTGTTGGAGATGTATGGAAAGGAAAGGAAAATATAGAAGCTAATGTCTGACACGTGGTATTTGATATTTCTAAAAGTTCATAGAGCATTGCTGTTATTCGTGCCTTATTGCTAGATTCTGACATTGGTTCCAAAATCTGAAGCCTTGTACAAATGTGCCCAACATTTCACAAATATTTTTGCTAAATCTGTGCAGAGTTTTCATAAAACCTGGGCCAAATTTCAACTCAAATAAACATAGCTTGATGTCTGAGTCAACTAAGGTCTATTTTTAGTGTCCCGAAGCCTTTCTAAAGACTTACAACCTGATGTTTTAGGGTAAAATTGCTAGTGACTTAATTGAAAACAAACTGATCCTGAAGAAGCAGAAAACACTTTGTTAGTGTACAGAGTACAGATATTAATTAAAGAATTTGACTGAAGTCTAAAAAAGCCAATGTCCATGAAGTTTTGTATGGCTTGATTTGTATAGCTAAAATTTTACATTTTGCACTGTGAAAATAAGAGCATTATTATTCAAGCCTATCTTTTCCTCAATGTATTCATTCAAATGTTGAGGTTTGGTACATAATGTATGGTGATCCAATGCTGTATTTGTTATCACTCACTAGTATTTATGTGATGGGTACATGAAGAAGGGAGAGGAGGCTATTCAACTCATAAGTGGTCATAGCTCAGCTGTACAGTGCATGCAGTGTATGTAAAACCTCCCTAGCCAAGTTCAGCTTGCTTTGAACTCCTGAAGCTAGCATGCATCTCTCAGGAGCAGTGAAGACTGCTTTCCCATTGTCATGTTATTGAAGATATATTCAGTAGGTGGTTCAGTTAGCTTTTGCATATGGAATGGAAGGGGTTGTCGTCTTCTTTCTTTATCCCAGATAGCAAAATGTTTTGGGCCAGAGCTGCAAATTTTGCTGCTCTTTACTGCACTGAATCCCTAGGTTCCAAACCACAGAGGGCAGCCACCAGCTTGTGTCAAAACAAAGAACAAGACGTTGCCATCTGGTTATGGCCTTGGAAAACTCTGTGGACTAAACCCAATTGCTAATTCCTGGTAGAGAAGATCCTTTGAACCAGTGGGATTTGTATACATCTTGATTCATCAGCAATTGGATGAAGAACTGGCTTTTGGCCACAATTCTCACTGGACCTTTAAATGTCCCTCTGATCTTCATCCCTTCACCCTTTAGTAGGGGGGGGAAATCCTGTCAACAGAAAAAAGAGGTAACATAAACTTTTCCCAATGATATGAACCACATACCCTCTGACTGTTCCAATTTTGCAGGGAGAACTTGATTAATCCTATGCTGTCCCACTTTTTTAGTTAATTTTAAAATGTCCCAGTTTCTCTCTCATCCTACTGCTTTCCTCCTTATTACTTGGCTTACTTCCACTGGTGCAAAACTTAATTCAAAATTCAAAAGTATATTGTAATGAAATAATAACCAGAGTGGTGGTGGGGAGAAAGGGCATAATATCGCCCTTCTCAGAGGTTCAGGCAAAAGCAAACTGCTTCAGCCTCTTCTAGCTTATTTATTTTTATTCATTAATTAATTTTGCCATCTTGATTATATTCTGATATAGCTTGACCACATGTGTCCCAGTTTTCATCTGTGAAATGTTATAGGGTTTTGAACAAATCCATTTTATATACAAAGGCAAGAGGCAAGGCTTACCCCAAAACAATCAAAACTGGAGAAATCATGCCTACACACAGAGCATGGCAAATCAGCTTTGGTTATTAATATCCTATTAGCATGCACAAAACTGACTCTTTGTATTCATTTGATAAATATTCCCTGTATTTATCTGATGGCTAACTGACAGATTTCCAGCATTCCTTTGCAGTCTTAAGGGGGCAAGCTCTTCCAAGGTACCTTAGATAAAGATTTACAATAGAAAATCCAGATAAAATCAATCATTACAATCATAAAACTAAAGCATCAATATTAACATTCTACATTCTACAATTCAGAACAATTTAAAATAAAGCAGAACAATACTATAAAACAATAAATGGTCAGATGCTGCTCTAACTAAAACAAATGGATTTCAAGTCTTGTTATAAAATGTAGTTAAGAAGAGATTAAACTTATTTCCATTGGGAAGGAAATTCACAAATATGGAACTACTACTAAGAAGATCTTAGTGAAGTTTCCACCCACCAGTCTAATTAACCCCAAATTGTAGGCTTATAAGAAGGGTCTCTGAAGACGGTCTTAAATATTGCTGTATCAAATTCTACTCTCACCTTTCTCTACAAAGACCCACAGCCTTCTGTGTAAAACACAATGTTTCTGGAACAAGAAATATAAATTGCGTGCAAGAAACATTTTTTTAAATAAAAAGTGATATTTTTTCATGCAGAAAATTGAGTGTGGGTTTAAAATAACTCCCTGAAAAACTTCATAAGTTGCAAAACATTTTCACCATTTGCAAGTTTCTCAGGCATCAGGAAACCAATTAGTCTGTAATGGAACAAATAGTAACAAATGTTCTTTCCATCCAGTATCACAACCATGCAAACAGTCTGCACTGTCCAGGAAATTCTGGGGGCAGTCCAGAATATTCTGGTTCCACAACTGCTCTGCCCTGCCCTGAAATCTCAGCCTCCATTCCTGTGGCCATCTGCACAGGCATCTCACTAAGCCACCCAGCGCATCCACTGTTGCAGGTTGCTTGCTTCTGAGGTCAGACTGAGGCATCCAAGGGCAATCATGTGCTGGGCACCTCTTTGTGTCCTCAGAACAAGTGTCTCATGGTGGTGGCAAATGAAACAGGTGGCCCAGTGGGACATCCAAGTAGACAGCCGGGGCAGCACAGGAACAGAGCACTGGATTTTCCTGGAAGATTTCGACAACAGGCATATTTTTTACAATGTTTTAAGACTGGTATAGCCTGGTTCTGGTACAGAATTTGCTGGATGCTATCCAGATTGCTCACATCAGAACCAAAGTTTTGAAAGTGAGTCATCCAAATAGGATGATGCCAGAAGGAGGAGTGGAATGGGCCTTTTGACCTATGCAGACAAGGTCTAGGTTTTAGTGCTAGCTGCTCTCTGTGGCTGCATCTACACTCCAGAAATTGTGTAGTTTGATGACACTTTAACAGCCATGGCTCAATGATATGTAGTTTGTGAGATATTTTGCCTTCTTTTTCAGAGTGCTCTAGTGCCACAACAAACTGCAGGTCCCAGGATTATATGGGGTGGAGCAATGGCAGTTAAAGTGGGGTCAAACTGAGTTATTCTGCAGTGTGGCAGCAGCCTGTTTCTTTTTAATATCGTTACACAAACCTATGCATATATTGATGTATGTTTTAATCTGTAAGCAGCTTTGGGAACTCTGGTGACTTGAAGGGTAGGGTATAAAGTCAAATCACTAGCATATAAATCAACAAGCAAGTAAATAAATTAGAAGCTGATCTGCCTATAGCAATTGGAGAGACTCTAGACCTGGTTCATGACACTTTTTAATTAGTGCCTTGCCCAAAGCAAGCTGTAAATTAAGATGTTCAGCAAGCTCTGATGAAGATGCTAAGGTCCCTTATCGATGCAATTCTTGCTTTCAATCTCCAGGTTCATTAACATAGGCTGAATGAGTTTCACAAAGTTTGAACATCATGTGACTCCTGAGTCATTTTTCTCCAGCTGAGGGTACATTTTATCTTGCCAGACATTTCCACAGTTTGTGTGAGTCTGGTTTGGCCAGCTACACATGATGTGGCTGTCTGCTTGTCTGAGAGCAAGAGGGAAGGTTTCGGGTTTCATTTTCCTCTTCACACTGTGCTTTTTAAGTTTCCAAAACAGTTCCTAAGTACTAAACATATGCTTGTTGTGCTTATTTCTGGCAACCGGCACTGAGAGCAGGCTAGGATTGGTTTGTTGATCTATAATAAAACATATCTCAGGGGTCTTCAAAGAGGAGCTTAATGAATTTTGTGTAAGTTGGGGGTGGGTGAAAGTTACATTTCTCAAGGTGCCCTTTCTTAAGGTTTGTAAAAATAATAAGTTGAACAACATAATTTTGTGTGAGGGGTTCATGAAGTATGGAATGTACTTATCTAGCCTCATATTAAATAGGATTTATTACACACGTCCACTCATAACAAGATCAAATGAACATAGCAAGGTCTGTTAACCAAATAAAATAAATAACCCAGCTAAACACACATTTCAAGCAAGTAGAACTGGAAATCTAGCACTGAACTAAAGCCATCTGCAGAATTACAGTAGACTTTTGTGAACACTTAAATCTGAATAATTGGAGATCACTAAATCATTTGTGTCATGAGTAATACTTAAAGTCAGTGCTCCTTAGGGTCATGCTTATCTCTGATAAGACTCCATTTCACCTTGTGAAATTTATGTCTGGATTTTATTTAAGCTTATTTTAAGGACTATGATAAAACTCACAACTTAACAGGAGAGTTCTACCCTATCCCACAGATGGTTGAACCTTCTAATTTTTACATTTTTAAATTTCCCCTTTTGTAGGAGTTTATTGCACTGCCCTTTCCCATCCTTTCCTTCTGACTTAGGTGCAGGATGAAAACTTTTAAACATGGATTTTATTGCATACCTCCATGCCCAGGCAGAAGGCATCCAAAACCTCTCCCTCACTTTTGCAAAGAATGGGAAAATCCTGTTCTTTCAAAAAGTGCGGGAGAAATCTGGATTGGGTACAGGATGCCATGATCAGGCACAGAGTCATGCAATAAAATCCACATTTAAAATTTTTCATCCCATGCCTAGCTTGGGAGGAAAGGACAGAAAAAGGCAGTGTGATAAACTCCATGCTGTCCAAATTCAGTATGTCTAGTTTTTACCAATATGAAGTCAATAATCTCAACAATGTTAGTATGAAGCAATCAAATCACTGGGATAGGCTGGTCAAATCTGTCAAATTCAGCTTCTCCCACATTCATTTAAAAAAAAAACACCTCAGGATCTTTATATCTCAAAATGAAGAAATTGTAAATATGGTTAGACTCTTAGTTTTTTTTT
>CM034701.1:367180261-367220945 GCA_020142125.1 Phrynosoma platyrhinos | reverse complement strand
GAGTGTGACTCCATCCAGGACTGGAGACTGTATTCCCAGATCTGGTCTATTGATTGATATTCAATTGATATTCTATTTATTTAGTGCAGTGGTAGGCAACCTTTTTGAGCCGGGGGCCGGGTTGCTGTCCCTCAGACAATTGGGGGGCCGAAGCACCAAAAATAAATAAATAAATAAATAAAAATTAAAATTAAAAATTTTCAAAAAAATTAAAAAAAATTAAAAAATATGCATGCACACTCCCTCAGCCCCAGAAAAGCCATGGCAAAACCCCTGTGGAGATTTTGCCAAGAAAACCCCAAGAACAAGTAATAACAACAATAATCAATATCATCATGGTGGGGGGCGGTGGCGGCAGCAGCAGCGGCGGCAGGACCGGCCTGGGGCCAGTCCAAAGGCCTCGGGGGGCCACGTCCGGCCCCCGGGCCTTAGGTTGCCTACCCCTGATTTAGTGGATCTGCTCCACTCAGGAGTAACAACAGGATTTAGGATTAATTTTTTTTAGCTCAGATGCAGTGGCTTAGTGGTTAAGACATCAGTGCTGCTGATCAGAAGATTGGAAGTTTGGCAGTTTTAGGCCTGATTGCCTCATGATGGGGTGAGCTCCTGTCACCAATCCCAGCTTCTGCCAACCTAGCAGTTCAAAAGCATGCAAATGAAAGTAGATAGATAGGTACCACTTCTCAGTGTGAATGCAACAGCATTTGGTGCAGTCATGCTGGCCACATAATCACCAGAGCACTCCTTGGGCAATGCTGTCTCTTTAGCTTAGAAATGAGATGAAAGGAGATGAACACCACTCCCTACATTCAGTTATGACTAGACATTTATGCCAGGAGACTACCTTTACCTTTTATATTTTTAACAACAATTACTCTTATCTTTATTTTTAATATACAAATACAAATAAATAATTTTATCTTTTAATTTCCACTGTTTTGTGGAATTCTTCATACAAAATTCCCAAAATGTGAATTATCTTGTAATCTGACATTTTTGGATGAGAAAAGTTGTAATTTTGTACATCCTGAAAGCAATACACCTAGATTCCATTACTGTTACTTTCTGGTTTTTGTTAAGTATTGAAATATGCTTTAGTTTTTTGTTTTTGTTTTTATTTCACTGGTACCTCCACTGACCACGGGGGACAGCAAGGATCACCCATAGAACTTGTTGATATGTGAAACACCACCATAGGCCAAGGTCTTCAGCAAAGATTTATTAAACTCCCCTGAGGTCAAAGAGCAAGATTTGATTTCAAAGAGCCATCAATCTTAATAAGCCCAGGGCTGTCTTGTCCTGTGAGGAGGGAATACAAGTTTTAGCTCCTCTCCTCATTCCTGCACCAAGAATTGGAAGTTAGCATGGCCTGTTAGACTGACCTCTGGGTTTGCCCAAATAATTCAGGTTCTCATCTCTTTAACTGTCATGGCATAGTGTTATGGAATTCTAGGCGTTATAGATTGTTGTGGCATCAGAGTCCTCTGACAGAGAAGGCTAAATGTCTTGACAAAACTACAATTCCCAGAATTTCATAGCACTGAACCATGCCAGTTAAAGTGGTGTCAAACTGGATTATTTTTGCACTCTGGATGCAGCCACAGTAATGGGTTGCTAGAAGTTCTATGCTTTGAGCCATGGTAGATGTTTGCTTCCATGTCACTGGGGCTGTGAATCCATCATTCTGCTGTTGTTTTTAGAGATACTCATGTTTCTGAACATATTTTGAGGGATAGGATTCAGCATCCTGGGTGAAAACCAGAACAGATTTAACACTACTCACATAAAAGCCACCAGCTTCCACTTCTGTGCTATCTTCTCCCAGCTATGGAAGGCAACCATAGCAGAAAGTCTCAGGATATAGGTGTACCCCACCCCCTCATGACCCCATAAATAGAAGAAAAATCCTGCTTCCGTAAACTCAGAGGTTTGAGAAGTGTTCCCATATGATGTCAGATTTGTACTTGCAAAAACAAAGAGAGATAACAAAGACAGACAAAAATTAAATGCTCTGTGCATTAAAGGGTAGAACATTAAATTAGTTTGGCTCAGCTCAACTATAAATAGCAGACAGGAAACAATAGTGAACAAAGGGCTTTTTCTAGGAAAAGAAAATCCAATTCATTCGCAAATCGTAAAGTTGCCTTCAGGTGAAGAAAAAAAAAAGAAACCAAAAATAATTATTAATCCAAGGATTTATCCTGAACAGGTTGAGGGGAAAGATCCACAAGTCAGGACAATGGCATCCTTTGAGAAGAAGACTAAGGAGGAGGAGGAGGAGGTGGTGGTAGTGGTGGTAATAAACACTTAAAACACTCAGAAATATTTATTTTAGTAACATGTAGTAAAATGCTCCAAGACCTAATTAGCACAGTACTTGCTTCAAGTCCAACTACATTTCTGCTTCAAGTGCTTTGTGTGGCTTTTGTAAAGACATATGATATTTGTGAAACAAAATTTCATTCATTTATTCACATTGGGTGAAAGCTAGGAATTTAAATAAATAAATAAACACACACACACAATCTATAACTCTATCAAAAAATCTGTGATCGTCTCATGATACTTCCAATATGCTACTTAGCTACAAGATATAATGCCTTCTTAACTGTGGCAACCCAATGACGGAATATCATTTCTAAGGAGGTGGAATTGTGGTTACAATTACAAATATTCCACTTGAAAGACACCCCCTGATGAGTCGGGAGGGGCTTCTTGTTGTGCTGGCCATGAGAGGCCTGATTGGTCAAGCGTGGGGGGGGTCTTAGAGCACCTGCGTGCTTGGTCCAATCAAGTTGCCTGATTCATATCCCAAAGTCTTGTGGTGCCTGTAATCTCCCGAGAATTGGGGTGAGAGTTTATTCTTTATAGCTCTGCACTGCCACATGGTGGCAGCCATTTTAGAGTTTGAACTGAGCGAGTCACATCGCTCTGCTCTGTGCTCTGGCTAATTGCTTGGCCTAGCCTTTATTCTTGGCTTTTCCTGCATTTGGCTTTTGCTGATTTTGCTCTTTCTTCTACAAGTGGAAGTGTTCAGTTATTCCCTCCCTGTGTAATCCAGAAGGCCGAGTGTTGGGTAAGCAAAAAGCTACACTTCATGAACTTCAATCCCTTACAGGACTGCTAAATTTCACCTGTAAGGTTGTATTCCAGAATGAACATTCTGCGTGAGATTGTATAGGGCTATTGCAGGGATAGTTGTACCACATCATCACATTAGGATCACAAGGGGGATTCGTGATGACTTAAAGGTTTGGGAGTCTTTCTTGGAGCAATTCAATGGGACTTCGTTTTGGAGATCTGAAATGCTCCTCAGAGCAGACTTTCAGGTGCATTTGGATGCTGCTGGCACCCATGGCTTTGGTTTTTACTGGAATGGCCAGTGGGCTGCAGAGGCATGGCCTTCTGCATGGAATGTGGTCTGACTAGAGACCTGATGTTTTTGGAACTTTTTCCTATCATAGTGGCTGTGCACTTGTGGGCAAGCCAGTTTGCTAACAGGACTGTCTGGTTTTGGTGTGACAACCAGGCGGTCATCCATGTGGTAAATTTTCAGTCTTCTAAGTCCCCTAGAGTCATGGGTTTGGTGAGGGCGATGGTCATGCAATGTTTGAACTTTAATGTGCTATTTCAAGCCCAGCATGTTCCTGGTGTGCTTAACCCTTTGGCGGATGCCCTTTCTCATTTTTTTAGTTCTCCAGGTTCCGGCAGCTGGCTCCCGAGGCATCACCACACCCAATGGAGGTACTGGTCTTGCTATGGAGCCTTGGAGGCTAGAAATTTACAGGGCAATCCTGAATTCCGTTGCTCCATATACACGCAAGTCTTACCAAATAGCCTTGAATGCATTCAATCAGTTTTTTGTTTTTGTTTTTTGGAGATAGGGGAGGTTCAAAGTTGGCCAATTAGAGTTGACCTGGTCCTACATTTTATAGTATATCTTAGGCATTCTGGTCTCTCACCTGTTACTATTAGGGGCAGGCTGGTCGCCCTGGCATTTCACACCAGGGCAAGGGGCTGTTTTGATCCTACCACAGACTTTAGAGTTAAACGAGCTGTGGAAGGTTGGTCCAGAGAATCCCCTGCAGTAAAGGACTCATGATGGCTGATCACAGGTGCAGTCCTGGCTAGGTTATGGGAACAGTTAGCTGATGCATATTATTCACCTGATGAGGCGGCTTTATTCAAGGCAGTATTTGCCATAGCCTTCTTTACAGCTTTAAGAATTAGTGAAATTGTGCCTGGATCTCACAAGGATCAATCTGGTAGGGCACTTTTAATTTTGGATGTTGTATTAACAGAACAAGGAATTCAGATTTGTATTAGGTGCTCCAAGACTGATCAGTTAGCTAAAGGTCAGTCTATTTCCTTAGCCAAAGCACCTAGTGGGCAAATTTCCCCGGTGTTAGCAATGACCAATTATTTGAGGATTAGGCCCAAAGTGGCAGGCTATCTTTTTATACACTTGTCAGGTATGCCCTTAACTCAATTTTAATTTCAATATAGTGTTAAAGGAGACACTAAGGCAGGCTAAGCTGCCTCAGGCTTACTTTTCTTCACACTCCTTCTACATTGGAGCAGCAACAGCTGCGGCCACTCATAGCTTGAGTGAAGCTGATATTTGGCGAATTGGCCAGTGGTGTTCTCGAGCATTCAAGTCCTACGTTAGGCCATCAGGGAATGTGACTCCTGATCAGCTATGCTAATTTGCCTTATTTCCATTTCAGCTGACTTTTTTCAAGGCAACATATGGATCGTGAGCCACAGTTTGGTCTTCTGGGTGGAACACCATCTTCTTGAACACCAGTGTGACTCTACATTGGGCCTATCAAACATTGGAACTGCTAAGTGGTTTGGCCAAAGGGGCATGATGTAGGGAGCACTTCTTCCCTGGATCATGTAATTGGCTCGGTTGTATCCCCAACCCCAGGTTTTGGTTACACACCTGGGGGAAAATGACTTACCCCCTAAGCAGACAGCTTAAAGGGCTATCTTGGGGGCAGGGAAGGGGAGGGGCAGCCACACGATCGGCACCCCAACCCCTTCCCCAGGTCGTCCTCGGAGCAGCCAGCCCTCTGCACAGCCGGCGCTCCTAGGAGGACCTCCCACCGCAGCATTTGCATGCACTGAGGCAGAAGAGTTGGAGAAGGTGCACCACAGCCTTTTGTGGTGAACCTTCATCAACTTGTGAAAGGAGCACCAATTTAGTGCTCCTTTCAGGGGCAGCAAAGCTGCACTGCGGGACCGAGGCATGCGGATGCCTCAGTCCCGCGGCGCAGCTTCTTGGGGCGGCCCATGGATGCCCGTCTGCTTCCCCCCTTAGTCAAAGTCCCTTGTTTGCAGCTAGCAAAGCAGATAGTGAAAGATCTGCAGGAAATTCAAAAGATTTTCCCGGGAGCTGTAATGCTTTGGACTAAGCTCCTGCCAAGGCATAACTGGCCTGGAGCTCGCAAAGATGCTGCGATTAACAACGCTCGACGATGGCATAATCGTTCTGTCACCAAGCAGTTGTCTAAACTTGGCATTTCCATAATTGAACATGAAATTAACTGGATAGGCCGTAGCTGTACAGTGGGGGTGGGGTGCACCTCTCTCCTGAAGGTTCGTAGATCTACATTAAAGCACTCTCCAAACAAATTTTAAAAAGCAGTCTGCGGGGGGGGGGATGCCGAGCTAGGCTGGCCCCCTCTTGTGGCAGGTAATGACCCCCACCCCACAGGAAAATTAATCTGGCTAATTAAATTATTCCGGGTAAATTTGATAAAGTTAAATTAAAGGAAGTATGCAGTTAAATGCATGGTGTCACTAATTGAATGACGTCATATGATGTAATATGACATCATTTCCGTAGGGGAGGGGTTTGTAAATTTGTCGTTCTATTTGCTTACATACTTTGTCACATGTGGTGAAGGACCACCCACTTGGGGGGTTACACCTTCACACACACATGTGACAAAATTGTTGGAAGTTTATTTCTTGTAAATAGACTCTGTACAGCAAAATAAAAGTTGTGGCCTGTTTAAACCCAAAAAGAGATGTCTCGTGTCCTTTTTGCCAGTGCAATATTTGACCTGTTTGAAATCCAACAGTTCAAATATTGCACTGGCACAAAGGACACGAGATGCCTCTTTGCAGACTGCTAGAAATAGATTTCATCTGATATCACAATTACTGCCATCTTTGTTTTGATCATGTGGAGTGCTTTTAATGAATTCATTTTTGGGAGGATGGTTATGGTGTATTATTTTAATTATTTTGTAGACTGACTCGGTATCTACAAAGGAACAAGTTCATTTAAAAATGTTTAAATAAATGAATGAAATGAAAAATGTTTCATTTAAGCTTAAGATTCCATCATAATGAAAAGAGCAGAGATCCATGTGAACATGAATGAATTTATTTCCTGTCTATTCAATATAAAAGACAGTGTGGTGTAGTGGTTTGAATGTTGGACTATGGGCCTTTGCAGACTGCAAGAAGTAGTGCAAATTGAGTCCACTTTAACTGCCCTGGCTCAGTGCTAGGGAATCATGGGAGTTGTATTTTTTTTTTTTGAGACATTGAGACTCTGGAGGGCAAGGTTTGAATCCCCACTCAGCCATGGAAAGCTATTGGGTCACCTTGAGCAAGTCACAGTTTCTCAGCCTCAGAGGATGGCAGTGACAAACCTCCTCTGAAGAAACTTGCCAAGAAAACACTGTGATAGATTTGCCTTAGGGTTGCCATAACTCAGAAATGACTTGAACAATACACACTCACACAATCAACATGTTTTGTTGATATAAAATTGCAAGATTGTATCTGTGTGCATATGCATGCAAGCATGTTCATTCATGTGCCCATGTGCGTGTGCACATATATCTATATATAATTTCCTGAAGTGAAATTGTTTTATTTTGCCATGCCATATGGTACACATTGATTTGTTATGTAAGATAGAGCCTGGACTTCTTTCTTCCAAGTAAGTGAGCCAATAACTGTTTTTTTGAGGTACATTCAGATGAATGCTTGCCAATCTTTAATGAACACACTGAGGAACAGTGCTGGAGCAAAACACAACCACATAATTTTACTTTTGAACTATCTTGTCCCAGCATGCGCTGCTCCTCAAGTAAAGATTAGGTTGGATACCGATGTGCATACTTCCTTGGACTGTTGATCTAGCTACCTGATTAGAAGTGGTGCTGTCTTGGAAGAAATTCAAAGATATGCCATTACATGGTTATACAAAGTGATACTGAGTCAAAGTTGTGAAGGTGTGGGTGCATTATATTACCAGGTCATTGATCCATTGATTCATCCCAGTACTGTCTGGTCTGACTAGTAGCTGTTCTTCAAGTAGTCTGACATATGTCTCAACAATGCCACTTGAGCTTCTGTTAAGCACAGATGTCAAGTATCGTAAATACAGAAGACCATAACAAGAGCATTGCTGCATTATACCAAAGGCCTATTAGTTCAGCAAGGACTATGTGACTCCTGCTTGTACAAACCATGGGTTCTATACTTCTCTCTACAATATTACATGTTTATCTCTCTTTGGGATTTTCCAGGCTTGGTTCATTGTTGTCAATTCTGCATTCACTGGTTCCCTTATTTGGGTTGGCTATTTGTAGGATGTTTGTTTGTTTTTAAATGTATGTATATTTCTCCTGATTTTTGCAGCACTAAAGGTAGCACACAGTGTTCTCCTTCACATACTTTCCCACACACAAAAAGCCCATGAAATAAGCTTAGATGAGACTCAAGGAAAGTGTGATTGGCTTAGTGAGCTTCCCCTATAGAAGTCTATGTGGTTTTTTATGGCTATGTGGATATTTGATCCAGATTCTGGACCTTGCAGCCTAGCTCTTCAACTAGGGTGCCAGCGTGGAAATTCCAGGAAAGTTATGCTACCAAAGGATGTACAAGGAGGATTGCCTTCTAGAAGTCTTGGGTCTGGAGCTCACCAAGTTTAGCATAGCTTTCGCAAACATTTTACTCACTTCTCTGCCAGGATCAGAATGTTCAGCTGGAGTTCTACTCTGAGATGCGATGAAAACATGTATAGTCAACATATGAGGAGGGGAAATTCACCAGCCCCTCTCCTCCATCATCATTTCTACTGCCTTTTGTTTGTTCTCTACCTGAATCCATTCTTTGGGAGCAAGAGGTATTACCCAAAAAGTGTGTGGGGGGGGGGAGGACTTGGAGGCCACACCAATTATTTCAACATCTTCTTAAAGGTTGGGGGAACTGATTAGCTCAAGGAAGCTTGCAAGAGGCTAGGTAACATGATCATTTTCAACTGTTTATATCAGTACTAACCACAGGGGAATCTAAGAAGGTATTTATTTGGAAGTGTGCAGGAGTGCAACCAAACACAGTAGTAATTCAAATAGAAACATCATTTAGAGCTAACTGAAATAAAGGTATAGAAATTGGATAGTGGAGGCTTAGGGTTGTAGACAGGGTAATATGTACCTGTCCTGGAGAGGAAACCATAGAAAGTGGGGTGTGGCTCAAATAGAGTCTGAGGGCAATACAGGAAGAGGAATCTTGGATGGTAGGACAGAGCTCTATTAGGTGGAAGTATAAGCTGTGGCCTCAGTATGCACAGAATTATTAGATATGGGTCAGATTTTTATATGCTGCTTGGTGCCTCCAAGGGGTGATTAGTGTTCCCATACAAAGTGCAAAGAGTTGGTGTGATTTCTCATGGAACTAACACAAAGAACAATCCAGGTTGATGGTTTTAACTTCAGATTAACAAAACAGTGATTGGATTTAGGAATCCCCCAAGGTGGATGGATAGGTAAGTTGGCTGGTAACACAGGAGGGGAAGGTAGGAAGTATGGTCTTACTCACGATGCAATGAGACCTCCTTTGTCTCCAGTGCAAGAGGATATGTTGGAAGCCAAGGGAAGGATGAAGTGATCAGAAAACACATTTAGCTTTTATCTTAGTGTTACCTGGGACCTTCACATGTCTTTCCCATGGGAAAGTTTTCTGGTGTTCCAAAAGCCTCTTAAGAACATGCCTGGCTCCAGATATGAAAATATGGAAGCCCCATGTAAAGTGTGTGGGGTGCTGGGTATGCTAACAGAGGACACCTTGGAAAATCCAATTTTACACTTCTTACTGGTCCCATATCCTTATTCTCTCCCCTCTTTGGTCACTTAGACAAAGCCCTTGAAAGCTAGACCAAATTAAAAAAAATATGGCTGAACAAATATATTTTTTTGAACAGCACATAAAATAAACATGTTGACCAAAAAAGTGTTCACACAAGCTTATGGTTAGAGCGGCATATTCATTAACCTGGCCAACAGTACATGTGAAAGGGATCTAAGAATCCTAGTAGACCACAAGTTGAACATGAGTTAACAGTGTGATGTAGCAGGTAAAAAAAAAAAAATGATGTGACTCTAGGCTCCATCAATAGAAGTACAGTATTCTGATCAAGGGAAGTAATAGTACCACTCTATTCTGCTTTGGTCAGGCCTCACCTAAAATACTGCTTCCATTTCTGGGCACCGCAATTCAAAAAGTATGTTGACAAGCTGGAGCATGTCAAGAGGAGGGCAACCAAAATGGTGAAAGGTCTAGAAACCATGCCACGTGAGGAATGACTTAGGGGAATGGGGATATTTAGTGTGGAGAAAAGAAGATTAAGAGGTGATATGATGGCCCTGTTTAAATATTTAAAAGGATGCCATGTTGAGGATGGAGCAAGCTTGTTTTCTGCTGCTCCAGAGACCAGGAGAAGGAGAAATGGATGCATACTACAGGAAAAGAAATTGCAACTCAACATTAGGAAAAACATCCTGACAGTGAGAGCTGTTCGAAAGTGGAACACACTCCCTCATAGAGTGGTGGAGTCTCCTTCTTTGGAGGTTTTTAAACAGAGGCTGGATGGCCATCTGTCAGGGGTGCGTTGATTGTGTGCTCTTGCATGGCAGGGGATTAGCCTGGATGGCCCTGTGTTCTCTTCCAACTCTGATTCTACCTTTTACATTTGAGTCACAAGTCACTCCACCCTGCTTTCACACCTGACCTTCTGCTCTTCCACAGTGCAGAAATAAAGCAGTTTGACAATGTTATAACTGTCCTGGCTCCCTCCTATAGGATCCTAGGATTTGTGGTTTGGTGAGATATTCAGCCTGGTCTGTTAGAGCTCTGATGCCTCACCAGACTACAAATGACAGGATTCTTTAGGATAGAGTCATGACTGTTAAAGCAATGTCAAACTGCATTATTAAATGCCAAGTTATAATACATTTTACCATTACCACTCTAAAATACACTTCAGTGAATCCAGACAAAAAGAAGGTGCTCACAGTAGCAACCCCAAAACCAGGAATTGGGTTGCAACCTCCAGTCCTGGATGGGTTCACAGTCTGGGAGTGCTCCTTGACTCATCGCTCTTGATGACTAATCAGGTAAATGCGATGGTCAGGAGTGACTGTTATCAGCTTCGGCTCATACACCACCTGCACCCTTTTCTGGAAGTAAGGGACCTTGAGACTGTGATGCATGCGCTGGTAACCTCCCGTCTTGATTTCTGTAATGCGCTCTACATGGGGCTACCCTTGTGCTTAGTCCGGAAACTTCAGTTAGTACAAAATATGGCAGCCAGAGTGGTCTCGGGAACATCTAGGAGGGACCACATAACTCTGGTATTAAAGTCCCTCCACTGGCTGCCTATTAGTTTCCAGGCCCAGTATAAGGTGTTGGTTATTACCTTTAAAGCCCTAATGGCTTAGGTCCAACCTATCTTTCAGGACCACCTCCTCCCATACAATCCTCCCTGCGCACTCCAGTCCTCTGGGAGGAATTTGCTCCAGCCATTAAACCTCCCAGAGGGCATTCTCCAACCTCCCAGAGGGCATTCTCAGTAATCGCCCCCAGATTATGGAATGGCCTGCTGGACGAGATCCATCAGATTACAATGCTGAACAGCTTCAAAAAGGCTAAGAAGGCAGGCCTTTCCTGAATAGATTTCCCAGCCTCAGGAGTCCTCCCCCCTATTTCTCTTCACCCATCTTGGTGGCAATCACTGAGCTGTCTACTGTTATTTACTTGTATACTTTTTTTTGTTTAACTGATATTTTAATTATCATGTTTTTAATGTTATACTGGTTTAATTTATTTTTAAGCGGTGGGGACTTTGTATTGTATTGTATTTTATTTAATATGTTACACGAATTTTAACTACTGTAAGCCACCCCGATTGTTCATCAGAGGGGTGGGGTAAAAATAAAATTTATTATTATTATTATTATTATTATTATTATTATTATTATTATTATTAATTTATATACCGCCCAGTGGCGAACCAATCTAGGAGGTTTACAAGGCTAAAATACATACAACTTAAAATAGTATAATTCCCTCCCCCCTTAAAAAGTCGATTAAACTACATATCAGTTAAAACCAACTAACAATTCAACTTAACAATAAAACAAAGTAAAAATACAAACCAATAAAACCCCTGCAACTTCATTTCTAAAGGGGGGCTAAGAAGGCAAACCTGAAGAGAGAGAGATCCTAAGGTGCAAGAGTCCCGAGGCCCAGTATTTTAGTCTGGAAAGGCCTGCTGGAAGAGATCTGTCTTGACAGCCTTTTTCAAGCTGTCCAAAGATGTTAATTGATGGATCTCATCCGGCAGATCGTTCCATAGCCTGTGAAGCAATACAAGGGTTTTATTATAATAAAAATACCTGATCCTGTACAATGGAGTGGTGAAAGTGGCCTGTGAACCAATGCAGCCCTGGAATCCACTTTGGCAGTCTCTGATGCTCTCCATCAATCCTGCAAAACCTCCCTTAAAAAAAAAATCCTCTTTTTTGATGAAAACTTCACAGCACCCTCCCATGAACAAAAACATGCAAAATACTCCCACCCTTCCTAACCCCAGAGTCTGCCATCAGTGCTGAATTTCTCTGTTTTTGTTTGAGTTCCATTGAGTCTGGTGACAGGACATGCTGTGAATCTGAATAAAAAAAAATGGATGTACACTTGTCCCTCAATATTCACTGGGGTTAGGAGCACAGGACTCCCATGGATGTGGAAGCCCACAAATAACAAAAGCACTATGTTTTTACCTGAGAGAACACCTCTCTAGGAATCTCTAAGTCATCCAGTGCAATCTGTGGTCAACATCTGCCTGACATTGATGACAGAATTGTGCTGGAGGAGTTACAAATGCCTAGTGGAGTGTTCTCTCTATGAATCTCTAGGTCCATAAGTGCAACTTTTGGTTAAAGTTGACCACAGAATTGTACTAGAAGACCTAGATATTTCTAGAGATAACATATTAATAAAATCTGTGAATAATCAAATCTGCAAAAGTCAAACATGCAAATGTGGAGAGACAAGTATATTTTTGTACTGTATGTGTTTGGATGTGGGAGTTCAAGATGAAGATTGGCCCCTGTGCAGTTGCCCATTCCTGCTGTACAAGCATGCAAACCAGTCCAGTACCACAGCATCCTCTACACACAGAGGAAGATGACTATTGTTAAAGCTCTCCATGTGAGAGAGCATCTAGAGATAGTGGAGTTGCTGTTTTCTTCTCTACATATATAAGGGTGACAGACAGATAGAGACTAGTGTGGTGCATTCCCAATTCTGTGTTTAATCTACACATTTTTATCACAACTGAATAGGGTTTTAGTTAATCGCTTTGGTTCTGAGAGAGAAGTGGTAAGGAAGCTGAAGCTGGACTTGGTAGTCAACCCCTTATCATCTCCTTGGCTTCATTTGAACTGCAGAATAAATGCAGTTTGACACTGCTTTAACTGCCACGGCTCCATCCTGTGGAATCCTGGGATTTGCAGGGGTTTTTTGCTCCAGAGCTCTCCCATAGAGAAGGCTAAACATCTCCCAAAACTACAATTCTTAGAACCCCATAGCATTGAGCCATGGCAGTTAAAACAGTGTCAAACTGTATTATTTCTGCAGTGCAGAAGCAGCCCTTATGTCTGAAGCCAGACCCCTAGAAGACACACCTCTTTCAGTACTTTCCCTTATTGTCCTTCTTTTGGTATCTTGCTCCCCTGTATTTTATGCTTTGGAAATCTATCTGAACAGCTGGATGGCAAGGGTGAAGGGCCAAGATTGTGGTAAGTGCTTGGCTTTTAAGCCACCATCTCCAGGCATTGGAAGGATTTGAGAGCTGGGGTTGTGACCTCCTCAAGCTTCTGCTGCTGGGCCCACAGGACCCAAATTCAGGCACATTTTCAATAAGTCTGAGTAACAGTGCACAGATGTATATGTAGCATGCCTGCCTGATCATCCCACCATAAAGTTTAAGGAATGGAATGCATGGGATATCTGCTGTTGAAAGCAGGCTACAATATACCTCTTAATGGGTGGTTTTTTTTAAGACACCATGTTTGAAAGCAGAGACCTAAAAGGTCAGTTAATGGAACAGAATCGGAACCAATGACTGAATCAGAGCCCTACTTTCTGGCATACAGGGGAAAAAATAATAATAAATCTGGCTATTTGCCAGGGTGCCTGTAAATGCTTCAAGTGGGCTGTTTGTTTGCAGGCCCCTTTATTCACTATTCCCAGTACTGACAGCCTCCAGCTGTGTGAAATATTTTTGTGCCGACCATACCAGTTTAATGGTATGCCATTACTTCAAACCAGCCCAATAAAAATAATATCAATAAAATCTTTAAAGACTGCTTCTCATGCCAAAGTCAGGATGAAACTTTAAGGCTTTCAGAAAAAAACTTCTCTTTTTTTAAAGAAAACATATCTTTGACCGTATTCTTACTGACTCAGAATCCTGGATATTTGGAAAAATGTTACTCTTGTAGCATTGCCAAGTCAGCAATGCCCGATTTCTTGATATTTCAGGGCCAAAACATGAGATGGGAGTCTCAGGAGTGATTCCTTGTGATGTCACAGATGCAGGGCAGACAAAGATTTGGAGGTGGATAAGAGCTACATCAGTGCAAATGGGCTGTGCAAACGAGGGGAGCAGATCCGCAACTTGAGTAAAACCCAGGTAACTTGTTAATGTGGCAACCCAGAACAGGAAGGGAGAAATGAAAGCATTTTTGAGGAGAGAACCATACAGGCCTTGTTGGAGGTTATAATAAAGTTCCTAGTTTTCTGGAAATCAATAAGAGACACATGAGAAAAGCCCACATAAGCCTGCCCCAGTTCTCATGAAAGAGGGCTTCTTGTGAGTTCTCAAGGCTTTCATGAGATTTTAAATCTCACAGGAATCCTCAAACCCATGCAGCTCTCAACCATCAGGAGCAATTGTGCAATGAGTCGTCAGCCATGCACATTGCCATTGGTCAACACATGTTGCACTGTGTTGATACTCAATACTGGGGTTGTGTAATGCAAGTTTAACATAATTCCACCAAGAGATATTTACACTATGCTGAAGCAATGTAGAATGTCTGACTTTGTATGATTGCATTTCAAGGAAAAAGGCAAGTTCTTTCTCCTGTCTATGCAAACAGGCCCAGTCTCTATGTATGTAAACTGCTAAATTCACACTCTGCTGTCACAAACTATTCCTAGTAGCTTTAGTAGCTGCAAATATTCCCACTAGGGTTTGCATCCCATATGGCCTTACCTATAGCAGCCAAAATACATGGTGAGTTTTTTTGAGGTCCTACACTGGAACACATGGAAGCTTGGTGCTAAACTTCAGGGAGATTTTTCCCCCACTAAGTCCATGTGGCTCTGCTGCTAGGACTTGAACAGTAAAATTCATGAGTCACTATGTTGGCCGTCCACTCCTGGGCTTACTCCAAATGGCACAATGGGCTAAAATTCATGTCTACAATTTCCTTGGGTACTATATGGTCCAATTAAAAATGAACACTGCATACAATCACAGTGGTTTAACAGCTTGAAGATTTTAAATCAAATTTGACATTAAACAGCAACAATACAATATCTTTTATGTTAAATTCAAAATAATAATAATAATAATAATAATAATAATAATAATAATAATAATTTTTATTTATAATCTGCCCCTCTGCTCAGCAATTGGGGCAGCGTACAGCAGGTTAAAAAACACAACAATTAAAACATTCCATCATCCCACATCATAGCCCTACCACCCCTTAAAACTAGATTAAACTACCACTGAATTAAAATCAAGTTCACAAACATAAAATACTTAAAACTCAATTTGGCTAATATATCGTGGTGGCAGGAGGGGTAAGTAGCAGATCACCTCCAGCAAGCCAGGTGGTTATTCCGGGAAGGCCTGCTGGAAGAGATCCATCTTTACTGCCTTTTTAAAGACAGCTAGAGTGGTAATAAGATGGATTTCATTCAGCAGGCCATTCCACAGTCTGGGAGCGGTCGCAGAAAAGGCCCTCTGGGAGGTCTGTGAGAGCCTGGTCTTTATGGGCTGCAGCAGGTTCCTCCCAGAGGACCGAAGTGCGCGCGGGGGGGGGGAATCATACGGGGAGAGGCCATCCCTAAGATAAGATGGCCCCAAGCCATGTAGGGCTTTAAAAGTCAAAACCAACACCTTGTACTGTGTCTGGAAACTAATTGGCAGCCAGTGGAGGGATTTGAGCACAGGTGTTACATGGTCCCTCCTAGATGTTCCAGTAATTAACCTGGCTGCCATATTTGTACCAGTTGAAGTTTCCGGGTTAGGCACAAGGGTAGTCCCATGTAGAATGTGTTGCAGTAATCCAGGCGTGAGGTTACCAGAGCATGTACCACACTTTCCAGATCCCTCATATCCAGATAAGGGTGCAGTTGGCATATCAGCCGAAGCTGGTAACAGGCACTCCTGACCGCTGCATTCACCTGACTAGTCATGTGAAGCGATGAGTCTAGGAGTACCCCCAAGCTGCGAACACAGTCCTTAGAGGAGAGTGTATTCCCAGATCTGGTTTCGGGCCCGTAACTGTCAGTACCTCTGTTTTGTCTGGATTTAGTTTCAATCTGTTTTTCCTCATCCAATCCATTACCTCTCTGAAACAGTCATTAAGAGGAGAGATGCCATCTGAGGTCTGGGCCAATAATCTGGTCATGGAGAAATAAATCTGGGTGTCATCAGCGTACTGAACATGAATTCAGTCTCCCAAAGTTCCCTGCATAAAATGAGGTGCCAGCACAAGATTTGTTCTGTATACATTGCTTGAAGGTGTGCAAAGTTTGGTGTAACCTTAAAATCCTAAGTCAAAATGCAAAACAGATTTTCTTTAAAAAGCATATGAAATTTCTACCAAACAGGCAGATAAGAAGTAATATTAGAACTATCATAAATACATTGGAATATTATAATGTGAACAACCAAAAGAAATTAGCTTTAATCTTCATTGACATGGAAAAAGCATTTGACAATGTTAGGTGGGACTTCTTATTGTAAGTACTAGAAAGAATGAAGATGGGAATGAGATTTATAGAAAATATTAAACAGATTTATAAAACACAAACAGCATATTTAATTTCAACTGATAAAAAACATCAGAATTTAAGATTAATAAAGGCACTAGGCAAGGATGTCTGATATCACCACTTTTATTTATTATAGCATTAGAGATTTTGATAAAAGCAATAAAAATAATAAAATAAAAGGAGTTAAAACAAAAGGATGCAAAACCAAAGTCAGAGCATATGCAGATGACAAGGTCATAATATTAGAAGATCCTATAAAAAAATGTGAACCAGCTCATTTATGAAATAAAATTATTTGGAAGATATATTTAAAATCAATCAATAAAAAACAGTGATAATGACAAAAAATATGACAAAACAAGAGGAAGAAGCTCTAATTCAAAAGTCAGGTTGCAAAATTGGCAAAAAAAATAAAAATATTTAGGGATTTGGCTGACAAATAGTAATTTGAAATTAATGGAAAATAACTATCATAAAATTTGGAAAGAAATCAAAGAAGACCTACAAAGATGGAATAAGTTGAATTTGTCAATACTGGGCAGACACTCAGTAATAAAAATGGTGATTCTAAAAAGAATAATATTTCTCATGCTTAATTTACCAATTGTAATTAATGAAAGATTGTTCAAAGATTGGGAAAAGGATTTTTTAAAAATTATATGGAAAGGAAATAAGTCTAGGGTTAAGTGGACTAATCTTAAAGATATTAAAGAGAGAGGATGTTGTGGCCTCCCAGATCTAAAACTTTATTTTTGGGCATGCAGTCTACTGTGGCTGGAGGATTGGATAAGATTAAATAACAGAAAAATCTTAGACTTAGATGGAGAACAATTATGCTTTGGCTGGCACTCCTATTTGTGTTATAGTAAAGAAATAACCATCCAGTTAGAAAGGCTTTGTTGAATGTTTGGATGAAGATCAAAGAAAGATTTTATTTTAGGATACCATCATGGACCTCAGAGCAAGAAGTCTTTTTTGGCAGATGGATACAGGAACAAAAGTGGTTAACATACAAAGATATAACAAAGCTAAACACTCAAGGCAATCTATAAATAAAGACTAGAGAAGAGATAAATGAAGGGGGAGAAAATATTCACTGGTTTAGCTATTTACAAGTCAAACAGAAATACCAAGAAGACATAAAGAATATAGAAATAGAGGATAAACCAAACGAATTGGTCAAAATGTTATGGCAATCGGATAAAAAGAAAATATCCAAAATTTAGAAATTATTATTGAATAGGGAGATGGAACAGGAAGTAATTAAAGGATATATGGTAAAATGAACACAAGATATAGGCCACAATATAGCATTAGAAAATTGGGAAAATGCTTGAAAAAAAAAACAAATAAATTTACGGTTGTGCAAGATCTAAAGGAAAATCATTTGAAGATATCGAATAGATGGTATTACATCCCTTAAAGCTAAAAAAGATTTATAAATTAAAAGATGACAGATGTTGGAGATGTCAAGAAAAAACAGGATCACTATTTCACATGTGGTGGAAATGCCGCAAAATTAAAGATTTAACATGACCTCAGTACTCAACTCAGATGATGAAAACAAAGTGTGGCATATTTTAATGTGTCTAATAACAGTGGCCAGAATACTGATTTCAAAAAAATGGAAATTGAAAGACCCCCCCAACAAAAGAGGAATGTATGCTTAGACTAAGTGAGATTAGAGAATTAGATAGATTAACATTTATGGTAAATAATAGAAACATGGCGAAAGTAGAAGAAGAATGGCAACCAATTCTAAAATATTGGGAAGAAAGCTGGGAAGTAAATAGGAAATTATTAGAAAATTAGATTGCAATCAAAAGTAAAGACAAAATAAAGAGGAAAGGAATTGTTAAATCGAGGGAAAAAATAAGACAAAGAATTAAAGGATGGTACACATGTTTATGGGGAAGCTGAAAAGAAAATATTAATTTATATATGAAAAGTAAGAAAATAAAAACATGATTATGAGATATAAAGGAATCTTGAAAAGAAAGATAAGGGAAAAGAAAAGAAAGGAAAATCTACAGAAACTAAGAAGGAACGAAGATATAAAGAGGAAAAAATATAGATATATATACACATAGATGTATTATAGCAAGACCAATGTAAAATATATATGTTTGTATGTTGCTAATATGATTAATAAAAATAACTGGGGAAAAAATAAAAAGCATATGAAGTCCACTAAAATATATATGTTTGTATGTTGCTAATACGATTAATAAAAATAACTGAAAAAAAATAAAAAGCATATGAAGTCCACTACAAGAATTCATCCTACCATATCTACCTAAGACCACACAGTAAAATTATGTTATCTAATTACATCTCATCATGGAAAGGCCTTACTTCTTGCAGTTGGGAAGAAGAGGAGATTAGTGCCCAGGCTGTAATACCAGTGCACAATGTTGTTAACTGCCATTAAGACAACTTTGATTGAATGAGAGACCTCCAAGTCACCATATCATCAACAGGCCTGCTCAGCTCTTGAAGACTCAGGGCTGTGGTTTCCTTGACTGAGTCCACCCATCTGGAAAGCATTATTGACTTTTCTAATGAATCATGTCTTCTCACGATATGGCCAAATTATGACAGCATCAGATTAGTTTAAAGTTGCCGCAATGCTAAATATCTGGCAATGGAAGGAAAGTTTAATTTGGGGAACAATACCCTCCTTATGCCAAGTGACTTACTGTTTGACCGTATTACAGTCCAGGGCAGGAGTGGAGCAATGGGGAAGTAGGCAGCATGGGGCCACCTGACCTTCCCTCTCTCCAGGTTGCTTGGCGGCAGCCCCATTTGTGGTGGAAAGCATCTGCCAATCGATTCAAACCTGGGTCCTGCACTGACTGGCTGATGCACTCACTCTGACCTGACTGGAGTTGTCCATAGAGTTTCCATTCCTGTTGGGTGGGGGTGATATAAACTGGCTTCCTACCCCCAGCCAGCTAGTTCTTGTGGGGACATTACCCACCCACCCTCTGATTTTGTTATACATAGTGTTGCACTTATTTTTGTAATGGTTCTTTGCTCATTTTGTCAGTGGATAGCATGTACATTTCCTGTATATCACAACAATTGGAGTTTGCATGAGTACTGGATCCAGGATGTCTAGCACTGTGCCCCTGGGGGCAAGGCTGTGTTCAGGGGGATGTCCAGGGGGGCTTGGGATGGGTGGGCAGAAATGGTATTGCCCATCTCAGGGAAAGTGCATTTTCAGCACCCTGGGGAGCAGAGTGGATCATGTGGAGCTGTCTCCTGAGCTCTGTGTGCTTCCAATATGGAGTGTCAGGCTCATCAATCAGCCGGGTGGGGGAGTAGGTCAATTGCACTTAGTGGATCTCATCTGACATTCATAATATTCCATTTTCGTCAGGTCTTACTGTGTGAAGGTTTCTTCTGGTTGTGCCACAGACACTTAATAAACTTTCCTGTTGAGAGGATCCTGCATTCTTTGGCATACCTATTTCCTAGATTACAACTCCCTACAATAGTTGGATGAGTTGTCATCCAAGAAGATAACTTTTCCAAGCTTTGGACCTTGATATCTTTTTTTCTGGTGGTGAATTTCTTCCTTTGGGGTGATGAGTAAGTGACTAGACTAATCTTTCCCCATGCTCATGTTACTTTTGTTATTTTCTGAGATCAGTCTATCACCAATGACCAAACAAAATACTATTTTCACACACACCCAACTCCCCACAGCCTTGGCACAGTGACTGAATTGACATCCTCCCCACCTTCCGCTTCATCGTCTGAAAAAAAAAAAAGCCATCACTCTCTTTATTTGCACAGGGATAATTTGCTGCACAAATAAAATGCCCATTGTTTTGTCTTAGGTTAATAGTTAGCCCATTTCAAAACAA
This sequence comes from Phrynosoma platyrhinos, assembly GCA_020142125.1. Taxonomy (NCBI): domain Eukaryota; kingdom Metazoa; phylum Chordata; class Lepidosauria; order Squamata; family Phrynosomatidae; genus Phrynosoma; species Phrynosoma platyrhinos. The sequence goes on along the minus strand of CM034701.1, from coordinate 367,200,690 downwards.
GGATCAGTCTATGTCATGATAAAACATTAGACGGGCTCTGTCATATAACAGGGAGTTGCAAGCACACCCCTGTTTGCTTCATTTGTTTAACAACCTTGACACATACACGTGCAATGAGACCCTTGCCCACCAATTTGGTGGTTAATGAATAAACAGAAGGCTGGGCCCATTTAGTTAGATAAAGAAGTTAGATACTGAGTAGTCATTTTGGCCCCTTAACATCCATCATCATTTTGTCTGGAGAATTCTTAAGAACTCCAGCTAAGTGATTATGTCAGCTAATTTGTTAGGGAAAACCTAGAAAAAGGCAGTATATAATTATTTCAATCAATCAGTCAATCAATCAGACAAAGAGATTCCAAGATGAAAGAGGTTGTGTGGCAGGACTGACCCTTTATATCCATCTATTCAGAAAAGAGGGGAGAGGAGACAAGAAGGGACCATATCAGCATGAACTTTTCATAGGAGCATTCCTTCCAAGATAAGCTGAAATGATGTAGCTGTATGTGTGTTGGACTGGGACTTTGGGCTACCAGGTTCAAATCCCTTCTCAGCTGTGGAAACCTATTGGGTGACCTTGGACAAGTCACACTTTTACAGCCTCTGAGGAATGCAGTTGCATCCCTCTCTGAACAAATCTTACCAAGAAAACCTTATGTGTATGCGCCTTTAAATCACCTATTGACTAATGGCAACTCCATGAATTTCATAGGGTTTTCTCAGACAAAGAATACTCAGAGGTGGCTTGGCATTGCCTTCCTCTGAGTTATATAGCCTACAGCACCTGATATTTCTTGAGAGTCTTCCATCCAAGTACTAACTTGGCCTGATGCTGCTCAGCTTCCAAAATCAAATGGGATTTGGTGCCTCCAGGGTATTTTATTCTGTGTAAATTTTGTGTTAGGGTCTCCATAATTTGGAAACAACTTGAAGGCAATCAACAACATTCCTTCCAAGGAATGTTCACAAAATGTTTCAGCAAGTTCACGTAATGAGCTCTTCTGGAGCATGAATGATTGGAAAGAATTCAGATCAATATTCTGCCAGAGAACAGATTGCTGTTTTTCTGGTAGACTTGGGCCAGAAATTACCATAAAAAGGACTGTGTGAGTAATTTCTGATCATGTTTAGTTAGAGGAGGAAACTGACAAAACTACCTATGAGTATTGCTGGCCTAAGAAAACCCTAGGAAATTCATGGGGTTACCATAAGTTGAAGACACATACACACAGAGAGGAATGACAACATAAGGTTGCTTGGGAAAGCAACAGAAAAAATATCAGAGCTTTTTCAGAAATTGAGTTTATGAAGAAAGTAAGCAAAATGGCAGGGTAATATAAACAGAGATCAGAGAAAGACCCCTCTAACACTGCACAAGGATAGCCATTTAATACTATTTAAATTGCTATGACTCCATGCTATAGAAGTTTGGAATCTATAGTTTGGGGAAGCACTAGCGCTCTTTGAAAAAAATTGAAATACCCCAGAAAAATACAAATCTCGGAATTCCATTGGATGGTGCCTTAGCAGTTAAAGTGATGTCAAGCTGCCAAAATTCTATAATGTTAAAGGGGATGAGGGGTGGGTTTGAGAGATAGGGAGGTCCTAAGTGATGCTGAACTAAGGGTACATAATAGATTGTTTCACGTTTTCTGAGAAAGAGATAGGAGGGAACTGTTGTGAGAACTGAAAGGCTGGTTAGAGTGATAACTTTCATTCCTTATACCCCATCCAAAGAGATCAGAGATTCAGGAATCTTTAACAGTAGGATAAACTACTTACCAAACGAATAGGAATTGTCTGGTCCTGAAATGTTATTGAGCTACAGCTCCCATCAACCTTAGTCAGCATAGCCTAAGTGGAGGAATGCTGGGAGGGCCACACAATTCCTACCACTGCTTTAATGATTGAAATCCATCAGAAAAGGGGGTGTCAAAGTCTGGAATAAATCATATTACATTTTCATAGTATCAGTGTGCTCTGGAATCCTCATGATTTAAGACTCAGTTAACATATGTATTTAGGATACATATTTATTTATCACCTGATTTTAATACCACCTTTTTGGGAACAATTGCCCTTCCTGTTGGGTGTACAACATTTCATTAAATGTGATCATAATAATCTTATCATGAAATCAAATAATTGTCCAATTAAAGCCACTGTTGTGCAGTATTTTCCAGCAATGTATTCTCTCAAAAGATGGATTTCTTTATTTTCTCTCAAAGAATGAGTTACTAAATGTCTTTTTTCAGTCAAGAGTAGTGCTGGAATACATGGAAAGTATAAAAGCTGGTGGAGATGTTCTGATCCACTCATTAGTCCAAGAAGAGCAGATTAGATCTATTCGTATTTGAATTTGCAGAGATCATGTATCCCTGACTGCATCACTTCGGGGTCGTACAGACGGCCCCTAAGGGGCGGCTCTGTACCGCCCCAGGAGCGTTGGATCGGGGCTGCAGCAACCACGCTGTGCCAATAGGGTGCCCTGACATCATGCACCATGTGGTGGGGCATATGGCATGATGGTGGCATCAGGGTGGAGTCAGAGCAGCCAGCGTGCAGTCGCCCCACCCCAACTCCTCCCCCAGGCCTGCCTTTTGGCCGGTCTGTACAGGCTGTTCATTTTTTTTTATATTACAAACTCCAAAGTATCATACCAATGCACGTACAGCCTTTAAAATAGGCAATCTTTAGTTCTTTTGCAATCTTTAGTTCTTTTGCACCTATCAGCCCCACCACTGGAACTGTAATCTGAAGTATCTTTGAGGCCAAATGTTCACCATCCCTACATTACAACATGGGCTCTACAACATGTTGCTTGGGATCCTACATCCTGCTTGTAAATGTAAATATACATTCATGTGGGATTTGCCCAGTTTTTCTGATCCAACAACCTTCTACATTGTCCAGCCAGGTCAAGACTGACCAGTGCATGTAAGGCAGGCCTATATAAATCCCACCTCAAATCCTATAAGAGGAGGACATCTCATGAGAGTTCCAGGCTCCCATGAGATTGGAAATGTTGTGGGAACCTGGAAATCTTGTGAGAGGCCATCTTCACACAAAACTTGAGATAGACCTTATATTGACCTGCTGAAGCAGGAAGAGTTGATACCACCCTTGCTTGCAAAAATGAAAAAAGAAAGAAAAGAAAGAAAGAAAGAAAGAAAAAGCACACCACCTGAAATCATTTTGCTTTGTCTAAATGCTCTGGACTCAGTCTGCTGTCAATGGGGGTGATATTTGCTCTTTCTAAAATGGCCACAAGGCCTTAGACCAGGATCTCTGTGTTGTGAGTGAAGCTGATTTTTGATTCATGGTTCTACATGTAACAGAGGGGAGCACATGAGGAATGATTTGGCACTGCCCTACCTTGTTGGCTATGGGTGTACGTAGAGAAAGAAAAGAACTATGCCAGATGTGATCCAATCAGGCATGCCCCCAGCAGTTGAGACATGAGGCAATTTTGTTGCATACTAAATGCTGTTGGGAGCACAGCTGGTATCCATTCTCAATAAATCAAGAAATATGGGAAGTGAGGCATCCCACCATGGTATTGATAACAGAGCTGGATTTCAAGCTCTCAGATAAAGGATGTTCCATCAAAAAGAGTATAGCTGGGAACCCAAATTCATGTAGTTTTACCATGGCTTCACTACACCACTATTGTTCTGAATATCATCATTCTGTAAGTGATTGTGTATTTGCCAATATGCATGGTTATTGGACCCATCATACAATTAGGAATGCACAGTTGCTCTTTCTGATACACTGAAAGGAATGTGCAGTTGTGTGACTGGAATCCTGTTGACTTGTCCTAACTAGCATTGACCTATTGAATCTATTGTTGATGGTGAAATGGTTACCTTTGTGCAACTAAGCTTACACAATCATGAATTGAATATGTCCATCACACAACAACCAAGAGTACAATCTCATATGTAAGGGAAATTACATGTGTGCATGACACCAAAATGATTCCAGTCTATGCATTTCTTCTTGAATCAATATGGTTAGAAAACAAACTCTTTTTCATTTTGTTTAAACAGCTTGTGGTATGACATTAACAGGATTCGAGCCAGAATTTGTCTTCTTATCGATCCCAGTTTCAACATGGCTCCCCCACAATATGCTATACATGATTAATTCTGGCCAACTGTTGACATGAAAGTGTGGTCCAGTTTATGCCACAATAGCAATAGTGTTGCATTCAACTGACTTTCATCAAAGTTTACCCTATCTATAGATATGTATCAGTAGTTAGTGAAGGAAGGAACAGTTACTATCCATTTACCAGACCTCTGTTTATTCATGCTACACTGATTTTTGTAAAGAAAAGAAAAGAAAAGATTAAAGAAATGTAAAACATTGTGCCTGGAAATGATACTGTTCAGAAACAGTAATATACTTCTTAAAACAGATTAAATTTTTCAGCATGTAGTTGTAGAGATAACAAGATTGTTGTCATGCCTTTATGTCTGCTATGGAGGAAATCAGGTGCAAGTTGCTTTCATGTTCCTCATGGATAATCATCAGCTACAGCTGTTATCATCTTTAGGCCTTCCCACAGAAGACATTGCTGGTTACTGCTAATACAAAAATGGAACACAAACTATTACTTTCACTAGATTTTAGCCATGAAATCTTTGTCCTTAGCTTGGAGAGAGTAGAATTATGTGACCCTCCAGAAGTTATTGTACTGAAGCACCCAACATCTCATAATTGACCATGCTGACTTGCACTGTTGGGTTTGCAATTTAACAACATCTGGAAGGCTTTGTGATTTTCAGCCCTGACCTAAATCCAATTGCTAATCCCAGCTAGAGTAAACCCACTGAAACTAGCAATTGGATTTAGATTTTTGTGTTGAGAAGCAGGAGATTGCTAAGTATCGGGTACTGGTGATAAACAATAAGTAAGAGGCAACACCAATCAACTTGCTTACAAGCACCCAAAATCCATTTGGATGATGGACTAAAAGTATAGGGTCCCAGAATGGTAAAGGAGGCCTTGGAAGTAATCTAATCCACCTCCTTGCTCTATTCATGTTTTGCAGCTCCGGATGTAATGATATTTGGCAGATGGCTATCCAGCTTCTATTTAAGTACCATCAGTGTAGGAAACCCCACCACCCCCTGACACAGACAACTCCAATTTAAACAGCTCATACTATTTAGAATGTTTCTATAAATGTGTTGCTGGCATCTGCTTCCTTGGATTTTCTTTCTTCATTCTTGAACTTCTGCTCTCTGGAATAACAGAAAACAAGCATGCCCCTTTTCTACATGGCAGCCCTTTCTATATTTAAAGACTGCTATTAGGTCTTCATCTTCATCTTCTCTTTGCCAACCACCATTTGGTTTTTAGATCCATCACTATTTGCTTGCTCTCTTCTGAAAATGCTTTTATTTGTCATTGTTGTGCTTACAATGTGGCATCCAAAATTGAATACAGTCATCTTTCAGCACAGAATAGCATGAAACTATTTATCTTTCATATTGTGAACACTATACTTCTGATAATATAGTCTGGGCCTAAGCAGACTGCCAGAAATAGTGCACATTAAATTGAGGCACTGCCCTGGCTCAGTGCTAGGGAATCATGGGAACTGTATTTTTTTCTGAGACATTGAGCCTTCTCTATCAGAGAGCTCTGATGCCACAATAAATTACAGTTCCCATGATTCCCTAGCACTGAGCCAGGGCAGTGCCTCAATTTAATGCGCACAATTTCTGGCAGTCTGCTTAGGCCCTAAGTTTGAATTCACTTTTTTAGTAGCTGCATTATTGTGCTGATGAGTCATGTGATCAATTTGTGATACAGATAGTACCACCATACCTATGGATTTTTTATCCACAGTTTGAAAATATTGCAAAAAGATATGAATTCCAAAAACCAAACCTTGATTTTCCCTATTTTATATAAGAAACACCATTTCACTATGCCATTGTATTGCATGGGACTTGAGCATACAAGGATTTTGGTATCCAAGGGGTGGGGATGGGTGGGTCCTGGAACCAAACCCTAGCAGATACCAAGGGCCCACCAGACATTATAACACAAAGGTCCTTGTCACACTGCCAGCTACCGAGATATCTCTCCCTTAATCTTTACTTGCAGTTTGTTTTTGTTTAATTTAATTCAGGACTTTACATTTGATCTTGTTGATTTTGGCCCAGTGTGCAAGAATGTCAAGGTTATTTTGTATTTTGATAGCTCCTTGGTCTGATTATTATTTATTACATTCCAGGAGCAGCTGGTGGATCTATTGCCATGAGGGTAGCAAATTCACTTCTGGTATTATGGCAGCTTACAGCTATTGTTGTTTGTAAGGGAACAACCATGTATACCCAACAGAGGTACAGCATCGTGAGAGTTTCTGTACAACACATGGAGCAGCTGTAGGAGGAGCAGCCATCAAATTAAGTGTATTCCTCACTCTCTGTGTAGTGGATCCACTGCTCATTCCTGTTATGTTTCTAAATGGTCAAAAGAACTTTGGGTGTTTCTTGAGTGTTCAAAAACCCTGGCAAGGAAAAAACCTGGATTAAAGAGAAGCATTTGAGACAGACTGCCAGAAATAGTGCAAATTGAGTCCACTTATAGGGTTAGGGTTAGTGCTAGGGAATCATGGGAATTGTTTTTTTCTGAGACATTGAGTTTTCTATGTCAGAGAGCTCTGATGCCACAATATGATTGCCTAACCCTAACCCCAACCCTAAAAGTGAACTCAATTTGCACTATTTCTGGCAGTCTGCAACCCCCCATATTCTACATAAACTCACACAAGAATTTATGCAATAATTTGTGCAGAAAACAGAAGTTTCTTCATAGAAATACTATTTTTCTCTGCAATTATAATTCCCAAACTGTGAAAATTGTTAAAATTACTCATTGCATTCTTCAGGAACAAAATTAGCAAAGAACTGCCATCCCTATTTCTATAACACCCTTTCTCCAGAGATTAGAGTGATCAATAAGTTCATCCCTTAATACTCTTGTAACCAACCCATGAGGTAAGTGAGGTTGAGACAGAATGACTAGTTCAAGGTCATGGAATTTACTCTAAAACTGGGCAGGGACTGGATTGAAACTTAGGTCTCTTAGATGAGAGAAGGATAATCTATGGCCCAAAGGACAGATGTCACCAGGTCCACTGATATAGCTTGTAAATGTGATGCCTCCTGTCTCTGAAGCCTCACCCTATTCATAGGAGGAAGCGTCATCTCAGCCAGTCTTGTTCTTTTCACTCCTTCCTTGGTAAGGGAAAGAAAAGGGGAATACCATTGGGAAAGGAGATACATGACATTTTAGGCAACTTGCCTTAAAGCTGTGGCTGAAGTTGTTTTGCTTCTGCATCTCTTTCCCTGATCAGGGAACTGGAAGAGATTATCTTACAGTTTTTATTTTGTAGTGGAAAAGGTTACTGTTACAAAAAAAAAAAAATAAAAAATAAAAAATAAAAAGAATGGTATGCAGTAAATTATGATCAAGATCCTACATCAGGGATGTAAATCTACATTCATGTGGTTATACCACCCTACTAGTGAATGCTAACATTGTATAATAAATTGTATATCTGCCAGTGTGCCTGCTTATTTTCCCAGTGTGCAATAGGGAATGCATAGTGGCTGTTTCTGCAATCCCAGTGAATCAAGTGGTACATTAAAGGTACTTATGAATTGTTAACACACCACCAAAAATGCACAATTGCATGGCTACATATTGATTAGTTTCAATTAGAGTAAACTAATTGAATCATTTGTTGAATGCTGAGTCAACGCAAATTCAATTGATCCAATGTCTCTACTCTAGTTAGGAGTGGCAATAGGATTTAGGCCCATGTGAAATGGTTACACTTGTGACATTTGACTTGTGTAATCATGAATTGAATACATCCATTGCATAGTGGCCAGAAAAGTAGAACCACATATATATGTGAAACCAACAGGATTCCATGCTATATATTTCTTCTTCTAAGGCAAATATGGTTACAGATTACTCTTTCCCTTTGTGCTTAGTTGGCTTGTGAATTTAGAAGTAGTCTTTAGTGAGCCCAGCATTGTTCATTAAAATAATATATTTTTGCTTGTTTGAAGGACATTCAGTGGACATAGAGTGTGTACCTTGGGATAAGAACTGAAATGAAGGACAGGTATTTGAAAAGAGTAAACGAATGGTTTGAAATGAGATGTTTGACTTTGATGGATGAAAGCAAGCTTTATTTTGCTATGATTAAAAATATATTGCAAATACTGCACAGAACATGAAAACAAATACATAGCATAACATAGAGATTGCATCATAAAATGTGAGCTGATAGCCAGTGAGATGCTAAACAGCAGATCCCCTCCATGTGTCCAGGACACGTGTGGTTTAATATTTGTTGTTATATGCCTTCAGGTTGACTTTGACTTATGGTGACCTGATCACAGGGTTTTGTTAGCAAGATTTACTCAGAGGAGGTTTGCTTTTGCTTTCCTGTAAGGTTGACAGAGTTTGACTTGTCCAAAGTCACCCAGTGGGTTTTCAAACTCTGGCCTCCTGGAATCTGAGTCCAAAACTCAAACCACTACACCACATTAGCTCTCATTGTTTAATACAAGGTTCCTTTTATATCATGAGTTGGACTCATAATAAAGAGGGCAATAAACTACAATATCCAATACTCTGTGCATTAGTGCTAAGAGGAGGGCTGATATGGATGTGTATTCCCCTCAAATGTCTCCATTTTCCATTTGAGAAAGGACCAAAATGAAGGCTGTGTCTCCACAGGCTAGGATACTCCAGGGGCAGCCTGGAGTATCCTGGCTTTGCAGCTAAGCCAACTTGCCCCCGTTACCTCAACCTCCACTCCAGCACTGTGGTGGCTGTCTCCATGGGTTGAGCCATGGAGCCACCCAGTGCATCCACTGTCACTGTCAGAATCAGGCACCTAGTGATGATCACATTCCAGGTGCCTTATTCTGTTCTAGAAGCAAGTGACCTATGGTGGAGGTGGATGAGCCAGGTGGCTCAGGGGAACATCTAAGCAGACAGCCACCATGGTGCTGGAATGGGGAGCTTTGGATCTTTCCAGAAGATTTGGAGCAACTTTTTAAAACCATGTTAAGTGTGTTTTGCCCCAGTTCTGGTGTCAAACATGCTGGTTATTGTCCAGACTGCTTGCATCAGAATTGGGCTTTGGGCCATGCACCATCGGAACAAGACAACACTAGAACAGTGGAAAGGATGGCCTTTTGGCCCACAAAGACAAGGCCTAAGAGGGAGATGACTGTCAGGCAGCAGTGAAATTTCAGCTTTATTTCTTATCATTAAAAGCAAACACATGGTTTGGTGAAGCACAGCTGTTGGGAACTTTGAAAATGAGGCCATGAATGCCTGTCTCCAGGAAATAACATTACATATTGATATAGCATTGTAAGAAACAACCTTGTATGGGGGGAAAAGAATCGTTATCCCCTGGCTCCTCCACAAAAGGTCAACATTCAGGTATAAGGGAGTTTATTGTATGGAGTTTATGGAGTGCCTCAGGGGCAGAAAATGGGCCCCTGAATCTGCCACAGTTACCACTCCCTATATAGGGGAGCCAGAACAGTCAGCTGTTGGCATCTCCTTTTGATAGACTTTTTGATAGACATGTCTAGATTTGTTGGATATCTTAATAATGGGAACAAATTAAAGATGTGCTTACCTGTTAATTTTCTTCTCAAAGGAAGCAGTGAGTAATTTTAGCCATTTTCTCCCCATTGTGAGAAATTCTTCAAAAAACAAAACATGCAGCTTTTGCAACTTATTCACAATTTTAAGACTTATTCTGTGCAAAATTTGCACATCACTGATTTGCACAGAAAACAGCATTTTCTGAAGAAGAAATAACAATAATATATCTTCACAGAAATTATTTTCTGCACAGAAAAATATGTTTCCTGTTCAGAAAATGATGTTTTCCATGAAAACCAATGGTATGGAAATTTTGCCCAGAATAAATCTTCAAGTGCAGCATTTGCTCTTCAGGAAAGTTTTATTTCTGAAAATGCTGTTTTCTGCACAGCAAATGCTGTTTTCTGTGCAAAACAAGCATGTGCTAATTTTGTGCAGAATATTGTAAATCCTGCATTGCGGAGATTTTCTTCAGCTATCATCTGAGTATGCTTTAGATGGAGATCCTGCACTGTGAAGGAAGTTCAACTTGATAGCCCACGAGGCCCCTTCCAATTCTGTGATTCTCTAGTCCAGAATTCTTCCTATCATGTTTTCCAACTACTTGAAAAATGTAATTTTGGTGGACAAGCTGGACTCGCTCAGTCTTGCTGAGAACTACTTCTCTGACTCTGCTGCAGAATAACTATTCTTCAGATACATACCCTTGGCCCTTGTAGTTAGTTAGTTGTTGTTGTTGTTGTTGTTGTTGTTGTTGTTGTTGTCATTGTTCTACAGACTTTGTATGTTTTATTATAAAAAAACTCAATAAAACTTTAATTAGAAAAAATGTATTATGGGCCATTTTTAAATATTTTTGAATGATTTTCTTATCTCTAGAACCAAGGTGGTATGTGATTTGAAGGTTGGACCAGGACTCTAGATGACCAAGCTTTGAATCTCCACTCATTCATGGAAACCCACTGAGTGACTTTGAACAAATCACACACACTCAGCTTAAGAGGAAGGCAATGACAAACCTCCTCTGAATAAATCTTGTCAAGAAACCCTGTGATCTCATCTCTATAAATGGGAATTGACTACAAGGCATATGACAATAATAACAGATCTTACAACTATGGACATAACAGTGTTATTAAAGATATGATGTCCACTAGAAGAAAGCCAGTGTTGGGAGGAGCTCACATTTACAGGGTGTTAAAGAACCCATATTCTCAAAGGTGCTGATTAAAGATTTATGTGTTCTTATTGCACATAAGGAGGAGCTGGAAGCTACTCCTCAACTAGAAGGAAGGGGGAGATCCCAGTTGAAGTCATAAAAGCATGATTTTATACTGTCAAAATAACCCATGTTACACCTCAGGGTGTATTATTGTATCCTTATTAATACAATAATGAAATGGAAGCCTACCCAGTGCTGCTCTACAGTTAATATAAAAGCTTTTGTTTTTAATTGCAACAACATGTCTTTCTGCATTCCAAAGCTATGACTTGCCAAAACATGCTCTTTCTAAGTGAAAGAAAATGATCATTTTACTCACACACAACAGAGCTAAAATTCTAACAAGCTCATTTAACAAAAGTCTTGACAAGTGACTCTCTTTAACATTAACCTGAAACAGAGCTCTCTGGTACAACAGGAGAAGTAAAAAATGCAAAACAAAACATTGATTTCACTGTGACATTTAACCAACAATTCCTGGCTTCACATTTTATTGCCATAGTTTATACATACATTTGCATTTTTAAAAATCACAGTCTTCCTCATCTACAGCCTCTGATGTAAAGCAATATAGTAATGCCAACATGGTGTAGTTTGACTATAGGCTTTTGCAGACTGCCAGAAATAGTGCACATTAAATTGAGGTGCTGCCCTGGCTCAGTGCTAGGGAATCATGGGAACTGTAATTTATTGTGGCACCAGAGCTCTCTGACAGAGAAGGCTCAATGTCTCAGAAAAAAGTACAATTCCCATGACTCCTTAGCACTGAGCCAGGGCATTGCTTCAATTAAATGTGCACTATTTCTGGCAGTCTGCAAAGGCCTCTGAAGACCAGGGTTTGAATCCCTGTTTGACCATGTAAACTCACTGGGAGACTTTGGGCAAGTCACACACTCTCAGTCTCAGAAGAAGGCAATGACAAACCCCTGTCTGCCAAGAAAAAACTCCATGGACATTTTCACATGGGGCTTTAGGAGGATGCAATCCTACCTCCGTCTGGCCCCACTCCGGCTCCATTTCCAGCTCGTTCACACATGCGCGGCAGCAAACCCCACCCCTTCCGGTGCCATCCCTGCGTCAATCCGGCTCGTTGCTCTGTGTGTTCAAACTCACGGAGCAGTAAGTCCAGCCTCACTCCGGCTTAACCAACGCTAACTCCGGCTTCAGCGGCTTAAAGGTAATTCTGATTGGCAAAAGGAGCCAATTCCGGAATCAGCGGCACGAGCCGTTCCGGAATGGCTCCACCCGGCTTTAGGGAGGGTAGTGTGAAAACGCGCCATGATAGGTTTACCTTAGGGTCACTATAAATCAGAAATGACTTGAAGAACTTGAAGAGATTTTTAGAGATGGTTAAGAGGTGATATTATAGCTCTGTTTAAGTATTTGGAAAGGTGTCACATTGAGGATGGAGCAAGCTTATTTTCTGCTGCTCCAGAGTCTAGAACTTGGAACAATGGATACAAGCTACAGGAAAAGAGATTCCACCTCAACATTAGGAGGAGCTTCTTGACAGTAAAACCTGTCTATGATTCTATGAAGGCACATACAACAACAAAAAGTATGACACCATAGCAACAACAAGAAAATATCTGCAATAGCCATAAATCATTCTAATCACTTCAATAGTTAAATTAAAGACACTAAACACCAGGGGGGGGGAATAAAAGCAGCTTTATCTCACATTTCTAAAAGACATCATACCTAAAGAGAATATCTAGATTAAAACAAATAATTAAAACCATATATAATATAATAAACATGTATGTAATAATAATAATAATAATAGTAATAATAATAAAATTTTATTTTTACCCCGTCTTTAGCAAAGGCTATCAAGGCGGCTTACATTAAAATCATAACTCACACATTATAACAGACATATAACCCCCCCTTAAAAATACATTAAATCAGCATCAATAATAGTAACACAATCTGATACATGAAATATATGCAAATATAGGGGGGTTGCACACTGCCAGAAATAGTGTGAATTCAGTCCACTTTTAGGGTTAGGGTTAGAGTTAGGGAACCATGGGAACTGTATTTTATTGTGGCACTAGAGTTGTCTGACAGAGAAGGTTCAATGTCTCAGGAAAATAACAGTTCCCATAATTCCCTAGCACTAACCCTAACCCTAAAAGTGGACTGAATTCACACTATTTCTGACAGTCTGCAACCCCCCATAGTCAGCCTTTGGTATCTGCAGATTTGCCATTATGTATTCAACCATCTGCGGATGGCAAGCCTGTGTTGTCTCCAATGGCGTTGCGTACATGTGACCACACTGCCATTAAGGGACAATGGCAGAGCTTGGAGAGCCTTCCCCAGTTGCAGGTTCCACCCTCCGTCAGTGCAGCTATAACATCTGCAGCAACGGGTCCACCTGGCAGAAGCAGCAAGGGCGGTGATGGCCCAGCCCTTTACCATCAGTGGCAGTCGTAGTAACAATGCAGGAAACTGGGCTGGGAATTAGGACTGAGTGGAGAATTCTTAGCCTGCCTCAACCCTCCTGCTCTTGGCAGCAATAGACTCCCCCCCCCCCTTGTCACCGAAGGCCCTCCTTTTTTGAGCTAGTGGGAGAATGGGAGAAGGAACCTATTCTGGTTGTGTTACATCTTGTCTCTTATAGTGGTTGGGAATGATCTGGGAGTAGAAATTGAGGTTGTGCGGGGTAAAGGAAGTTATGGCAGCAACAGAGTGAAGGGTTGTTACAAAAGAAGGTGGGATCGATGTTTGAAAGCTATCCTGCCTTCAGTTCACTCTGTTCCCCAGAATGGTTTGGAGAGCATGCCAATCATTCCACAGAACCTTACTCTGCTCCTCTGCAATACCAGGTCAGTGAAAAATAAAACTCATATTATTCATGACCTCCTGTTAGATGAGGATGCCAATCTGGCTTGCTTTACAGAGACTTGGCTAGGAGAAGATAGTGCTGTAACCTGGTCGCAGGCTCTCCCAGCTGGGTACTCTGATCATGAGCAGGTTAGGGGAAGTGAGCGGGGAGGCAGAATGATTCTGGTTCACAAGAATAACTTTACCTTGATCAGGATGCCTGTCCGGAACACAATCCACTTCAAGTGTATGTACCTGAGCACAGGGATAGTTTGGGGATTCTGCCACCCCATTATCTAGCAGAATCCCTAACTGAGCTGACACAGCTGATCTCAGAGTTGTTGTTGGAGTCACCCAGGCTTTTAATTTTGGGCAATTTCAACATCCCACTCAAGACCAGTTTGTCAAATCTAACAGGTGTAGCTCAGGAGTTTATGGGTTCCATGACAAACATGAGCCTATCCCAATTGGTCGTTGGGCTCACTCATTGTGTGGGTCATACCCTCAATGCGGTCTTCAGTACAGAACAAGAATATCTGTGGGTGGAGGTTATTAAAACTACCACATTGTCAGGGACAGATCATTTCCTGATCAAAGTGGAACTAAGGGGAGTTGCAGACTGCTAGAAATAGTGCAAATTGAGTCCACTTTTAGGGTTAGGGCTAGGGAATCATGGGAACTGTATTTTATTGTGGCACCAGAGTTCTCTGACAGAGAAGGTTCAATGTCTCAGAAAAACAACAACAATTCCCATGATTCCCTAGCACTAACCCTAACCCTAGAAGTGGACTCAATTTGCACTATTTCTGGCAGTCTGCAACCCCCCCTATGAGCCATTATCCACCCCATCGGGGGTGGTGGACCCATTAGAATGGTCCGCCCTCAAAGGCTAATGGAACCAATTGGATTCCAGAAAGCCTTAGAGGGTTTAATGGTTGGCAATGCTGGTGATTCTGTTGAAGCTTTGGTTAATTCTTGGAACACCAATTTGGCCAAGGCTGTTGACACAATCGCTCCCAAGCATCCTTTCCAACCTACTTCTAATCATAAGCCTTGGTACATGAGAGAGCTTAGCAAAATGAAGTGGGTTGGACAACAATTGGAGCACACCAGGCAGAAAACTCGACTCTTATCTGACAAGACTCATCATAGGAATTTTCTTGATTCCTATTGAGAGGCAATACGTGCAGTGCAGAGATCTTTCTGCTCTGCACGTATTGCATCTGCAGAGTCCTGTCCAGTGGAGCTGTTTAGGGTGGTAGGGGAGCTGTCATGGGTTTCCCCAGCACAGAACCCACTACTTAACCCAATAACGGCCTGCTGTGACACATTTAACAATTTCTTTGTAGATAAAATCTTTCAGATAAGAGCCAACTTGGATGCCAGTATTATGACAGAATCAAGTGACGAGGCGTCCAGCAATTCTGTCAATAAAATTGTACTGGATCAGATCAGGATTTGGAGTGGAGACTTCCATGGTTGCCTTGGCTGATGACCTCCATCTGAGCATCAACAGGGTAGTGTGACCCTGTTGGTGCTACTGGATCTCTCAGCAGCCTTTGATACAACAGATCACACCATCCTTTGGGATTGCCTGGGAAGTTTAGGAATTAGAGGCACTGCATTGCTGTGATTCCGTTCCTTCCTCTCAGGCAGATCTCAGAGGGTGAGGCTTGGGGACAGTTGCTCTACAAGAAAAGAGTTTAATTATGGCACCCCCCAAGGTGCCATCTTGTCCCCAATGCTATTTAATATATACATGAAGCTGCTGGGAGAGATCATTCGGAGACATGGGGCGCGGTGTTATCAGTACGCTGATGACACCCAGATATACTTCTCCATGTCTCGGTCATCAGCTTTGACTTCTGATGGTGTGTCTCCTCTCAATGACTGCCTTAAGGAAGTAATGGACTGGATGAGGAAAAACAGATTGAGACTAAATCCAGCAAAACCAGAGATGCTTGCAGTAACAGCCCCCAAACTAGGTATTATGATACAACTTCCAGTCCTAAGCGGGGTCACACTCTCTGCTAAGGACTGTGTTCACAGTTTGGAGGTGCTCCTGGACTCGTTGCTCCAGATGATGAATCAAGTAAATGTGATGGTCAGAAGTGCCTGTTATCAACTTTGGCTGATACACACGCTGCACCCTTTCCTGGAAGTAAGAGACTTGAAACTGTGGTGCACGCACTGGTAACCTCCCATCTTGACTTCTGTAATGTGCTCTACATGGGGCTACCCTCATGCTTGGTCTGGAAACTTCAATTAGTACAGAACATGGAAGCCAGATTGGTCTCAGGAACATCAAGGAGAGACCACATAACACCTGTCTTGAAGTCTCTTCACTGGCTGCCTATTAGTTTCTGGGCTCAGTACAAGGTGTTAGTTACTACCTTTAAAGCCCTAAATGGCTTGAGTACATCCTATCTTTGGGACTGTCTCCTTCCATACAATCCACCCCTCGCACTCAGATCCTCTGGGAGGAACTTGTTACAGCCTATAAAAACTAGGCTGTCTGATACCTCCCAGAGACCTTCTTGGCTACTGCTCCCAGACTATGGAATGGCCTGCCAGATGAGATCCATCAAGTTACTACTCTGAGCAGCTTCAAGAAAGCTGTCAAGACAGATCTCTTCTGGCAGGCCTTTCCTGATTAGGTCTCCTTTTTTAGGGGTGGGTGGGTTTGGGGGTTGGTTGGGATGGGATTGGGATTGTATTTATGTAAATTTTTAATTTTGTAAGCTGCCCCGGTTGCTTTGCAGAGGGGCAGGGTAAAAATAAATTATTATTATTATTATTATTATTATTATTATTATTATTATTATTATTATTATTGGGACCTTGGTTTCAAGGGAGGGGGAAGAAGAAGGGAGACTGGTGCCGGGATCCCCTGAATGCTGCCTCCGAGGGTGGTGGGTCTTGCTGACAGGGAGGAGGAAGAAGAAATGGGCCAGAAGATGAGCCCTTTCACCCGCTGATTGCCCAGCTGGGTGGCTGGGTGTGGCTTCACTTTCCCGGGTGCCCTTCCTTTATGGCTGGGACTGGGGTGTGTGTGTCGCTTATGGTTTTGAGAGGCAGAAGCTAGAATGTCTCAGAGACTTGTAGTTGTCCCTAATGGTTGTGCGTACACGCCTTCACTGGAGACAATAGGGACTATTCCTAATGGTGGCACAACCACATGCACGTGCTGCCATTGAACTTGTGCATCCATGGATTTTGGTATCCATGGGTGTGTGTGTTCCAGAACAGATCCTCCATGGTTACTGAGAACCGACTATACCAGAACAAAATCCTAATTCAACTCACAATATGAGTAATGTGCTAATAAGTAAAGATTAAACAAATGCAGCACAATTTCAAACAAGTACAAAAATATTAGCTAAAGAGCTGGTGCAGATAGGAAACAAATAATAATACACAATTACAAAAATGCAGGTTTTAAATAGAATACCAGCTATGCACACAATCAATGGAATTCCTGTACATTCAAGCGTAGCATTGGTCTTGCATATGGAACACCACTATGGTTCCCTTGTCATTGCCACCAGGACTTAGAATTGTGCTAAAATAGAACCCACCCACCCCCTCCATCACACAGCCATTTGTTACTGCCGGATAGTACAAGAGAATAGAGAAACATTTGGATATTTACCCATAGCTAGATGTAGACTGAGAACATCCTTCACCAAGATCTGCTGAGGTTCTCCACAGTCACACTGGATGATGTCCTCAGTCTGCAGCTGGCTATTGCTATGGGAACACTGCTGTCCACCAACAATGGAATAGGCAGGGAAGGGGTTACTGTAGTGCAGGGGTAGGCAACCTTTCCCCTTTAAGGGCCGAGGGACTTCAGCTCCCAGAAGCCTCAGCCATGTTGGCCAATAGTCCCATGTTGGCCAATAGCTCCTGGGATTCTGGGAGCTGAAGTCCCTCGGCCCTTAAAGGGGAAAGGTTGCCTACCCCTGCTGTAGTGCAATAAGTCAGATATGGGAGGGCTTTGAACACTGCAAAGGGTGGGAGAGAATATCTACCTCCACAATGTAAAAAAATGGAAACCAAAACATAAGGTGTTCTTACACCTGCATAAGTCACTAATAGGATGCCAGCCAAAAATGCATGGTAATCTACTGACATAATCTGTGAAAAGCACATGGTAAATTCAGGTTGGCGTAGGTATATTCTAGGATCCTTGTTACCCTTCTCTGAACCTGCTCCAAAGGAAGGCAACAAGGATGATAAGAGATATGGAAAACACATGATTTTGAATGAGCTGGACTCTTGATAAACCTGAAGGGCTGCCACAGAGTGGAAGGTGTAAGTTTATTTTCTGCTGCTCCAGAAGGTAGGACTATACTTAATGGTATGCTGTTACAGAAACAATATATTTCAACTGAAGAAAGAACTTCTTGACAGTAGGAGTGGTTCAACACTGGAAGCAATTACCTAGAGAGGTGGCGATGTCTTCTCTAAATGTCTTCAAAAGGAGGATGGACAGTTACTTGTTAGGGATGCTTTAGCTGGAGATCCTGCACTTAATTAGGGATTGGACTTGATAGCCCATGAGGTCCTTTCTAATTGGATGATTCTATCAATGCTGGCAAAATTTCTAGAAGATATTCAAACAAACATCCCTTGCAGGATAGTACTATGGCCGTACCTTATCACATGATATTGTGCCTGTCTAGTAGCTGGTCTGTAGTGCATCTGTTGCTGAAACATTCCTTTTCATTGATGGACAAAACCCATCAACACCTCACAATCATTCTGCTTTTCTAGTATTTATGCATGTATGATACGTTCCTCTTGAAGCAGTTCTGATATGCAGGCAGTCATGTGATGTGAATGGGCATGATTCTGCTTCTCTCCCCCTCCCTGTCACTATTCCCATGTGGGCTGTTTTTCTTTTCTTTTAAAAATGTATCATCTTTTCTTTTCTTTGATTTGATTTGATGGATTGCCATAATCACATAAATAAAAATTGATCAAAATAAATAGAGTAAAAGACATGCTAAGACGGGCATGCTGAGAAGGAAGGCACTATGGGTGCTGGCATGAGGAAGACATAGGCTGGGAGAACAGTAGCATTATGTCACTCTGGAAGAGTTTTGTGATAATGACTGTCCTCAACTCAGTATGTTTGTATTTCCTAGACTAATGTAATTGTGGCATCTTCTGAGCCTGGTGTGATAAAGTCCTAAGCATTGCTAAGCCTAGGCCCAACACAGATTCTTGTTGTTGTGTGCTTTCAAGTTGTTTTTGACTTACAGCAACCCTAAGGCAAACCTATAATGGGGTTTTCTTGGCAAGATTTATTCAGAGGGGGTATACCTTTGCCCTCCTCTGAGATTGAGTGTGTGTGACTTGTCCAAGGTCACCTAGTGGATTTCCATGGCTCAGCAGGAATTTTAACCAGTGATCTCCAGAGTCATAGTCCAAAGTTCAAACAACTACAACACATTGTTTCTCTACAGCATCTTGATTTCAACAACCAGAATTCCTGAGCATTGGACATACTAGCTAGGACTTCAGGGGTCCAAAACATCTGGAAGACCAAAGTTTGAGATCCACTACCTCACACAACCTTAAAACTACACATTCCATGATGCACCATATGCATGAGTGAAAACCACAAGTGGAAAAAATGTGCTGGAAACATGTAGGGACTGAAGTAAGCAACTGACATGGAAGGAATAATATCCTCATAAAGGGAACAGCTGAAATTCTTACAGGCCAACAGTTCTTCCATGAAAATTTACCACTGGGGTCTTGGGAAAGAAAATTGCACTTCACTTGTTATGTACAAAATGTTTATTTGATTCTGAATTGTCAACCAAAGCTCCTTTCTGCTTCTTCAATAATATCCTGCATCCTTCATAATGCTTTCTGGGATTTGAGGGTTGTTTTAATTTCAGGTTTCAATTATCTTTTAACTGTCTTTGAAAATGATTCCCTTTCCATTGCCTACTCTCTACCTACTCCCTAGTAGTGGGTGGCTATATTTCTACTGCTCTATAAAATGGTGGTTATTTTTCCAAGTGCTTCTTTTTTGGGGTTATGGGATCATTATGAAAATTGAATCAGAATGGAGGAGCTTAACATTCTTGAACAGTGGAAAGACAGGGGAACAGAAAATAATGCAAAAAAGAAGGAATTCTTCACAACTGGGCTAGGAAACTCATGCCCCTCCAGAGTGTGTTATATTGCATCTCCCATCACCATTGTCTATGCTGGTTAGAAATGGTGTGACTTGCAGGCCAACAACCTTTTGAGGGCCACAAATTCCTTATCCTTGAGTTACAGCATAATTCAAATCCTCTTACAATCCATCAACCAACACATAAAATCCTTTCCATTCATGCAAGCCTTAAGTGGATGATTGCTTGTCATAGGCAGAAGTTATGTACTGAACACACAGGACTTTGCATTTGTAAACTGTTGCTGTGAAATGTTGTTTTAATAGTATAATTAATTTAATGTTTATCTGAATCAGTATCATCTACTGTGTTTTGATTGGAACATGTTTTAATTAGGCTGGAAGTTCCCTTGGAACCCAGTGCTGGGAGAAAGACTGGATCTAAATCAAACCAATCAAATAAATAAAGTTGTTTCCTTGAACCAAAATGTTCATAACTGGGACACAGAAGTCACCCTGAACATATTATTAGCAGGAAAATTGTTGCTCTATATATTCTATGTGTTTTTTTTTTTT
>CM034701.1:367166550-367180161 GCA_020142125.1 Phrynosoma platyrhinos | reverse complement strand
ATTTTATCATCTAAATGTTGAATCTCAGACATAGCTTTAAGTTCCAATATTCTATGTGTTTTTAAAGTAAATTTTGTCCTCCTTTGTACTCCTATCATTGGTACAGCCCAAAATGTTTTGCTGTCTAAAGCAAAAAACAAGATGTACAAAAACCAGTTCTATTGACAGTTGAATCTTAGTATAACATGGGCCCTTTCATACTACACAATTGTAACTTTATGATTCCACTTTAACTGCCACAGCTGCATCCTATGGAATCCTGTGGTGTGGGGGATCCCTTCTCTGGGAGTGGGTCAACATCAACCAGAATACTCTGGGCTGTATGTAAATATGATTGTGTGTGTGTGTGTGTGTGTGTGTGTGTGACAGAGAGAATGAGAGAGAGAGAAGTAGTGTCAGTTTCTGACATTTGGTGAGCCAAAGGCAAACATATCATTGGGTTTCCTTGGCAAGATTTGTTGCCAGGATGAGAATGTGTGACTTGCCCAGAGTCACCCAGTGGGTTATCTGAATCAGTATCATCTACTGTGTTTTGATTGGAATGTGTTTTAATTAGGCTGGAAGTTACCTTGGAACCCAGTCCTTGGAACCCAGATCAGGGAGTTGAACCCTGGCCTTCAGACCCCTATCCAACATTCAAACCCCTACACCATGCTGGCTTTCCAGTATTTAGTAAAGTAAAATCCTGCCCATTATTTTAAGTGCAACCATTATGCATTACAGGTATTCTAATGTTTGCCACTTTTAATCTACCTCATTCTTCAGGGACCAAGAGAGCAATAGCAGCCTGTAGCTAGTTGTTCAACCTTTCACCTTATCTTTGTACACTCCTTTGTGTACACAACCTTACAATCTAAACACTTTTAGCCTTGTCATTCTCTTCTTTGTATGAATGGTGAAAGCATAGCTGCGCTTTCATTACCTTCACTGGAAACAAGAATTGCCATAAGTTCTCACTTATCTCCCTCTATTGTTTGCCATCTTGGAAAATGAAATGTTGTTAGAACAGGTGGAGCTTGACCTTTAACTTTTAAACTCTTTGATTTCTTCTTTGATAATTAAGTGGAAATCATGAAAGGGGTGAGAGGTCTGTGAAAGAGAGCTGGTTTCAGGCTAGCAGTGAAAATGACAGCAAATTCTCTTTTTGCCAATTTCTTACATTCTAGGGAATATTATGTTATATCTGCAAGCCTGTGAGGAGAGTTCCCTTGTGGAATTGCCATCCATGATGACAGACCATTCAGAAGTTTATTCAATGAGCCTAATCCATTTTAGAGAGCCAGTGTGGTGTAATGGCTTGAGTGTTGGACTACAACTCTTGAGACCAAGTTTTGATTCCCCACTGGTCCATGAAACCCACTAGGTGACTTTGGCCAAATCACATGCTCTCAAACTCAGGGGAAAGGCAATAGCAAACCTCCTCTGAACAAATCTTGCCAAGAAATCCCCATGATAGAGTCGCCATAAATTGGAAATGACTTGAAAATTCACAACAACAACAGCAGTACATTTGAGACCAACAACAGGATTTAGTCCATGGTGTTTAACATAGGTTGTTTGACCCTCAGTAATATGTCATTGTTGCATGCCTTCATGTTGTTTCTGTCTTATGGTGACCCAAAGGCAAACCTATCATGGGGTTTTCTGGGGCTAAGAGTGTCTGAATCACCCTAGGTCACCCAGTGACTTTCCATGGCCAAACCAGGAATTGAGCAATTCCTGATCTCCAGAGTCCTAATCCTATGCTCAAAGCACTATGCCATTGGCTCTCAATACTTATATACTCAAATCAATTGTAAGGGTGATATATCATTAACCCATGCTGTTGAACTGGCCATATGTCATCTGAACAGTTCACATAAGAACTGGGAACTGAGCCTGAAAGGGCCTCTGGTTTAAGGAGTGTTGTAAACATTTAAAAAAAAAAAAAACAACCCCAAACACACAGCCTGGTTGGTTTAATTGAAACTATTTTTCATTTTTAGCACCTACAAATTCTCTCTAGTCAATTTGTTTAAGGTAAATTTTAGTGGAAATTCTAGTCTAAAGTCTTAGTAACATTATATGTTGCATAGTTTTTAGTCTAGGCCTCTCAAGAGGATCCCAACTGATGTTGAGAGAGGTGTGACAGCACTGGAAACTTAACAACATCTCTATTGATGTAATGGAGAAACATGCAGATCTCCACATTGCAAACATTATTATTTTTTCCTCCCAAATGTCTTGGATAGTTTAACCAAACAGCAAACTCCAAATTTACCTTTAACTATCACCTTAGAATTCTATAACTAACTTAATTGTGGTGTATTTTTTGAAGGAAGAGCTGACATTGTTTTGAATGTGGCATGTTTTGCTACTTCCAAATAACTAGTCTCTCATAATTTTCAAAGGGTAATGAGGGCTTGAGTATGGTTTCAATATTTTTTGCCAGTGTGTATTTTCTCCAAAACACACCTAGTAGGAAGTAGATTCTATTGATGGGATTGATCTCAAAGAAGTTATTTTTAGGGCTCAAGGTGTGATGGATAAACATCTTAAAACTTTGGTGTCTCCTTCAGGTCTTTGCATCATGAGCTACTGTACCCAAGGGAGGGGTAAGATGCATAGCAACTGAGTCTCATCCTTTTTTAAATATAAGTGAGGCCAAATCATAAGCAGCAACAAATCATGTTGTTTAGAGACATGGAGTTCTCAGATGTAGGCTCTGCAGATACTTTAAAAATGCTGGCTTTATTGTTCTATAGTTCTTTCACTGTCCAGGGCAACAGCCCACCCTTCCAAGACACACAATAGAAAACCTGGTTTGGACTACATACTCTCCAAGCATCCTCATTTAGCAGAGACAGTCCCTGTTAATCCCCTGTCATAACTTTTTTTCAGCTGCTTTAAAAATATCCCAGTTTCTCTCCCAGTTTGACCCTTACTCTTCAGCCTATTTCGGCTGCTGCAAACTGAATTCAGTAGTTTGTGTTCCTCTAATTAAGTTGGCAGAGAAGACAGGTGGAGGCAGAATCTTGTCTTTTCCTTTAGATTCAGGCAAAAACATCCTGCTGCAGCCTTTTCTAGCTTGTGTCTTCTTCTTCATTAATAACTTTTGCCATCTTGACTACATAATTATGTTGCTTGTCCACATGTCCCAGTTTTCACCTGTGAAACATTGGAAGGTAAGTACCTAATCCAGGACATTCTAGCAAACCTGGCCTGAGTCAAGGAATGCAGATGCTACAGACATTACACCTTCACAGCTGGTGTATTTTGCTGTAATTTTGTGATTTTGCAAGGTCCAATTAGATGTCACCATGACCAAAAATACCCATACCAGCCATTTTTCTGTTATAAAAATTCAGCAGCAGAGAAACAACTCTGTGCAGAGACAACCACCTGATCTGCAGATTCTGAGGTATCAAACGTTCTGGGCAGTGTGCTCTAGGATAGTGCCTATGCTTAGGGACATCACTATGGGGGTGGAGAGAGTGAGGATCACACCAGGTGAAATGTTATGGAGGGTGACAACACTTTTCCACAAACATCTGCCTTTAAACAGAAAGGGGCTGTGGCATTCACCTGCGTCCTTTTAAAATGCTGAAGAGATGGTGTGAGTAGAGTGAGGCTTAGTGCAAAGAGAAAGGAGAGGCCCAGTTTTTAATTTTTTTTATAAAAAATTAAAAATGTTTTTTTTAATTATATATATATATATATATATATATATATATATATATATATATATATATATTCTTTAAAAACATCACATCTTACCAAATTTTCACTTTAGCCACATGAAACTAAGGGGCGTTGCAGACCGGCCCAAAGGGCCAGCCTGGAGGTGGAGTTGGGGCAGAGCAGCCACATACCAGCTGCCCCAACCCCAGCCCAATGCCATCCTGATGCCATGAGGCCGTATGCAAAGTGTGAGGCATCAGGGCGCCCTCCCTGCGCAGCGTGCAAACAAGCTGCACTGAAAGGATGTAGAAGAGCTGTGGCACCAGCTCTTAGGGCAGAGTGGTATTTTGCTGCTCTTTTAGAGACAGCAAAAAGGAGGATTGGGGCCGTGGTGTGGGGTTGCCACAGCCCCGATCTGCTGCTCCCCAGGGCAGCTCTCTGCCGCCCCAAATGAGTTGTCTGCATTGACCCTAAGTACATGTAAATACATTTAGGCCATGCATATGATATTGTAATTTAAAGGTATGATTTTAATTTTTATAGTTTATGGCACACCTATTGCCATTACATTCATTGATATATGGGAATTAAAATTTATGAGTAACATTGTACAAAAAAGCATTACTAAGGATTCTGTATGGTATGGTATGGGATGAGATCAATGTGGGGTGTGACACCATGAGTTACTACACTGGGTGATATCAACCCAAGTGACACCACTGACTATGTCATCTTACATACACAAGTTCATATGCACCAATACCAGGATCTGAGAAAATATCCTTTGTTCCAGGCATTTGGGCATGAGCAACTCTGCAGAGGACAGCACTGGCCCACTTTTTGCAGCCTGTGTTGCTTTTCACAGTGTCTATCCAGTCTTTGGATGAAATCCTCCTGGTATCCACACCAGTGCAACATCTATTCTACTAGCATAGTGCACTTTCACTGCATTGTATAGAAATTACAAAGGGATGCCAGAGAAAGCTGCCCTAAAACACAATCCACACCTTTCTGAGAGACACACAAAGGCATGTGGATTTGCTGGGGGAGAAATGAGAGACAAGTCCTCAGATGGTGGGAGAAATTCGGCCACCACTGCAGGCAAAGTATGAGCCTTGGAGTGTTTTGTTGTTGTTGTTTTAAATCACCTTTCTGGGGAAAAAAATTCAAAGATAGGGGACAATGTGAGCAACAAAAGGATTAAAAGCAAAACTAACAAGCCATGTCTCATACATTCAGCATTTGAAGTTCATCTGAATGTAATATTTTTAAAATCACCATGGAGCTATAACACAAGAAGCTTCCTCAGCAGTGTTACCAGGGAGGGGGTATAATGGCTTGAGTGTTGGACAAGGGTTCAAATCTCCACTCAGGGCTAGTCTCCATGATTAAAATACTCCTTGTTCAGTTGAATAGAATGTGAGCTGGCCATGTGCAATTTTCAGGAGTATGGGCTTTGTGTGTGTATGAGCTCCATAAACTCCATAGAAAAAGGCTTCATGATTTTTACTGGAGTAACTAAGAAAATCCACAAAAATGTGCATCACACACGTGGCTATCTGTCTGATTCACATGGATTCAGATAGCTGCACATTTTTTGGCAGTTGCAGGGTGAATAAATGCAAATTTGCATGGGAAGATGAAGATAATTAACAATTGATGTGAATGTATGAAAATCTGAAGTAATGCACACATTACACTTATGTATAGACAATGATGGAAAGCCACTGTATGATCTTGGGCAAATCATGCTCTCTCAGCCTTCTGAAAAATGTTTTCCCAAGAAAACCCTAGGATAGGGCTGTCATACATCAGAATTTACTTGAAGGCACATATCAGCAAAACAGAATTACCAGTAGTTTTAAAATCAGAGCCAGAGATCTTTTTTATTCATTCCAACATGGTGTGGTGGTTTGAAACTCTGCTTTGTCATGTAAATCCACTGGGTGACTTTGGGCAAGTCATGCTCTTTCAGCCTCAGAAGATGGCAATGGCAAACTCCCTCCAAAAAAACTTGCCAAGAAAACGCTGTGATAGTGTTGCCTTAGGGTTGCCATAAGTCGAAAATTACTTGAAAGAACAAACAACAACAACAACAGGCTTTTAACAGTGAAGCTCAATTGCTATAAAGGCTTTTAATCTGGGTAGTGCTGTTTTCTTTATAAAGAGACTTTAAATTATTTTTGACCTATTTTTGTTTTAATCACTTTGCTTTATGGTTTAGCTTGTAATCATTTTATTGTTCGTTGTCCTATTTCTTGGGAAGAGCATCACTCAACCCAACAAACAAACAAACAAACAGCAGGCCTTTGTGGTCACTTGCAGTGACCAGATATTAATGTGAAGGAAAGATCCTCTTGGAAAAGGAACTCCATCAGGCACTATTTTTTCCACACTTTTTTGTTGTCACTGTTGCTTTAAACCATATTACTTGGGACACTTCACGCTATTATTTCATCAGCGGATTTGCATTTTATGTGATATTTTCAGAATGCTGGCTTTCTCATTTCTTTCCATTTTAAAATGGAAACATGAGCATTCAAGGTTTTCCAGTGAAGACGTGACCCACTTTCTCTTG
The DNA here is from genome assembly GCA_020142125.1 of Phrynosoma platyrhinos. Classification (NCBI taxonomy): domain Eukaryota; kingdom Metazoa; phylum Chordata; class Lepidosauria; order Squamata; family Phrynosomatidae; genus Phrynosoma; species Phrynosoma platyrhinos. The sequence goes on along the minus strand of CM034701.1, from coordinate 367,173,923 downwards.
TTAATTGACAAGCTGAACATTTGCACTGTCTCTCATGGGGCCACTTTAAATGAAGATATTGTTTCCGAGCCAAGCCAAGCCCTGACCTGACTCAGGCAGTGACCTGACAAAAAACAAACCAGTTATAACTAGCAAATCATGGAACAAACACTTCGACAACAGTGGTGGGAGTTGTGTGGGGTGGGAATGGAGGGAGATGTCATGAGGCATACCCCTCTATCTTTGTATTCTACTTAGCAAATGCTGAGTTTGCTATTTCTGATTAATTAGTGTGAAACTTTGCAGTGATGGAATTGAGTCCCACAAGGAATCAGCCTCTGTGTATTGGTTAAATAAAAGTTTGAATTGACTGCTTCAATTGAAAGAAAAAAAATCTTTGTTTTTGTTTATGTTTTCCACTGTTGTCTTTTTCTTCCATTAATGTCTATTACACCCCAATACTAAATATGTGAATGTAGGAAAGAAATTATATACCAGCTCACCTGTGAATAAGTATGCCATCTTTTCCACTATCCCCTGTAGACAAGCAAGTACTTTGGGTTTATAGGAGCCTTTCATTTTTAATGAATCTATCTCTTTAGTACAGAGCAGTGTTCATTTTGAAACTGTTACATTTCACTCATCTAGGCTGAAATTATAATGTTCAGATCATTAGCAAGACTGGAAAATTTTGGATCTGGGTGAAAAATTCTCTACCTTATCTGTGGGTAGAAATTGGGAGGAGTATTTGATTGAATTTTCCAGGTGAAAGTGACATTCTCCAGAGGTTTCTTGGAAGTAGGATTCACCACTGATGTTAGCAGTGACCATAGCAATAAGATAAGTTTCTTTCTGTCCCCCATGTCACCCACCCATTTGCATCTTGGCCTCCATTTTATATCCTTTACAAGACCCCATCATTCCATGGCACTGTGCCACCAAAATGATGAATAGACAGAAAACATTCTGCATAAGAAAAAAGGGGAGTTGTGGTTAGTGTTGGACTATGACTCTGGAGACCAGGCTTCAATTCTTAGCTCTGCCATGAAACCCACTGGGTGACCTTGGGCAAATCACATGCTCTCAGCCTCAGGGGAAGGCAATGGCAAATGTCCTTTGAACAAATCTTGCCAAGAAAACCCCATGGTAGGCTTGCCTTAGGGTAGTCATAAATTGGAAATGACTTATTATTTTATTATTTTGAAACAAGGGTTGTTTTAAAGTAATAAAGTAAAACACATTGACAGAGAACTTGGGGATTTTTTTCTTCTTTTTCCTAGAGAACATTCATCCACTACTACCTTTTATTTTGTTGGGGCAACAGTGGTAGATTAAAAAAAAACATCTTAGTAATTTCTTTGGATCGAAAAAAGTCTCTTGAGAAATTTTTAGCTCAGGAAGCGTTTTCAGACAGAACAGACCAAAGAACAGACCACTATGAAGCATCTTGGTATTTTGCTTTCAGCATGTAATCTAGAATATGATTCAAAAGAAAATACATTTCAAAACACATTTCCATTTTAAACATAGCAAGCTTCCTAATACTGTGTCAGAACATTGATCTATCTGGATAGGCAGCAGGGATATCAGAATTCTTTCAACTGTAACTCCCATCAGCCCTAGCCAGTTAACCAAATGGTAACTGGGTTTTCCTTCTTACTGAACTTGCTTAAGAAAGGTATAGATTTGCAACTGTGATTTTAAAATGAAAAATAGTATAAGAATATGGAATCATAGAGTTGGAAGAGACCACAAGGGCCATCCAGGCCAACCCCCTGCATGCAGCAATTCACAATCAAAGCACCCCTGACAGATGCCATCCAGCTTCTATTTAAAAGCATCTAAAGAAGGAGACTCCACCACACTCTGAGGGAGTGTGTTCCATTGCTGAACAGCTCTTAATATTCCAGTTTCTTAAAAAGCATTGCAATTTGGTTTCATAGAATATCTATATTAAATTTTCTGGTCTCCTTTGATATCTGCTAAATAATGTATAGATCAGCAAGTTCATACATTGTTTGAGGAAACCTAATCTTCCCACAAACAGAGTGATTCCTCCCATCATTGGAAGGCCTTTGATCCAGAACAAATTTTCCATTGGGTGAACAAGGGGGGCATAGCAATCTCTGCTTATTCCAATTTTCTCCTGCGGTCCTTTATGTTTTGTGGCTGCATCTGCATTGGAGAAATAATCCAGGTTGACACCACTTTAACAACCATGGCTCAATACGATAAAATTCTAGGATTTGTATTTTGTTGTGACACCAGAACTCCCTTATTGAGAAGGCTAAACTACCAATTCCAGAACTGAATGGCATTGAGCCATATCAGTTAAAGTGGTGTCAACTGGATTATTTCTGCAGTGTAGATACAGTCTATGTGTGCTTTTGAGGGATGAGAGAAAAGGTGCCTACTACCTTATCATCACTGTCTGGACAGGAAGCTCTGTGAATTGGACAAGGGCAAAGCAATGGGGAAAAGTGACTGAGGCCAGGAGGATGTGATCCCATTGGTGTGTGTGTGTAAAGGATATTTTCCCCAAAGGTAGGCCAAAAATGTAGTGCCACAACTTATAAATAATTTCCCTGTAAATCTTTGCCTAGATTGTGTTGTTCTCAAACACATGGAAAGACTCTCCTAGTGAAACAATATTAGAGTCTGTAAAAAAAACCAAAAATACTTAGATTAAAACTTCCAGACTCTCCCTGTGAGCATGGCTAGTGGCAAAAAAAAAATTGATTTTAATATAATAGATATTAGTTTTTATTCTGTAATGGTTTAATACTGTTTTAAGGGTGGGAGGAAATATTTTGTATTCTATTTTATGTTGTTAACCGCCCGGATTGGGAAACCATTGGGCGGTATACAAATAAATTTTATTTATTATTATTATTATTATTATTATTATTATTATTATTATTATTATTATTATACAAGCTCTCAGTACACATTGACTGCACTGAGTACAAACAGGAATGTTATGGGCCTCTGCAGACAGGCCCTATGCGGTGTGTTGGAAGCAAGGAAGGGGAGGGGCAGCCACACGCCAGCCACCCCAACCTCTCCCCAAAGATGTCCTGATGTCACGTACGCTTACGCATGGCATGTGGCATCAAGAAGTCCTCCCGGTGTATCGTCCTCATGCATTATGCCAGAAGAGGCAGAGAAGAGCCACACGGCAGCTCTTGGGGCGGCCTTTTGTCGCCTCTAATAGGAGCGGCATTTTGCTGCTCTTTTAAGAGGTGGCAAATGGGAGAATCGGGGCTGCTGTGTGTACTAGCAGCAGCCCTAATCCTCTGCTTCCCAGGCTGGATCTAAAAGTATAGTGTTGCTTCATAGATCTTATGCTTCTTCAGAAGACTCTCCATATGGAATCCAATAGATTTTTCCCCCATTGATTTTGGCTGCTGTATTTTTGGAGGACAACTACCTTCCATCTTCAGGCATAAAGGAAGGATTCTGACTTGTGGAAGGAACTGATTTTGTGGTGTTGTGTTTCTGGTTAATGAGAGTAACATGCTGAGCTTTTCTACGTCTGGTGCTATTAGAAATTAGACTAACATCAAAGGGCTTTCATTATTATCCTAGCCTAAGTATAGAATATTTTAATTTATGACACTAGGAAGCTTGAGGGAGATTGCTGCCTACTCAATGCCAGGGGAATCATGCTTATTTTGAAAAATGAAAATGAAAGCAGTGCACTTTTGAAGTGGTTAGCCATATTTTCCCCCTTCTAAACATTGCCAGGAATAATGGGAACATTTCTCCCAGAACCTGTAAAACAGCTTCAGTTCCCACCAAATGTCTAAAAAGGGGGAGAAGGAATCTAGAAATTCCTATACTGCTTTCTCAAGATTCTTTAAAGAAATACAGGGGGATGAACAAAGCTTTTTTTCCTTCAAGAGAAAGAAAGAAGGAAGAGAAAGTTCACATTGGCCTTACCTCTATTGTTAATCCTCACTAGAGTAGAGCCATTGAATCAGTTGGCCTTTTGACAGCTGCTCCCAAGTTCAGGAACTCCTTTCCATGAGGTTGGCCCCCTCTCTGTTGTCTTTCTGTTGAAAGGTAAAGGCCTTTTATTTAGATAGGCATTTGGTTTCCAATTTTGTTGAAGCAGATGAAGTTTCCAATGGGGTTATTGTATTTTTTAATGTCCTAAATCAAGGCTGGAATGCATGATTGCAATTACAAATCAAAAACTAGAGTTAGCATTTGTGACTGGTTTGTATTCATGATCTCTTTGCATTGGTCAGATGAGGTTTGACATTGCCTTCCTCTGAGAAAGAGAGAGTGACTTGCCCAAGGTCACCCAGTGGCTTTTATGGCCAAGCTGGGAATTGAACCCTGATCTCCAGAGTCATAGTCCAACACTCAAACTACTACTCCACAAAGGAATACATCAGGGTGATTAAATTCTCCCAGTACTGAGTGGCCTCTCTCCTGGCAATTGGGGCATAGCAGACTGATGTCTCAACTCCCTCCTGCAAACTACCTTGGTGGGAGGAGGAATTATGACAGGGTCACTGCTTCTGACTGTTGCACTGGAGAGCGCTCATGGGAGGAGGTGTAAATGTCAGTGTGCTGTGTCCTGATCAATGAGAGAACAGATTCCTGTTGTGTGCAGCAGCTGCTGCCTGGTAATTCAGGATGGAGGTCAGGTGAGGAAATATTTGCTTAGCTACATAACTAGGGTAGTTGCTGATAAAAAATTTCAGCTATTTTCTTTTAAACGATTATTGTGTTTTTAAAACAGAATTGTGGTTTAATTCATTTAAAAAAACCTTTTGTATTATTTTTTTAAAGTTGGACTTGTTTTACATGGTTGCAAACAGCCTTAAATCCTGGGATAAAGGTGTGATATTAAATAAATAAATAAATAAAGTAACTTATGTGTTATCTTACCATTTAACAAATGATACAATGGATCTACTCTAACTGGGACTAACCAGTATGATTCCAATGATCATCTTCATTGAGGACAAGACACTAAAGCCCTCTCAACTGCTTTATTTCCTGGAAACAGAATCTATATATAAATCCTACAAGTTCTCAGCGGGCCAGACTCATGGTGGGAGAATTCTGGAATATGTAATTTAAAAAGTAGTTTCCACAAGTTCTGTCCTACAGTTGCAACTCCTGTGCTTGTTTATAAAGGGAAGAAAGGACAAAGAACTTGTGTGCCCACATACCGATGCCAGTGACCTATAGAAGGTCATGTTCATATACTTTATTCAACTCCCGTCTGGGTTAAATGTCATTTCCTGCTTCTATAATTACAATCAGTGATGCAAATTAGGTTACTTTACCATCAAGATTACTGTAACCCTCTTTTACCTATAAATAGTATTACTCCCTTTTAACTTGGGAAATTATGGGCTAAGCACCCACTTGCTATGTAATGAGGCAGATTTTTAACTATAAAATATGAAGTGGGAAAATGTTCTCTTTCTTCTTTGCATATAGCAATTTCAGTTTGCAGAAAAATTAAGACAAGTTAAAATAACAGCATGAGGGATTAGCATTTATTTTATTTTATTCTGAAATGCCATTTATTTATTTTAAGGCATCAAATCTTATTGCTAGAGAAACATTTTGATGTCACTACATTTAAACATATTTTTGAAATATAAGCAACAGTATTTAAAACATGTTTATAGCAACTATTTTTCCTTCCCAAACACACACACACAAACCAGGATCAAATTATGTTTCTATTAATTGTGGAGAAAGATTTTGAAATATGAATAAGCCCTTGCCTTATTACCTATTTTAGCTGAATTAGTTTTTGAATTATTTATTTATTTCATTTATATGCCACCTTTCTCCCCAAAGAGATCCAAGGCACCTCAAAGATTTTTTTAAAAATCACATTACAATAAAAATGTAAAACAGTAAAATAATCTAAAAACAATATAAAATTACATTAAAAATGTAACTGAAGTTAAAAGGCAATACAAATGCTCAATATAAAAACCATTGTGGCAAGCTTATGTTTTAAACGCTTGCTTAAATAAAAATGTCTTAGCCTAGGTAAGTAGGCTAAGAAGACAGATCTTGCATTGTGAAGTCGTAGGCTTTCATGGCTGGCATTCATGGGTTTTTGTGGGTTTTTCGGGTTGTGTGGCCATGTTCTAGAAGAGTTTCTTTCTGACATAAAATGCTGTTTGAAAACACTGAAATTCTGGACCATGCCAACAACTATCAGGTCAGAATGCACAGGAAAGCCATCGAAATCCACTTGGATAACTTCAACAGGAAAGAAGAAACCCTTAAAGTAAACAAGATTTGGCTACCAGTCCTACAAAATAAGAAAATCAGCACTCAGCAAATGCAAATGGGAAACCAACCAAGGTCAGGGGCTTTCCCAGCAGACAATAGCAGACAATCTCCTTGCCACCTGGAAGCCATGCCATTAACAACAAACAATACCTATTCAACACAGAACAATACACAGTTTACATGGGAATAGCAGACAATCTCCTTGATTGCATATCCTCCTACCCTGGAGCCATGCCATTAACAACAGAACAATGCCTATTCAACACAGAACAATACACAGTTTACATGGAAATCACCTCCCTACCCAGGGTCTCACATTACATATAGACCCACTCTCTTCTATTACAGTATTCTCTGAAGATGCCAGCCACAAATGCTGGTGAAACATCAGAAAGAAACTCTTCTAGAACATGGCCATACAGCCCAAAAAACCCACAAAAAAGATCTTGCATTACTAATAATGGTGAATACTGTTGTAAAGTGAGAGAAAGAAGACTGAAAACTTTATCACACAACCCTTATTCTCACCATGATCATGTGAATGAAGGGAAGTACTTGGATACAAGTTTGGGAGCATCCCCTAGCCAATGTCTCTCCATTGGCATAACTGGGCTGTTCCTGACCTTCACTCTCTCTTCTTCCCTTATTCTTAACTCTGCCTTCATTTCCTATGCCCTACCCAATGTGCCTTTCACACATGTGTATGGGGCCTTTTTAAAACACAATTCTGGAGTTATGCTAATATGATTAAAATATATAAATAAAATAAAGTTTTTAAAAAAGGCTGTTTTGGATTAGTGAAAGATAAGTGGGAGAGGAGGAGACACTGACATGACATGACCGCACAACCCCAGATCTGCCACAGGAGTAGCTTACCATATCTGCATACTAGCACTATACCGCTAGAGCTTACCGATGGGTTTCCCCATCAATAGCAAGGAATAAGCTATTGGAAGACAAGGCAGTGACAAGAGGGAGATACCATCATGTGATAGGTATTGCCAAAGGTGCTATTATCAAACTTTTATGATAGTTTAAACACTGCATATGATAAAGTCTTGAGTGATCTTGACTCCTGTTCCTTCAACAGGTCACTATAGTTTTGGCCAGGACAG
>CM034701.1:367142431-367159407 GCA_020142125.1 Phrynosoma platyrhinos | reverse complement strand
ACACACACACACACACACACACACACACACACACACACACATATCTCAGGCAGTATATAGATAGTTGTTGATGCCACTGTTGCTTTATGAGTTTTCCTGAAACATGTACAGAACTGCTTTAAGATGTATTTATTGTGGTTATGCATAAATTATTCCTTTATTATTTATTTATTTATTTATTTATTTTTCTCCCTTACTTATTTCCTTACATTTCTCTGTGTTGAAATCCATTTTATTAGTTTTGGCTCAGTTTTCTAATTTATTGAGATCATTTGAATTTTGATTCTGAAAAAGTCTAGTATATTGGGTGGTAAAAGGATATTTATTTTTAATTTACAGATATTATTGGATGTGCAGAAATCCCCAACTTTTCACCTCTCTCCATTTTTACCTACTGTCAGACCTCATCTTGCAAAATCCTTGGGGCAGGACACTTTGGGGGACATCTGTTACAGATGGTTTCAGCATTCTAGCTGCTCTTTTTCTCTTTCGCTGCTATCTAATTTGCTTTGTGTGGTATATTTTGATTTATATTTGAACTAATGCACAGGGCATATTCATAACAGCAAAGTTTCAAGATACAAAGGAAATCAGCAAAGACATTGTCACCAACAGTTCCATTAGCCTCCCTGATTGACCTCAAAGGAGTGGGATATAAATTATTATTATTATTATTATTATTATTATTATTATTATTATTATTATTATTATTCCAGAAGTAAGGGTTCTATTATTGAGCTATTTGACCCTACCCAGAGCTCAGTTGTTCACATTGCTAAATTACTCTACTCCTGAGGAGGTCTCTACTCATGACCAGCTATTCCTGGCAGCCAAGCACTCCCCCTGGGCATCTCTAACCAAACTTGTCTTTTTGGACATTGGATTATCTTGGCCTAGAAGGGGGTTCAGACTCCTCTTTGGACTCTGAAGCTGAACTGCTTCTATCCAAGAATATAGCCTTGGGTATAATCAAGTGTCCTGGGTTTGCAAAAGTAACAATTTCCTCATCAGTCTCTGATTCTAGTGATTCTACCTCCTCCTCACTAGAAGAGTTTTCGGGGGCGGGGGGAAGACCATGACACCTCTTTCTTTGTCAACTTTCAGATATGAGGAAATCAACTAAAACATGCTTTTATGATGAGCCACCACCAAGTGGTCGATGAGTACATGAACATCAGTTAAAGTTTTGTAAAGTTACTTGGCCAAGCTGGCTGAGTGTTGTCCAAACCAGTAGACTATAAAAGGTGCAACAGTAGGGCTACAGCTGAAGATTAAGAAAAGAAAAATAATGACCTGAGATGATTCACATAACTTTAAAGATTTTCCATACCTTGGCTCAGTTATTAATCAAAATGGAAATTGTAGTCAAGAAATCAAGAGAAGGCTAAGATTTGAGGTTCTTGATATACGATGCAAAGATATATCACTAAATACTAGTTAGAATCATCTATGCCCTAATATTTTTGATTTCAGTATATGGTTGCAAAGGATGGAGAGTAAAGAAAGCTGACAGGAAGAGAATCAACTCATTTGAAATAAGGTATTGAAGGAGAGTTCTCTGGACATTATGGACTGCCAAAATGATAAATAAATGGCTTTGAGACCAAATCAAGCCTGAATTCTCAGTGGAAGGCAAAATGACTATGCTGAGGTTATCTACTTTGGACCTATCATAGAACAGTGTGACATTGGAAAAGACAATAAATCTTAATAAAATGGAAGGCAATAGGAAAAGAAAAAGGTAATATTATAGATGGATAAACACAATAAAGGAAGCCATCTCCCATCATAAAAAGTCAACATGTGTTTCAGGGAAACAAGTCATGCCAGACAAATCAGATCTCTTTTTATGACAGAATTACTAGCTTGGTAGGTGAATGGAATGCTGTGGATACAGCATATCTTGATTTCAGTAAGGCCTTTGACAGAGTTCTCCCTGACATTCTGGCAAACAAGCTGATAAAATATGGGCTAGAAATGTGTTTGTAATTAGTCGACCGTCTGAACCCAAAGGTGCTCAACAATGGCTCCTCTTCATCCTGTAGAGAAGTGACCAGTGGGATGCCACAGGGTTCTGTCCTGGGCCCAGTGCTATTCAACATCTTTATCAATTACTTGGATGAAAGAAGAGGGGGAATACTTATCAAATTTGAAGATGACACTAAATTAGGAGGATTAGCTAATACCCTGGAGGACATGATAAAAATTCAAAATGACCTTAATAGATTAGAAAGCTGGGCCAAAGCTAACAAAATGAATTTCAACATGGAGAAATGTAAGGTACTGCACTTAGGGCAAATAAAATAAAATAAAATAAAATAAAAATTGAAATACATAAATATAGGATGGGGGACACCTGGCTTAACACAACTATCTGTGAAAAGGATCTAGGAGTCCTAGCAGACCACAAGTTGAACATGAGTCAACAGTGTGATGCAGAGCTAAAAAGGCCAATGTGATTTTAGGCTGCATCAATAGAAGTATAGTGTCTAGATCAAGGGAAGTAAGTGTCATTGTATTCTACCCTGGTCAGGCCTCACCTGGAATACTGTGTCCAGTTCTGGGCACCACAATTCAGAAAGGATGTTGAGAAATGAGCGTGTCAAAAGAAGGGCAACTAAAATGGTGAAGGCTCTGGAAACCATGCCCTATGAGGAATGACTTAGGGAACTAGGTATGTTTAGCCTGGACAAGAGATGGTTAAGAGGGGATATGACAACCCTGTTTAAGTATTTGAAGGGGTGTCATATTGAGGAGGGAGCAGGCTTTTTTTCTGCTGTTCCAGAGAACAGGACCCGGAACAATGGATGCAAGCTACAGGGAAAGAGATTCTACTTCAGCATTAGGGGGAACTTCTTGACAGTAAGGGCTGTTCTGACAGTGGAATACTCTCCTTTGGAGAGTGGTGGAATGTCCTTCTTTGGAGGTCTTTAAACAGAAGCTGGATGGCCATCAAATGAGATCCGTCATTTTACCACCCTAAACAGCTTTTAAAAAGCTGTTAAGATGGATCTCTTCCATCAGGCCTTTCCTGAGTAGGTAAATGGCCACCAAAAATAATGAAGCCTGTCCCTGATTTTCACTATAGTCATTTTAAATTATTTGTTATTTGTGATAAGTATGTTTTTATATTTTGTCTAATTGCATTTTAAGGGGATGGGCTATTGGGGGAAGGGATTGTTTGTTTTTTCTTGTAAGCCACCTCAGCTGTTTTTACAAAGAGGTGGGATAATAATAATAATAATAATAATAATAATAATAATAATAATAATCTGTCGGGTAGGCTTTGATTGAGAGTTCCTGCATGGTAGGGGGTTGGGCTGGATGGCCCTTGTGGTCTCTTCCAACTCTATGATTCTTTGATTCCATGAAAGACCTGAGCAGGACTCTTGGGATTCTTTCATTCATAGGGTCACCATAAGTCAAAGCTGCCCTGATGGCAAATAATGTCAAACCCAGTAAATTTCTTCAAATGTAATACCAGCTGTAACTACCATTCTTTGTTCTTAGCTGGCCTCACTCCCTTTCTTTCCCTTTTGCAATTCATTGCTCTAGATCCCCCCCTCTCCCAGACACATTTAATTCATAATAAATCCCACCAAAGCCAGTAGGACTTAATACTGACTAGAGATGTGCAGGCTTTCTCAATAGAAATGCAGAGATGCAACAGCATCTCTTACCACCATTCACTTGTATTCCCCAAGTATACAAGAGACATCTTGTACTGGAGGATATTTAATTAATTTAATCACCCATTAATGAATTGCTCTTGTTTCAAGACACCACAAATTAAAAGCCTGAGGCAGTTGCTTTTCTAATGGTTGGGCCAGCCCTGCTTCTGTTACAAGAAAGAAATGTCTACAGATATAGCCCCAATTACTAGATACGGAATTGTAATATGGCAAGTTTCTCCTGTATGCAGAGCTAAACCATCCAATGTGGCTGTACACTGGAATGCCTCCCTAGGATCAAGCTGATTGTTACCATATGCATGTTAAAAATTAATGGAGCATTGCTAATGGATTACCTAGATGATACTGATGGCCATATTCAGTGTTTCACTATATGCATGTTTTTATGCTTTACTTGTTTAAAAACATTGTAATCTGCCCTTGCCTCTGGGGATAGAAGTATAGAAGTAACATTTAAATAAATACTGACATGCCCCATGTGTAGCATTATTTAACGTAAGTGTGTGTTAAGGAGTATGTTATGAAAAGTATATAAGTGTATGTTAAAGTTAAGTGTGCCTTTCTGTGCATCACCAATATTGATAACACAAGCACTTGATCTTGGCTTTAAAAAAACAACTCTGTTTTAACAGTTATTAGAATAGTCATTCTATTCTGCACAAGAAAGAAAGAAAGAAAGAAAGAAAGAAAGAAAGAGAAAGAAAGAAAGAAAGAAAGAAAGAAAGAAAGAAAGAGCAAACACTTGAAACTACCGGAAGTGTAGATACAAGAAGTAGAATGGCGAGAGGAAAAGCATGGCTGAGATTAGAGTCAGTGTGTTGTAATGGTTTGTAGTGGTTTAAATGTTGGGACACCAGGATTCAAAGCCCCACTCCTCCATGGAAACCCACTGGGCAAGTCACATTCTCTCAGCTTTACAGGAAGGCAATGGTTGTGCTGCATCACTCTTCCTTTGACATTGTGCAATTGATTGTGTATCTGCTAATGCGCTTGCTTATCGTTCCATTGGGCAACAAGGAATGTGCAGTGGTCATTTCTGTAATTCCATTTCTGTAATTCCAGTGAACAAATGTTCATGAAAATGAACAGTTATACACCATCCAAGAATGGGCAATGGAATGACTGGAATTTTGTTAGTTCTAATCAGATTAGGCATATTGAATCAACTGTTGAAGACAAGCAATACATAAATAAATCCAAAAGATCCACTGTCTGCATTCTAGTTAAGATTAACACTAGGATTTAGGCCTATGTGAAATGGTTACACATCTGGACTTCATCTTATAGAAACATGGACTGGATTTGTTCAATGGACAATGGCCAAAAAAGTACAACCACTTGTGAATGACACCAACAAGGTTCAGACATACATCTCTTAGTGACTTCCAGCTGGCATGGCCATTGAAAAGTGGCAACAATGAAATGGCACCATACAGTTTCCATATTACTTTATTTTATGTGATTCCTGGAAATATTCTGCTTAGAGAAAACAGATCATAGCATCAAAACAAATTTAAAGCTCTAAATCACTTACTAATTTATTTATTAAAAGGTAAAAAAAGTTCCTGGGTCTACTATGCCTGTGTAAAAATCCCTACTTCTCTCTACTGTTTTATGCCACCTTCCATCCACAACACCCCACCTACAATCACTTCCATGGGCAGGTAACATTTAAAAAAAAACATCTCTGTGACCTGCATTGTGATTTACAACATATAAAGAAGGATTTTTCAGACCCATTTTTCCATGAAAGCATATTTCCCTGCATAATAGAAAAGGAGAATGCTGTTTCACTAAGAGACTATTGTATTCAGACCTTGTAAACAGGAGGCTGCAGCAGAATTTTGAAAACAAAATGATAAAAAGGTGGTAAAACTAGAAGATATCACAGTTATTCTTTTATTGAGAAAAACAACAACCATAAGATGTGCCCAGGAATTTTGTGCACGTATCCTGGTAGAATTTGAATTCACCAGGAGCCAATTCACACTACACGGTTATAGTGCTATGATTCCACTTTAACTGTCGTGGCAAAATTATATGGAATCTTGGGTTTTGTAGTTTGGAGAGACATTTCAAAAGTAGCTGAAAAAGTGGGACAGATGTTTAATAGAGATCACCCCTGCCAAATCAAAACAGATGGAGGGCATGAGTTATAAAACAAGACATGTGACCAAGGGCTTTAAGCTTGGACTAAAATATTATTTATATGTAGGCACTCCTTTCTACTTTAAGTGAGAAGATTTAAAAAAATAACTGATAAAGTGTTTTATCTATAGATTCCTCCACTGTCAGGGAGTGGACTAGATTGCTTAGACAAAAGGCAGGATATAAGAAATAAATTATTATTATTGTTGTTATTATTATTATTATTATTATTATTATTATTATTATTATTATTATTATTATTATTATTACAATTCAATGATTATATAATTCTATGAAATATTTGCCACATATTGAACAAATAACACTGAACATTGTGCAATTTTTTGCTCTTTCTGGAAAGTCATAAAATAACATTGTTTCAGCAAACAAAAATAAAGAGTGTCAGTAGTTGGAACTGAAAATCAATATTTGCAGCACAGGAAAATAAGAATGTTACTAATATTGGCACTCTGCTGAGAATTGCAAAGCACAACAAGCCCGTCATTTTGCACAGAAAGTGTCCAGAGCTTATCTTCCTTTGCACTGTTATTCAATGTCAACTTTATCATCTTGGCAATGTTTCAAATCTTGTAAAGCCATTCATTAATTCCTAGTATCTTACTGAGATTCTGATAACATTTGATTAAATATGTTGCTACTCTCAATAGGCCCTGTTGTCAATCCCTCTTGTTCCTTAGGAACAGCATTCTTAAGATAACCAAATCACTTCCCTGTCTGAATTAATTCCTAGTACTCTATTTAGATATAAAAAGATCTTATCTGAAAAACAATATATAGGGAGAATATCACTTGAACCAAAAGAGTACTTTAATTTCACTTCTCTTGCATTTTACAACTTTTCCATTTTGCATTGCTTTAGGATGGCTTGAATACTACTGGTTAGTTCTGACTAGAGTAGACACGTTGAATCAATTCATGAATGCTGAATCAATATGTAGGGAAAACGCACTGATTCAGTGGGTCTAGTGCAGTGGAAACCAACAATAGGAATCCATCCATAGTATTGGGTAGCACTGAGCACTAAATCTTGTTTGTGTACTACTCCAGTGTCTGCACCTCCCCCCCCCCAGGGTGATATGACATTTTCTCTCTTGCTGCCACTGCCTATCCTGGCATATAATTCAGAGACATAGCCATATTTGTCTGGAATATCAGTATACAAAGGGATTTTACAGCACCTTGAGACTAACAGTACAAAAGAAGCTGTGCATGAGCTTTCACAGACTCAATTTGTTTCCTCATGCACATTCTTCATGCCTAATTTCTTTCACATGGTTAGTCTCAAAGGTGCTGCAAGATCTCTTTGTATCCTGGCATAGTTACACTGGCATAGAGCATCAATAGAATTCCAGACAGAAATATTTAAGTTAAGGTCTCACAATTTTGTATTTATGGAGGAAAACTGGAGTGTAACCCTACTACAGTTTAGAGAAGGAAACTATTTTTTTTTATTACCGTATACATTCCCAGAATATCTTTTTTTTAAAAAAAAAAAAAAATACCAACAGGTTTCTTGAGAGTTGGGAAATCCTGCAGGAAGAATAAAACACTTATGAGAATTTTATCTAATTTTCTGCTGGCAGAAAAGTGTTGTAGAAGTATTAGTGCACTCCCCCACCCTGTCAGTTTCTGCACAGAAAATGAGTTTTGTGCATTAAAAATACTGTTTCTTGTGGAGAAAGTGGGGAGAGGTTGCACAAAGACTGCTCCCCTGCCATTATTATGTGCACTAAAATAGATCTAAATGGCCTGGTAACTGGACAGGGTCTTTAACACTTCACAGTTGTAACATATGATTCCATTTGAACCTCCAAAGTTCCATTCTATGAAGTCCTGGGATTTGAAGTCCTGAGTATTTAGAATTCTGTGCTATAGAGTTCTAGTTTCTCCCCTTACATCAAATATTCCATAGGATGCAGCCATTGCAGTTCAAATATTAGCAAGCTACTATTGTTATAGATTGTGAAAGACACCTCATTCACTGTTTCAGTTATAATTCATTTGAGGTTTCATGTTTCTTCTCATTGATATGGATCAAGACAACTACACACATTTTTAGAATCTATTTGGTGAACTGGCTATGGAGAGTTATGATTACAAAATTTACAAAATTTACCATTACACAGGTATCTGCAGAGCATTCAGTCCAGCATCTTATTTTCTACTGGTCAATGAGATGCTTCTAGACAATAGCACCATGAATGTTCCACAACAAGTGGCATTCAGAGCCCTTCTTGCAATTATATCAAATGCTTCCAATCTGAATCAAACCCTTACTTTAATTCTAATATTGGAGGATTTACATCAGATTAGATTATACACCCCTGGTGCATTATTCCCGTCAGTGTCTAAATGTCATTGTTTGAGGAGCGAAGGAAAACACAATTTCTTGACTATCCTAGCCTAAGCATTGTATTGTTGGTGGTCTTCAAGACTCTAGTTTAGGTAGTAAATCAACCAGAACCATTCCATTATGTTCAAGCTCTGTGTAATATCAAAGTTATGGCTTCTTAATATATTTTTGCCCCATGAGAACTTCTCAAGCTCTGTCTCATTCTATTGGATTAATGCTCTGACTGTTATTGTTTATTGGATTCAATGAGATGTCTCAGCTGGTGGAAACCGGTTTCTGACTAACCTAAAGCAGCCCTGGATCATCTCAATTAAAATGTTGAGGAAGTCCAGTAAATTTTGTATTATTCAAACTTCATCCTGCCTCTGACTATTTTCAGAAAAAGCCATTACTTGTTTGACACAATTGTTTTTGTCTCAAATATTGAAGATAAAAGAAAACTCTATTAAAGTTTTAATCTTTAATCTGCCATTAATTCTGCAGTTAATTGTGAAATTAATTAAAAACAATTTACATTAATCATTAAAACAAAGGATCATATGTTAGCTAGGTGTCCATTAAAAAGGATGAGATATCTTATGTTGCTGGGACTGATCATCTGCTTTTTCCACATTTGATTCTAGAACACCTGTAGCCTAAAACTAAACTTTCACAATTGTTCAACTATTGTGGAAGTACCGCACTAATGTTTAAATTAGACTCACATAACCTCCAACATTTCACAAATGACAACTGGGACACATGTGACCAAGGATCATCAAGATTTGCAGTCAAGATAGGAAAAGTTATTAATAAGGTAGAACGCAAAAATGAAAAGAGGCTGCAGCAGTTTGCTTTTGACTGAGCCTACTGGAGGGCACAATTCAATTCACTCTTCTTGTCTCCCTTCTACTGAGTTAAGAGAGTGCAAACTACTTTTGTACTTTGAACTCAGTTTGCATCAATGGAAGTAACAAATTGGAAAAGTGGGAGGAACCTTTTAAAAGCAACTGAAAAAGCGGGACAACAAAGGATTAATCAGGATTGCCTCTGCCAAATTGGGACTATTGGAAAGTACGAATACACACATCTCTGTACTAATTATGCATCGAAGTAGGAGTATCATATGCAATGGTACAACAGAACCAGGACTTGTTGGACCAAAACATTGGAACCTTTTTATTAGAAGGGGAAATGACATACAGATGTCTGATCTGGATCAGTAGAATTGCCTACATGCACTGAGGATGGCAGCTTTTCACTGTTACAACGAGTGCCTACGTAATCCCTATGCACTCTTAGTTTGACTCATTGGCTCAGGAAACCCTGAGGAAAGGACTAAATGTATGAGTTCAGTTCAGAGATAGAGATAGGGGGAGAGGAGCTGTGATTGCCAGATATAAGAATTGGGTCCTTGGTACTTTTAATTAGATGTAATTTGCTTTCTGGGCCTTTGTGGGACTTTGGGCCCACTTTCCTGGCCTTCCTGGGACCTTGGGCCTGCTCTCTAGGCCTTTCCGGGTCCTTGGTAACACTCTTTAGGCCTTTCCAAGGCCACGAGCCTGCCTGGAGCTGCATGTGTGATTTTGCAGTGTGCGTGTTTGAGTATGCTCCCATGCGGTACACACACTGGAAGTCCCACCCCAGAAGTCCTGCCCCCTGTACCAGGTGTCACCAAGTTTGGGGATGCCACTACCCTAGACTACTGAAAGGACAAATAAATTGGTCCTGGATCAAATCAGGTCTGAGGCAAGATGACTAAGGGGGGATGCAGACCAGGGTGTCCGGGACGCCCTGGGACGGTGCACCACAGGACTGCGGCATCCGAACCACAGCGCTCCGACGGCGTCCCTGAAAGGAGCTCAAAAATAGTGCTCCTTTCAGAAGTCAGGGAAAGTGCACCCTAAACGCGTAGGGCACACTTTCCCTGGCTTTTCCACCACAGCGTGTGAGGACACTGCGGCGGGAGGTTGCCCCTGGAGCGCTGGCCGTGCGGAGGGCCGGCAGCTCCGAGGGCAACCTCGGGAGGAGGAAGGGGTGCCGCTCGTGCAGCTGTCCCTCCTCTTCCTTGCCTCGGAGATGACTTTATTAGTTTTCTGCCGAGGCCCTAAACTACAGTTGTCCCTCCAGATTCATGAATCAGAAAAATTCACAAGTAATAGGGGGGACTAGTGCATACGTGCATCTCCATTCTGAAGCCTCTGAGCTGTCTGAGGTGCTGGAAGGGCAGGGGAGCAAACACAGGCTGCTTCTTCCTTTGATCCCAAGGGACTCCTCTCAAATGTTGGGATCGGAGCAAGGAGGGCACCCTGGCCATTTCTTCCTTTGATCCTAAGGTCTGAGACAGGTTGGGGACCCCTCACAAACCTCGGGATCAGACCAAGGAGGGTGTGCTGGCCCTTTCTCCCTTCAATCCCAAGGTTTGAGAGAGGTCTGGGGACCCCTCTCAAACCTTGGTACCAGAGCAAGGAGAGCACCCTGTCTTCTTCTTCCTTAAATCCCAAGGTTTGAGACAGTTCTGAGGACCCCCTCTCAAACCTTGGGATTGGATCAAGGAGGGTGCCATGGCCGCTTCTTATTTTAATCCCAAAGTTTGAGAGAGGTCCATGGACCCCTCTTAAACCTTGAGATCGGAGCAAGAAGATCACCCTGGTCACTTCTTCCTTTGATCCCAAGGTTTGAGAGAGTTCTGGGGACCTCTCTCAAACCTCAGGATTAGAGCAAGAAGGACACCTTGGCTGCTTCTTTCTTTGAGCCCAAGGCTTCAGGGAGCTCAATGATTCACGAGTCCCTAGCTGTATGCATACATCCTCTTGGCTGTTCCCTCCATCCTCAGCTTTTCCCTAACTCACAGGGGGAAAGCCTGAGAGGACAGAGAGGGAGGAATTTATGTGCACACAGCTAGGGACTCGCGAATAATCGAATATGTGAATCCCAAAGCCACAAATATTGAGGGATAACAGTAGTCTGTTGTACTTTGGACATATCATGAGAAGATATGACTCACTAGAAAATAAATAAAACAATAATGTTTGGTAAGACAGAAGGCAATAAGAAAAGTTGAAGACTACATGACAGATGGATAAACTCAATCAAGGAAGCCATGGCCCCGATTCTGCAAGACCTGGGCAGGGCTGTTGATGATAGGTTGACTTTGAGGTCTCTCATTTATAAAGTTTCCAGATACTGAAGTCAGCTTCACCTCCGTTAACAACAAAGTGTTTAAAAACATACCACAGAGATTACTTAGAGGTGTCTGTTTTCACAGGCACAGTTGTGCTGCAAAAGGATTATGAGGCTTTTCATATTCAGATATTCCAAGAATACAAAATGTTCACTAACAGTATTGTATCAAAACAGCGTCTGTGTTGTTTCCTGATGGAGATATATATATATATATATATATATATATATATATATATATAGTAATTTCACAACAGCAGAGCCAACAATGCTTCCAGAATTTTGAGGACACTATGTTGAACTGAAGAGATTTCCATATGCAGTCCCAAGTCAACTTTCATCCAGGTGGGAGGCAACAGTTATCTCAGAGAACTCTTGAATGTGCTTTTGTATATTGTATACACACTGTGGAGAGAAAAAAAAATTCTCTTAGATGTTTGTCTGCTTTTGAGGACATTTGGCCCACTGCTTGAATCACTGTGATTAACTCCATTAGCTTAGTAGGAATGGTGTGCCACCCAGAAAGCCCTCTCCATCTCAATAGGTCAAGCATTCAGACAGACAGGCCTTGTTCCAAAGACCACAGTGAAGCTCACAAGCTTAAAGGTAAAAATCTAGCAACCATGAGCTTGCATACATAATCTCAAAATGATGAATATGTGTCACCCAATGGGACTTACAACTTTCTTGCACTCTGGCTGATGGTCAATTTCCCCTGCTACCAAAGAAAGGAAGTAAGGAAGGAAGCAAGCTGCATTAATGCAGCCTGGATGAAGTAGTTTCTTATTAAAACAAAAAAACCTTTGCCAAAGGAAGAAAAAAATCACTTCTGGCAAACAACGCTGGAGCAAATAAATAAATTGCAAAAAACTAATAAATATCCAGAACTTAAGGCACTTCTGTTAAAGATGGAGTGGTTTGGACAAGCCCTAGTTTTCCTCTTCCCTCCTGCAAGAAAATTGGCAATGACTAGTAAACGACTTGGAAATTATTACTATAATTAACATGCCTTCAAAGCAGCCGTTGGAGCTTCAGTATGCAGAAACAAACTAATGAGGATTCACTTACACAACAACAAAAGCACTCTACAACAATGTACAAAGAACCATAAAGTGCAGAGCCACTGCAAAGATGGTTTCATCTCCCCATCCTGTCCCCCATCAAGCTTGCAAACAGCTTTTGGAGGTATGGGGTTGGGGTGTGTATGTGGGGAGAACACAATGTTGTCTTATTTTGTGCCCTCCTCTCCTCCTTTGACTGTCAAAAAAATTCCCTTGTTGTGAAAGAATTGGAGCAATATGTCAGTTTAAGGACAAACTGATAACTAAGAGGCAAGACAGAAGGTGAGGAGAATAGGGAAGGTAGAAAAGAAGAAACTAAGCCCAAAGAGTATACTGTCAATCTACAGCATACAAAGGAAAGAAATAGGTCTGATAAAATATCATTTACTATGTAGCTGTTCAGTCAGTGGGAGGTAATTACACAAAAATAGCATTGAACACTGGCTGGAATCCTACATCCAGAGATGTCCACGTGGCACACAGTTTATGTAGCTACATCAGAGGAGATGCCTCAGTCTATTTCCTGTTGCTGGACACACTGCAACAGAAATCTTCAGGAACTTTTAGGGTCCTTGGGAAATCCTTGAAGCAAGTCCAGCTGCAATTAAAATAGCTGGACAATCTCTACTGATCTCCTGATCTCCAATGACATGGAAATCACTCTGTTGTGGAGGCTGAATCTCTTTAAAAGTGGGTTTGGGGGGTGATTTTGGTTAGAGAGCAATTGATAAAGAGTCCCAACCTCTAGAACAATTTAGGCCATTGCAATTCACCTAGAAGATTCTGAACAATTATTTTTTAAAAGTGGAAATGGGTGATCCCCCCACTCTACAAAAATGACTTGCTTTTATAGAAAAATATGATGAACTCAGAATCAGGATATACAGGATGATCCACATCATGGTGAACACTACCAAATTTGAAACAATAAAGCTCTTTAAATATTGTTGAAATTTGAGTGGTGTCAGAATTATGGCTGTCATCAGCAAAGACAGTTGAATCTTTCAAGTTATTATCCCAATAATACAATTTGTTCTATTTTGCATATAGATTATAGATTATAGACCAAGTTTATTATATCATTAATTTTAAAAGTATCAAAATATTTTAAAGGATAACAATAAAGATAAAAATATAGTATACACACCCAATAAAGGATTCTTCTGCAACCATGTAATTGCCAAATGCCTCTATAAATCAAAAGGTTTTACTTTTTGGTGAAGGAGAGCAGGGAAGGAGCCAGTCTAGCCTCCCATAGGAAGGAATTCTACAGCCTAGAAGCAGCCACCAAAAGGGCTCTCTCCAATGTCCTCACACTGACATGTGGTATTGGTGGGAGCAAGAGAAAACCCTACTTTCAGTATATTAAGACTTGGGTAGTTTCATATAGAATGCAAACAAATGCAAATAAGAAAGGCAGTAAAATAATGCAATTTTTCATTATTATTATTTTTTAAAGCATAGGTTAATTTAAAAATGGAATGAAAAAGATTTATACATGAACATGTATGACATTTTTGAACTCCAGAAATAGACTACTCTAGCTTCCCTAGCTTCCAGCCCAGTTTTAGTTAAAAGATTTACTAAAAATGTACTGTTACAAAAGTTTAAAAACTACAACAATACAAAAACAGTTTAAAATGCATTTAAAATACTGGACATAATTAAATACAGAAAATAAAATCAGAGCACACCACTTTGAATACTATTCAACCGTGTGATTAAAATCAGTCAAAGGCCTGCATCCGTAAAAATATTTTAACCTGCCAGTGGAAAGAGAGTAAGGAGGGGGCAAGCTGGATTTCTCTTGGGAGGGAGTTCAATAGTCTGGGAGCAGCCATTAAGAAGGCTCTCTCCTGTGAGGATGGTGGGACCAAGAGAAAGCCTTGCCCCAAAAGCAAAGCAAAGCAGCTTCATTTATATACTGCTTCATATCATGCTATGGGATGTCTAAGCGGTTTACAACTGTAAGCTCATTGCCCGCCAACAGTTGGGTACTCATTTTAGCGACCTCGGAAGGATGCAGGCCTGAGTCTAGCCTGAGCCCTGGCTAGTACTGAACTCGCAACCTTATGGTCTATGAGTGAGTGGCTGCAGTACAGGCATTTAACCACTGCACCACCAGGGCCCCAAAGATCTTTGACTATGGTCTGGCAATGTTTTTGCCATCTGAGAAATCTGGGGGCAGTGGGAACTTAAAAGCTAAACATAAGTAGTCTGAATATCATGTGGCCTGCATGAATATGTCTCCTCCTTAATGCTCTAGGGGACTTCAACCTACTCTAGACTTCAACCAACTTTAGATCAAGATTGAATTCTAGGGGCTTTAACCCATTCTAGAAAAGGTTGAGTTCCATTTACCTGGAAAGAGAAACAATCTATTAAAATGATCATCTGTAAATGATCATCTGCAACTTGTGGAAGTAGCCAGTGTGGTGAAGAGGTTTGACTTTTGAACTATGACACTGGAGACCAGGATTTGAATCCCTGCTTGGCCATGTAAACCTACTGAGTGATCTTAGGCAAGTCACACTTTCTCATCCTCAGAGGATGGCAACGGCAAATCTCCTCTGAAGAGACCTTGTAAAAAAAAAACATGATAGGGTCGCCATTGGAAATGTGTTGAAGGCACACAACAACAAGAAAAACTTTTGGAACGAGACCATAGTTGAGTTCTGGAAATAATTTTATCCTTGTTCATGGGTAAAGAAACAGTGGAATGCAGGGCTGAGTCAGCATGTCAGACAATAAAGGAACAAACTGATGGGAATCTACCTATCACTATTAGCAGGACAGTTAATGAAGAGTAGAGAAGCAAAGAGGCAAACAAACAATGATGACAATGAAGATGAAGATGGAAGATGCATTACCTCTACTTACAATTACATTTGGTAATTTTGGTTGCATAGCTCATTTACATATGTATGTATTGGTGTTTGGTGGGCCAAGTCTTTGGAGGATTAGGCTATTCACATTTAAACTATTTTTCTTTGTGCTGTTGGAAAAATAGATGATTTTGTTCCTAAAAATGCACTGCACATGTTTTTTTTTGCTTCTGAATATTGGACAAAGCATGAAGTGCACAATAGCTGGCTGATAGTCTATGAGGTTTCTCCTGTACCACCATGAAAAAGGCATAGAAAAAATGCCTAACAGATGTGCTCAATTTCATAACATGATGGGTCTCTTTTAAAATTAATTTTAGAATCCTTCCTGGGGAAAACAGAAATGACCCAGTAAATGAAAAGATATAATGGAAACAACCACACAAGCATTTCTTACATTCTGTATTTCTAAAGGAAAACTGTTCCTCCCCGTGTGCTCTGTATTTTATTACTGAAGCATCATGGTTTAACTTCCTGAAGACAAAAATGAATGGCTTTCTGAGCGTCAGAGGAAAACAAGGAAACAGCAGTTATTTTTCTTAATTCATGGAAGGAGGCTAATCTTCCAAGTTTTTCTCTTCACCACAAGAACAGGAAGATGTAAATAAACTAAAATGAAGCATATATAAATAACAGAACTGTAGACTCTTTAGTTCAACTTCATGCAGAATGCCCAGAGATAGGATATCACTAACAGATAGCTGTCCAATGTTGGGCTAAAAAACCTTGATGAGCAATTATTAGGGACAAGTGTTGTTGTTATCTGTCTTCAAGTCACCTCTAACTTATGGTAACCCTATATTGTAGAGTTTGTTTGTCTTTTACAAGCTTTAATCAAGGAAGGTTTGCTATTGCCTTCCTCTAAGGATGAGAGAGAGGGAGACACTTGCTCAAGGTCACCCAGCAGGTTTCCATGGATGAACATGGATTTGAACCCTGGTTTAATGGAGTCCTAGTACAACACCCACACCTCTACAGCACATTGGCTTGCAGGGGTGGAAAACTATGGCAATATAACCTGTTAAAAAGAAATGCCAATTAATTTTGATGGAATGATGAACATTAGATCCATGGCAATGTTGAAAATGGGTTCAAACTGGTTCAACTGCTTTTGCACACTGTAGATGAAATCCTATTGGTGCACTATAGTAGCAGTTGACATTCACTTGGGTGTATAGTGGTGGGGAGGGAAGATAGACTCTGGCCTAAATGCTTTTGTTAATCCAACTGCAGTAGATCTTTTGAATCAGTGAGACTTAGGGCTGTTGCAGACCAGCCTAAAGGGCCGATTTGGGGATAGAGTTGGGGTGGAGCAGCTGCATGCCGGCCGCCCAAACCCCACCCTGACACCGTCCTGATGCCGCATGGCCCTACACACACCATGTGGATGCTCTTCCGGTGCAGCGTTTAAACATGCTGTGCTGAAAGGGTGCTGAAGAGTCGCAGTGCTGGCTCATAGGTGGCCTTTTGACACCCTTAAAAAGAGCTGCATTTTGCTGCTCTTTTCAGGGTGGCAAAAGGGAGAATTGGGGCTGTGACGTGGGGTTGCCGCAGCCCCGATCCGCCACTTCTTGGGGCGGCTCTTTTCTGCCCCAAACAGCCAATCTACATTGGCCCAAATGGCCTTTATAGACTGCCAGAAACAATGCAGCTT
>CM034701.1:367118395-367140062 GCA_020142125.1 Phrynosoma platyrhinos | reverse complement strand
GCTCATGGCCGCCCTTCTGTAGAGGCTAATAGTCAAGGCAACCAGGAACTAAGGATGGAAAGAATGATTGAAAATATCCAAAGAATGGTTTAAAAAGTGTTTATTCTGTGTTGAGAAACCATAATGAGGAAAATCCTGGATTGATCCGAATTTTCACAGCTCGATATTTATTCTGCACAAAATTCATATGCAGGGTTTTGGTTTTTATTTTTGCATAGAAAGTAGCCTTTTCCACACATGAAACAACATTTTCTTCATAGAAATATTATTTTCAGTACAGTAAACACTGTTTTCTGAACAGAAATGACCTCTTTCTTTGAAAACAAAAGTATGACTTTGGCACAGTATAAATTTCAGGCTGGTGGGCAGGGGGAAGGTATTGGATGAGTTTCCATGTTTTTCATTGTCACATTTTTAAGGTCTTTCCTTCTCTGTGCCTCAAGACAAAGGAAGCAATCTCATATATTTATTTATATTTCATTTATATGCCACCTTTCTTCCCGGAGGGACCCAAGGCAGCTCACAGATAAAACATTTAAAATGGCAATAAAATTCATCATTGTGCAATCATAGGTACCTACTGTCTATCTGTACACACAGCCCCAAGAGAAAGAGAAAAGTCTCTCATCTGTGGGGCCCCTGTAAGGATGTGGGATTTGGCAGGTGCATGAGAATGTCATTCCAACTAAGGCCTACATGTGTCTCTTTGCTAAAAGGTTTGTTCACCATTAGTCTAAATACTAAGGCCCAAAAGCCATGGCCCCAAAAAAGTGTCTTCTAGCCATGTTGGAGTCGAATACAGCTGGAAGCCAATCCAATGCTGCTCTCTGGTCCTTTAGACCAGAACAAAAAGGAGCTGATATAATAGCACTGTGGAATGGGGGCAGCGACAGTGTCCCACTTTCAGAGCAGGCTGTGTGGTCACTGCAGTCCCATCCCGCTTGTGACTGGTTTGGCAATGGGCTGCTCCTTCCCGCTCATCTGTTCTGGGCCCAACATCAGTTCAAGGACACTCTGTAGAGATTTTTTTTTTAAAAAAAAATATTCTGAAAGAACTGAATGGATTTAAAAATTCAGGGGCTGCATCATGCGAGATAAGGAAAGAATTGCTACCTTACAGTTATCCCAATATCTGCAAAGGAAATCCTTCATCAGTCTATGGACCCCACAAAATCTGCCCTTGGAAAAGTCACAAAACACTGAAATAACTTGTATCCTAAATCAGGCCTACAGATCACCAGATGATAATTTGAGTCAAAGTCTGTTGGGACATAAAGGGAAGGAAGCTATACAATGCATCCAGTTTCCTCAAAATGTTAGAAACTACATTGACTAGCAGTGAGTATGCACAGGTCCAAAAACATTTATACAAATTTAATTTACAAAGGATCTTGTAGTTAAAAAGAACTATTCTGGGTAGAGTTGTGTACAAAAAGCACAGCACCTAATCATAAGCCTTTATTTATGTCTAGCCATTTCATTATGACCCCTTTATGAGATTCCAAGATCAACACTAAGCTCGTTCATGAAAACAAGCTCAGGTTGAACATCCAAGTTTTTATTTGTACTACAATTGGGGATATTGCAAAGAAAAAACTCACTTCCTCATGCCCACTAGTAGTATACTTTTAAGTGCATTATTATTATTAATGTGAATCACAATTTTTATTGACGTGAAACTTCCTCGCAAATTAATTTGGGACCAAAGATTAGAAGGACACTGCATTAATAAGCCATTAGGAAAACTAAAATCTTTGGACATTTATGATGACAGACCTTTCCCTATAATTGCCAAAATGAGACTGTATAGTTGCAACAACTGCATCCATGAAACTTAAAAACTTATCTTCATATATTAAAACTTTGTTCAAGCTGTAAGAAATGTAGCCCACCATGGCATTACCTTTCAACAATGGTGGGATTGTGTACTCCTGTGAGACAAGAGGCTATTCTGCTGGTAGCAATACTGCTGGTAGGATCTCCTATGTCAGACAGACTTTTGCTGAAGAACCAGATTAAATGTGTGAAACAGCTATTGGGAGCAGCAGGGCTGAGAGGTGACATGGGGAGGGGATCTTTCAGAGACAACAGTGATGACATTTTGGTTCTCTCTTGTTAAAACTGCACAGATGGAGGCAATGATAAACCACTTCTTTTTTTATTATTATTATGATAAAAACATATAAAATATACATTACATACATTAAATAACAATATAACACACGGCATACCAACTAAAACATATCTCACATACTACAAAACATTACCTCTCCCATACTCGCCAAACATAACTATCATAAATTTCAATATCTATAACTTAAATGAATCTTATATAGTTAAATCTCATATAGACATTAGCTTTTAGGTCTACTGAATATATATATATATATATATATATATATATATATATATATATATATAACAAAATTTATTATCTCAGTGGTTCTTCCAACAGGTGTATCTCTTCAGATCTTATACTTGAAGTTTTTCCTTTCCTGTTAATTTATTTTACTGTCTCTATCTTCTTCCATTTTATTTAAACATATCCATTCATCATTTTGGTCTTTACCTCTTAGTTTTGAGGTTAGACTATCCATATTAGCAGCTGCTCTAAGTTTAACCAACCATTCGTCATTGGTCGGTGTTCTGTTAAGTCTTCCAATATTGTGCAAATAAGATTCTTGTGGTTGTAAACATGTATAGTAATTTTTTAGTATGATACTTCTTGATGTTTTCATATAATTTAGTTATCATATTCAACAAGATAATCCTTGGCTCAGGTTTTATGTTTATCATAAGTATTTCATTTATATTATTTATTATCATTGTCCAGAAGCACTTGGCTTCCTGGCAGCGCCACCACATATGTATGTAATCTCCGCCTTGTTTCTGGCATTTCCAACATTGATTGTTTCCTGTTTTATATAATTTATTAAGTTTCGCTGGGGTCATGTGCAATTGGTAAAACATTTTATAATAATTTTCCCTGTAGTTTTGACATAAAGTAAATTTATTAGTTATTTTCCAAGAATATTCCCAACTGCCTAAATCAATTGGTTTCCCAATATTTTGGGCCCATTTTATCATTATATGTTTAACTTTTCCGTTCTCTAAGTATAGTAATTTATAATATTTTGATATCAATGATAAACCACTTCTAAATGTCTTTTACTTTGAACTCTTTGACCCTTCAATAAAACAAGAGATAGTACTGGAATTGGAGATCCTAGGCTGGAAAGCACTCAGTCAAATACTAGAACAAAATAAAAGACAAATGTGAATAGCACTGTATCCAAGGAGATTATCAGACATACAAAATGTCCCAGCTTACCTCTTCTGAATTGGAGCCCAATTTGGGCTGAAGCTGGGTCTTATTGCATGGTTTTCCAGCTTAATTTGGCTTCTGAGTACATCCCCACTCCAGTGTGGGTCCAAAAAATGCATTCTGGTGGCCATTTTTTTTAAAGTTTCTGACTTTAAAAAATGGACACTGGAGTGCATTTTTGGATCTGCATTGGAGTGGGGATGTACTCAGAAGCCGAATTAATCTGGAAAACCATGCAATAAGACCCAGCTTCAGCCCAAATTGGGCTCCAATTCAGAAGAGATAAACTAGGTCTTTTTATATGCATGATAATCTCCAAATAATGCAATTGGACTCAAACCAAAAGAATGTTCAGCTATCAGTATATTCAGATATAAAAGGAAAGTTGAACCTGCACAACTCATTTACTAGGAATATGGAATGTGAGAAGAATGAATTAGGGAATACTAGATATTGCTTTAAAATAAATGGAACATGGGAAGAGCATGGGAAGAGTATGCTAATGAAGGCAGGAATGGGATATTTTCAAGCAGATAATTGCATTACTCTGGAAATGATAATGAAAGAGGAAGTGGAAGAGGAAATGGCATTAATACTGAAGCAAGATGTAGCAAACGGTGTCATGGGATTCAAGTCTGACAATATAAAGAGCCAGAACAAACTGCCAGAAATAATCCAGTTTGAGACTACTTTAACTGCCCTGGCTCAGTGCTAGGGAATCATGGGAACTAGTTCATTGTGGCACAAGAGCTCTCTGACAGAGAAGGCTCGATGTCTCAGGAAAAAAAATACAATTCCCATGACTCCCTAACATTGAGCCAGGACAGTTAAAGTGGTCTCAAGCTAGATTATTTCTGGCAGTCTATTCAGGCCTTAATTAAGTTCACAGAAAGCCTCTCAACCATAAACCAAATCCCAACTAAAGAATCAGAAGAGGGGGGGAAAGATCAGAAGAGGGGGGAAAGTTGACATCCTGAAAGAACTTGATCAGACACCAAAACATGACATGTCAGTAATCACAGGTTACTAGAGTGCTAAAGTAAGAAACAAGGCAGCACAAAATATTAGCAAAGCATTTGGCCTAAGATCATCAAATTTAATGGGGACAACAGTTGTTTATTGCAAAGACATGCTTCAAGCAACTGAAAACATGACCTTATATGGGGACATCATCAGATCACCAATAAAGAAATCAAATAGACTACATATCTCAAAGTAGAATATGGAAAAGTTCCATTCTCTCTGCATAAACAAGACCAGGAGTGGAGTGTGTCACAGACCACCAACTGCTAATATAAAAAAATACAATCAAGCTAAAGAAGTAAGCTATACTGCCAAAATACAGTCTTAAGAGTAGACTAGAATGTAAATAATAGATTTGAACTTCTAAATCTAATTGTATGGAAATGCTCTGGGCTGAAACTAGAAACATTAACAGGGAAGTATGCCAAATAGATGAATGGATAGCAAAATAATCAAAGGTATTTACCCATCTGAGATTTACCTTGTATCTACATCATAAATATATAAATTGGTACACCCCCAGATGGTTTGGGCTATATTTCCCATTATCTCTTGCAATTTCCATGCTGTTCAGGGCTTTTGGGAACTGTAGTCAAAAACATTTTAAAAGTATCAGATTGCCACTACAGCAACCACCAATATTACATATTATCAGGTCTAAATGTACTCACAGTCATCAAAAACTGAGGGAAATTCTAACCACAGGTTTATCTGAAAATGCCTCCAGTTGCAGAAAGCAGAGGTGCTTTTACTGGCTTGACTTGGCCAATACACTCCACCTTTGTTTAGTTCATTTCCTTTCCATTAAACTTTACATATTTTGCTGCAATTCTTCCCAAGTCAGAAGAAAAGACAGATGCTTTGAGTAAGGCCAAGTCGAACTGAGGGCATGGATTAAGTATTGTTGATGTTGCCTCAGGCAAAAGGTCAGATGGCTCTGCCTGAGAACAGGATTTGAATTTACTAACATTCATCATAGATAATCCTTACTGAATGTGTTTTGCATTATTACAGCATTAAGATGGGTACATTTCTTCTTTTCTCATGTTGTAGAATATGGCAGCCATTTTGGAGAATGATTTCTGTTTCCAATCAGATTTCTACACATCACTTTTAAGGGACGTGGTTCCAGGGACATAATTGTTAGGGAATTAGGGGCTCTTTCACACCATACAAGTGAAGCACTATTATTCCACTTTAACTGCCATGGCTGCATATTATTGAATCCTGGAATCTGTAGTTTTTTCAAGCACTACAACTCCTTGAAAAAGAATTCTAAGTACCCCTCCTTAAACAGCACATCATAGAATTCTACCAGATGTTGCCATGGCAATTAAAATACCATCATAGTATTATGACTGCCTAGAACAAAAGGACCTTGGTGACATGTTATAAGGTATGAATTTATTCTTTCCAGTTCACAACTGTACACATCTGTTCATTGATGAATTCAAAAACTGATCATGCATACCTTAAGCATGACACCCCAGCACTGTGTAGGCTTCAGCAAACACATTATTCTGTTTCCACTGTCTTTCAACCCCAAATATCCAAGACTATTCGTTGCTTTCATTTTCCTGCACATAGAGCCTTTAGGTACCTGCAACCCATGCCCAAAAGCCACATGCAGACAATGGAAGCTTTGTCCATGGGCTGCACAGTTGCCTAAGTTGCTACTGAAATTTCTCCCCTCCTCTAGCAAATCCTAAGGAAGATTGTATCCCTGTAGCCTGCTAATGGTGCCAATGTCTTATGTGATATGCAGAACAGGCAATTGGAATGGTTATTCCCATGCACTGTTCTAATAATAATAATAATAACAACAACAACAACAACTTTTATTTTTATACCGCCCATTGGTAACCCAATCCGGGGAGTTTACAGCATAAACATTGTTGCATATAACATAAAACAACATCACCACTGAAAGATCCTATGAAGCTGTAGTCCAAAAATAACTTTCCCATCTTCTCTCTGGTTGTGTGTTTACTGCAAAGCCCCCCACCCACTGGCAAGCAGGCTTTGATCCATTGATTTGGGGACAAATAAGTTCCCCATATTTGCTCTAGATATAGCTGAACTGAATTTTCCCAGCAGCCCTAGTCAGCCTAGCTAGTGATGAAGAATGCTGGGAGTTACAGTGCAACATCTGAAGGGCCATGCAATCCCCACCTCTAATCCAAATTCTCAGGAACTTTAAAAAATTGCACTGTCTTTTCACTATTCCTCCTCCTCCTCTTCCTCCTTCTTCTATAACAATGTTCTTGACTCTTCAGTTGGAAGAATTGATTCATGAATTACAAACAATTCA
This sequence comes from Phrynosoma platyrhinos, assembly GCA_020142125.1. NCBI lineage: Eukaryota > Metazoa > Chordata > Lepidosauria > Squamata > Phrynosomatidae > Phrynosoma > Phrynosoma platyrhinos. The sequence goes on along the minus strand of CM034701.1, from coordinate 367,133,403 downwards.
GTTCATGCAACCATATTGTACAGTAAAGAACAGTGAAGTGTAATATGGTGTTGTTTTTCTTCCTTTAGGGAAGGTACAAATGGTGACCTCCAAGTGACTTTCAAAAAGTTAAATTAGGAACAGCATGCTCAGACAGCTTCAAACCAACAGTGAACTATTGTGATAGACAAAAACTATTGTGAAATTCAGCTGGCTTTTTCAGCTGCTATAGTAAATAGAACCACCTATATTATTGTAAATTTATCTAACTGTGGATAGAAAGGGGAGTTTCTCTAGAATGAGAAAACATGTCTTGTTACCATCTGAAAGGTATTTATGCAAAACTTGGCCAAAGGAGACTGGCCAGTGACCTGTCACCAAATAAGAGGGCAAGGGAGATGCACATTTGAATCTAAACACCAAATATTAGAAAAACACTCACTATTTTCTGGTATCCAGGAGGAAAATGCTTTAATTTTAATATGAACACCAAACATTTCATCCAAGTGTTAATGACTATCACCAATAACTACCACTGTTAATGACCATTACTGTTGGCTATAATTCTGTAGTGTGACTGGGAGCCTGCTCATACTAGAGGTTTATATCTTTTGGGAATATTTTCAAGCCTTGGATGGTTGAATCTGTGGATAAAGATTATGTGGATATGGAGAGCTGACTGTACCAAATTTTCTGTTAAGAAGGGCACATCCTGCTCAAGAACGCATCTTGGTTATTTTCTAAGTAAAGGTATTTTTCAGTTTTCCTAAATCAATAACATTTGAGGGCAAAGTGGATAGTGGGGTGAAGCCTACTGTATCTCTCAACTATAGGAAAGCCAGTAGGGCAACTTTATTTCATGACAAATAAGTCTTTTGGTGCCGTACCCATGCTGCTGCTACCACCTGCTCAAAAAGATGATTTATGATGGTCAGTTTAACAAACCCTTGCACCAAACTGGGCTTCTTTGTTATTTCTATCTTCACTCTTTTAATCTTTGCAACAGTACTGTAAGAGCTGGTTAAAGTAACTGGTCAAAGACTACTCAGAAAGTTTCATGAATGAGCAGAGATCCAAACTCAGTTTTCCCTAGGTTTCCTCAATAACTCTAATCACTAAACCATGCTGTCTCTCACATACCTTTATTGCTGACACTTCTCCTTATGAACAGCTGCTATTAACCATTTTGCCATCTTACTTTTATTTGCTGTCAAGTTGATTTCCATTTATGGTGACCCTAAGGATGAGAAACTTCCATGAGCCCTGTTTTTATCAACAGTCCTGCTCTAGTCTTGCAGATTCATGACCATGGCTTCCTTGATTGCTCTGATATATCTGCAATGTGGTCTCTTTTCCTTCTGCATTCCGAGCATCTGAATTATTATGGCAGAATAATCTTTAATCCTGAGGAAACATGGTTTCTTAAAGTTCATCCAGGTGCCAGAGATCTATTTTCCCACTTGATTGCTCCAGAACAGTGGTTCTCATTTTTTTAAAAAAAAAAAAAAAGCTATGGTTTTGCTTGCTAGCAATGCTGCAGTTTATAGCAAAAAGACCTGCCACTGTTTCATTGTCTTACTTTTGAGGCATTTGTTTACACAGACCATTGCAAAATGATGAAGTGGTGCAGAAGATTGGTATATTGAAGCTGAAATTGCTTTTGCTGGGCCACATGCAAGGGGGATAAATAGTAGAGGAATTAATAAACCCCAGCCAGTCAAGCTGCCAGCTCTTGATTCATGAGCCATTTGTCTAAAGCCATTGCAGCCCAACAAAAACAGTCAGTGCTCTCTCTCTCTCTCTCTCTCTGTTTTTAAAAAATCCAAACGACCAATGGATTTCTTTAGGAAATGTAGTCACAGTTTCTTAACTCAAGAACACAGCTACCTAAGTGGTGACTGGCCTTCACTATAGAAACTGGGTGCCAAAGCTGTCATTTTAAATTTGGCTAGGCATCCAAAGTATGGTGCTAAAAACATAACTACATAGTTCAGAGATGGCACAGTACAGAACTTGGAAAAGTTACTATTTTTGTCCACAACTTTCTGAATTCCTTCAGGCAGTGGCCATGCTCCCTTGTGATTTTAGGAACTGACTCCAAAAAAGTCACTTTTTTGAGCTCTGGTAGACTTCATGCATTGTGTACAGAAAGTCACAGAATCATAGAATCATACAATAATCTCCAGGAGCACCTTTGAAACTGTCAAGTAGAAAATTCCCAGAAAAATCTGGGAAGAAATTTCTAACATAACAGTATGTGGACATAGGCCACTTCATCAGTGTGCCTGATGAAGTAGGCGGTGTCCACAAATATTAAACCCTTATACTACTTATATTTCATTTTCCCACTTAATTGCAAAAATGTTATTGGATTCCTTTGTATCTTTTAAAATCCTGGGCAATGTGTGGGCTTGGGTTTTCATGTAGTTTACCAAAGCTGTTTTTGCAGTCTTCAACCCTTTGGAAAGGGGGCATTTTGGTTGAAGTGGCTTTACTCAACCCTGGGACCCTTTCGTGTTATGCAGTTACATATCCTCCCAGAGCCCTGATTTGGCAGGGACAATCCCTATTAATCCTCTGCCCTCCCATTTTTTTAAGATCCATTAAAATATCTCAGTTTTTCTCCCCTCCTCCCACTTTGTACCCAAGTTTCCTTCAGGTGGTACAAACTGAGTTCAAAGTGCAAAAGTAGAAGTGTGGCATTTTGCCCTTTGCAGCCTTAGCTGACCTGTTCTTTCTTATTAATGAAACTGCTGCAGCTCTCCTAGCTCATCTATTCTTCCTCATATGGCCATTTTGACCACACTCTGATGTTGCCTGGCTACACCTGCCCCAGTTTTCATCTGTGAAATGTTGGAGGGCACAGTTATTTAGAGTTACAGTTATTTGAGTTTACTTTCACTGTCATGGAACCTAGCCTTTGCAGACTGCCAGAAATAGTGCAAATTGAGTCCACTTTAAGGGTTAGGGTTAGTGCTAGGGAATCATGGGAATTGTTTTTTTTTATTTTCTGAGACATTGAGCATTCTCTGTCAGAGAGCTCTGGTGCCACAATAAACTGCAGTTCCCATTATTCCCTAACCCTAACCCTAACCCTTAAAGTGGACTCAATTTGCACTATTTCTAGCAGTCTGCAAAGGCCTTTAGTTAGAATCTCCAGTGCCTCACCAGACTACAAACCCCAGGTTTCTGCCAGATGAAGACATACCTGTTAAAATGGAACCATAACAATAGAACTGTGAGCCCCCCCCCCCAGCTTCTCTAAATATGACTCAACCGATTAGGTTTTTTTTGGAGGGGGACTCACATATTGCCTTATTTCATGAAATAAGCTCTTTCTGTACACCTCCATACTTTCAGCCCTAGTATACCTGATCCTCTCTAGAAAAGTTTAGAGGACATTCAGTCTGGCAATAGTTAGAAGAATGCCACATTTCCTGGCAATTTCATAGCAAGTGCAAACAAAATCAAATTTTATTGACTTTAGTTCAAGCCCCATTCTGGAGAAAATCCCCATGGCTTTAAAACTCATACGCCTTTCCTTTTTAATCTACCAGAACATGGATTTATTAAGATACTTGGCAGATTATAAAGCCTGCCTTTTCTCTGGTTTTTAGGACAGAGGGTTGATGGTTCTGTTTTATCTTCTACCATATTTAGCACTAGTTTATATGAGCTTTGGCAGGCATGGCAACCCTCCCCTTCCTTAGCTCTCCCACAACCCCTCTGGCACCTAGCTACATGCAATTTTTTTTAAAAGGAAAGATTATGATTTCCCTCCCATTTTCCTGGCTGGTGTTTATGCATGGCAAATCATGTCAACATCAGCTGTGTTGACATCTAACCAAAAATAAATCAAAGTCAGCCATTGGTGTTCCAACTGCAGAAGGAGTATGTCTTGTATTAGAAAAGATAAAGGAAAAACCAATGGATTAACTGGGGCAGTGCATGCACAACTAATGAAATTAATGTTCACAGATTTTGTTTTTTAAAAAGGGTGTGGCAACCATTTTTTAACTGTTTCATTTATAGCCTACCTTTCTCCCAATATGGGATCTGGGGTAGTTGAATTCAAAACATATCAACATAACTCAAGATCCTAGTGTTATATCTTGCAGTCAGCCTTGTGAATATGGAAGCAGACTGCTTCTGAGCCACCACATGATATTGCTTAGGTACAGGATGACACTCCTAATCAATGTGAAAAAACTGAATAGCCTGGCATTTGAATCTCACTTCAAGCTCTGGGTTGGTATAGCATTCTGGCCTACACCTGAAAGTAGAAGGTTAATTTGGGAGTTTAAGACATACTCTGTGTGTCCATTCCACTCCCTTTACATTTGCATCTCTCATCTGAGATTCAGAGCCTGGCCTTTCACCCAGAGAGTTGGAGGATTCTCAGGGCTCTTGTCTTGGAAAGTATCTCCCTCATTTGTTAGACTTATTGTTGGTTTTTTGGAGTGGTACACAGTGGTACACAGTGGAGTTGACTGTGGAGTTGACTGCCTACAGATTATCATGGCCCATATTGATCAACAGTGGCATGTGCACATGGATGCGCTGGTGCATCTGTGTGCACATAAGTGTTATTGAATAATATGGGACATGACTGCCTATATTTATTGTCATTCATGGGAGAAGGGCTGGAACTGAACCCCTGAAGATGGGAAGGATCCACTGTACCCAGAACAGCTGTTGCTGATGCTTAATGGATCCTGCTTAAGGACAACATCATCATCTGCATCTTGTAATATCACCCTTATAGCCTCACCAGGGCCTACCTGCTGTGACATCACAAGTAATCATCCCTAGGTCTCAGGTTTTCATCTTGAAATCACAGTTCATTGGATTGTTCTAACCTGGCAACCCAAATAAAGCTGTCCCAGTTTAGCTCATGGTAGAGACAGTCCTGACTGTTAGCAACCTACCAGATCAACCTTGTGTATGGTAAAACTCTTTTAAGGGGGGATGGTATAGGGCAGGGGTAGGCAACCTTTCCCCTTTAAGCTCCCATAATCCCAGGAGCTACTGGCCGACATGGGACTATTGGTCAACATGGCTGAGAGTTCTGGGAGTTGAAGTCCCTCGGCCCTTAAAGGGGAAAGGTTGCCTACCCCTGGTATAGGGGTTTTGGATGTATTTGTACTTTTATCATTTGTGAACTGCCCTGATAGAGCTCAGAGGGGTGGGGCATAAATAAATTATTATTATGTGAAGTCGTAGGCTTTCATGGCCGGCATCCATAGTTTTTTGTGGGTTTTTCGGGCTGTGTGGCCATGTTCTAGAAGAGTTTCTTTCTGACATTTCACCAGCATCTGTGGCTAGCATCTTCAGAGAAAAAGATCTCTGAATCTTTTTCTCTGAAGATGCTAGCCACAGATGCTGGCAAAACATCAGAAAGAAATTCTTCTAGAACATGGCCACACAGCCCGAAAAACCCACAAAATTATTATTATTATTATTATTATTATTATTATTATTATTATTATTATTATTATTATTATTATTATTATGGACCTCACTATTATCTACAGGTGACCAGTGAACCAATATGTGTTGATGCCATCATTGATCAGGTCAACATGCAAGGCTACGAAGCCCAGTATTCCATCACAATGCAGTGGAAAGGTGGCCTTTTTTATTCCTTTTAGCATACTTTAGAGAACATTCATTCTGGCACTGGTTTTACCAGAGATGGGGGAAAACAGTAGGGGAGGGGGCAGGGGCCAACATTGTCCCATTTCTGGCTAAAATTGACTGGAAGTAAATTCTGTTTTTGTTGTTGTGTACCTTCTAGTAGTTTCTGACTTTTAGTAATCCTAAAGTGAACTGATCATGGGGTTTTCGTGGCAGGATTTATTCATATATTTCTTTCAAGCTTGTTCTGAGATGATGTTTTGCAATGTGTGTGTGTCTATTAATGCATAATGCTGCTCCAGATGACATTTTGGGCTATTTTATGGGAGATCTTTTTCCCCTCCCCCATTTTTGAAAACATTTCAGGGGTTTGGGGACATGGAGGAGTTTTTTTGGGGGGGTGCCAAAAAGGTTACCAATGTCAGATGGACCACATTCCCCATATGTACCATGTATTCATCAAACATGTAGGAGAAAGAAACAACTGTGAACTACAAAATGGAGGATGAATAAACCAAATTGATATAGGAAGAGAGAGGATGGATTTGAGATCAACAAACAGGAAATTACCTAAAAATAACAACTACCAAAGAGTTATACAAACTAGCAAGAACATGCCAAGGTTGCTAATAACCAGTTTTTGGCATAGCTAGAATTGACCGCCCCAGGCTGAGAACTACATCTCAAATTATAAATCCCTGTGAGTGTATTTATGAGAGGCAGTTGGAAGGAGAAGAAGTGAAGCCTTCTCCCTCTCACTTGTTGCTTTCTTTAACTTACCATAGCAGCCAGGGGGCTGTCATGTGCATTTCTAACCCCCTAACTCTGAAGGTACTCATGGACTTGGTCTGGCTGATTTTGAGTAGGGATGGGAAAAGAAATAACCAGAACAAGGCAGGGCACACTCTTGCAGTTGATCAGTTGCTCGGACAGAACTGTGACTCAGAGTCCTCTGGTTATTGTTGTGTAATGAAGACTTTGTGGAAGAAGATCCTGGATAGCTTCATCCACAAGGTCCCCAAAAGTACCTCTCTCACTAATAAGATGCCAGTTTGAGTCAGTTTCATAGCTAAGGGTGGCAACTCACTTGCGTCCTAATCTGATGTTCTAAAAGTATATTTCTCCAATGTCTTACAGGGTCAGATCCAGTAGCAAGGCTATGCGAAATGTTCATTTGTGTTAATTTTTAAAAATTAAATTTTACCAAAAATACTCAAAGTTTCAATGGGGATGAAACACTATTTGATAAATTTGCTGTTTCAGGATATAGATGAGAGTTTTGTTTCAGTATGTTTCTTATTAGAATTTACCAACCTTCATGAAATCCAAGTTTAGGTAGACTTCCCCCACACCTTGGTGTGACAGCTCTCACAAGCTACCATTCACAATTCTCAAAAGAAACATAACTTTTCTCAGTACTTGATGGAATACTTAACTCCCAATTCAACATATTTTCACTTTACAGTATTTCTGTTATATCAAATGTAAGTTTCAGCTTTTTTTTTTTTTTTGACCTTCAGTTAGTCAACAAAGCTACCAAAACACCTTTTCAGAACTTCAATTGGTCCTTTAGATATTGATGGGAAGGGGTAAATGGATAGCAAATGATATGTCATCATCATAGTTCATTTCCCAGGATACTATTTACTGTTTACTGAATAATTTCCTCCCTTTTTCTTATTCTCATTTCCACATTTTACTCTCATAATATGATTCCCAATCAAATAACTGTGATACACCACCCATCACGGTTGTATGTTTTCCTTTTGTGGTGAGAGGTAAACCATGGCTCTTTTTATTTATGTTTCTAAAAGTATGTTTCATTCATTAGTTGTGGTTTTTCATTCAATCCCACTGGTCAGTTAAAAAAATGCCTCTGGGAGGAATGAGTAGATATAAAAACAAATAGCCCAATCTCCCCAAACCATTAAAAACCACTGAATTTCTCTCTTTTTCTCTCTTCTTCCCCCCCCCTCCGCTCTTTCTCTCTCCCCCTCTTGCTTTCTTCCTTCCATTTCAAATGTGGAAAAGGAAAAGGAGCTTGAAAAGGATAAGCAATATGAACTCTCTTTTTTTAATCATTGTTAATTCTATACATGTATCAACCTCTCTTTTGCTGTGATAATTGTTCCTGCAGAGACGGGAACAGCATTTGGAAAATTTACTTGCTGGACTACAAATTCTAGAATGTACTACACTGCCTTTCCAGATAAATGTCTCTTTAGAAAGGATATGATATTGTAGCAACACCACACTTTTGTAACATATTTTCCTGGTTTACTTGGCATACACTACTGGAAATGGCATCTAACTCAGAATTCAACCAGCTGTTCATCAAAGGTTACGTACATCCTTGGTTTGTACCATGAAGCTGTTCAACAAACATAGTTCATATGTCTTTAAAGGCAGGAACACCCCTCTGGCTTCACACATCCTCCTAATTTCCTTCGGTTGACAAATTTCAAGCACTTAGTAAAGGCACAAAATTTCTTTCTGAAGTGAGGCACTCTGAGACTAGAGGCTTTGTGTTGCCTACCATATACTTCTGCCCAAATCAGTAGGCCTATGTATGCCTTAAGGTCAGTGATATCATGGAGCAGGTTTAGATGGTTTCCTTTTTGTCCATGCTTTCAATGACTGTTCTGACTCCTTATTTGTTTCAGACCTTAATTGACAAATGATACATATATGATTCAAAATTTCAAGTATTGTTTTTTCATCCTTCTTTGGCCCTGGGTATTCCTGAGTGAAGTCTCTAGCTTCTCCACATTTAACCGTCTGAACATCTGTATCATGTCCTTCCATCCCTGACATTCATGACATCAATGTTATTGGTCACTTGGTTCTTCTGTGATGGGATCAGTGTGCACTTGCTGTCTTCCCACGTTTGGGCAGGGAGAGGGGATGTTTCTTATCTAGGCATTCACACCAGCTTCTCTGCATCACATTTTCACCACAAAACAACAGGTTTTTTTGGGGGGGGTTGGGTTGTCAAAGAGGTAGCCCAATGGTAAAATGTGTTAGATTTCTTAGTACAACTTTTGTCCTGTTGAGTTTTGGAGGAGGGTTGTCCAATAGATCAAGCACATGGCAGGTGGCTGCAACTCAGAGTTATTGCATTATTATTGTTATGCTGGTTTCACAGTCTACCAGCTGTTACCAACTTGAAATGATTCAGATTCTATCCAAACATTTAGAAATTTTTCTGATGAGATTTCTGATAAGATTTCATCAGATAATGTGAGATGTTCCAAGTGTGTCTCTTTTTGTAATTGTGCTATTGTAATCCTATCTACAGTGATTTTAATCATCAGCATCAGCATCAGCAGCATCATTATCTTTATTTATAACCTGCCTTTTCCCCAGACTGTAATTCAAGGCAATTTACAAATTAACATGATTATAATTTAGTTAAAAATATTCAAAAGTATGTAAAATCAAATCAAATTTTAACAATATTTTAACAATATTGAAAATGTAAGACATACACCCCAAAAAGATTTTAAAAAATTAAAACAGTATAGGTTTAAAAAAAATACAGCATCCTCTTAAGTGGCAATGTTGTTTTTAAAATTAGTTTAAAATTAGTTTTTTAAACAGCTCTAGGTCCAGTTCTATGTGAATTTTTAATAAAACATGACTCTGGGGGTACTAAAACATCCCTTGTATTAGAGAAATGTCCCACAGTATGAGGCTGTTTAAAATTGATAGATGTCTGAAACCTTCATCATTGCTGTTCTGCAGTCCGAAATCTAAATAAACCCAAGAATCTCAATTTCTTTGTCTTCTATCTCTTGACTAAGAAAGGTTACTAAAATGTAGCAATGGAGAGTGACAAGATAGATATACTGCTTTTTAAAAAATTGTTTAAGGCAAAGGTGGACAAGTTCTGGCTGTGGAGCTGCCTAAGGCTCTTTGAAGGCTCTGCACCCTTAGACTCTGCTTGGGGCCTTTCACACTACACAGTTACAGTGATATATTGCCAGTTTAACTGTCATGGATGCATCCTATGGCATCCTGGGGTTTGTAGTCTAATGAGGCATTAGAACTCTCTAAATTCCTTGCCTTAAATTAGAGACCCCAGGATTCCATTGGATTTAGCCATGGCAGTTCAAGTGAAATCATGGTGGTAGTATGAATTGCCCCTGGACTGCATTTTCTATAGGGAAAAATGTGAATTGTCTCTTCTGGAAGCTTACAGGAGTGGAGATTCACTTTTTGAATATGTTGCAGAGCTTTCTTGCACTGTTCAACATGAAATAGTAGGGATTTTTCAAAACCAAAGTTTGACTTCTAGCTTCTCATATTTTCCCTCAATTGTTGGCCTTTTTGACAGTCTGTGTGGCCCCCTAAGTGTCCCAGAGTCTGAAAACTGTTCCTCAGATCCATTCAAGTGGTGCAAGACAGACTTTCATTGATTCCTGCCATCACTGCAATTCTCCTTCCTCAATACATTATCAAATGTGATTTCTGCAATAAGCAGAAAATAAATTAGTCTCTGCCATTAGATCTCTAGATGCTTTGTAACAAATCACCAACTTCTGCATTAGATTGCTAGCATCTTTGATCTGTAGTAACCTAAGATGCAGGTTTGATTTGTTGTTAATAGAGTTCTGGCTATCTGTACTTTAATCAATGTTATTCATCCTTAATACCCTGCTTGACAGTGGAACACACTCTGTGAGTGTGGTGGAGTCTCCTTCCTTGGAGGTCTTTAAACAGAGGCTGGATGGCCATCGGTCTGGGGTGCTTTGATTGAGAGTTCCTGCATGGCAGGGGATTGGACTGGATGGCCCTTGTGGTCTCTTCCAACTCTATGATTCTATTATTCTACCCATGAGGAGCATCATTTGGATGACTCCATATAAGAGTTGAGAACACGCTCTCAGTGAAAATTGCTTCTACTGTTCCTCACATTTCCTGAAATGCTATTCCATAGAACTTTTGATTATGGATGGACAAATCTGTCAATTTTGGTTGCTCTTATTTTTAATCTTTCTGGTCTTTAGCTCATTCTATCCCATTTCCACTCTACACAAAAAAATATTATTTGCATGCACATATCTCCTGATGTATCTTTTTTTTTCACAGTATAAAGATTTTTTCAGCAATTTCAATCTTCTGTAATGCCTACGAAACTATATGCAATCCATGCGGTTGTGATAAACTGATCTGCTGGTTGTTTCAGAGGAACACTCCAATCATTACATCACATAACAGTATAATGTTTCCAGGTCTGAAGAAGAGGGCTTCTAGGTTTGCAATTCTCCAGCATACTGAGAAGGCAAATACTGAGGGACCTCAAGCCCCATTCTCTTCAATGGCTGCATGACATGTGTGCAACCATGTTGGTGTGGCTGTGTGCTTGTGTCAGCATTGAGGAGAACAGGGCAGGGCCATCTCTAAATACTCCAATCCACAGATGGCAACCCCATGGATGGGAAGAACCAGCTGTATATGCATACATACATGATTTACACCTGGATAACACTTTTCTTTCCCATGCCTTCTTTGATAAGTGATATCTGACAAAATTCCTATCTTTCTCATTCTTAATGTTTGCCTTTCCATATGATCATCCGGCAAAAGAAGGCAGAAGACTCAGTTAGTTGACTGATGAATCAATTTTGTCACACCTGTCTAGTAGGGAAGGTATGCATGGAGGCCATTAAACAGAAAAAAGATGTCCATCTTTCAAGAGTGCTTGAGCTGTGGATTGCTACATGGCAAGCAGTTGGACTACATGGCCCTTGCAATGAGAAGGTTGAATCAGGAGTGTTGATGATCAAATTGTCTAATTGGCACTAATGGATTGTCAAGCAGTTTCTGAATGTCACACATTTGTGGTTTCCAAAGCAGTACCAGAAATCAGAAGAAGACTAGGAATGAGAAGGGCAGCTATAAAGGAACTAGACAAGATCATAAAGAGAAAAGATATACAACTGAATACTAAACTTAGAATCACTCAAGCCATTGTATTCCCCATCACCATGTATGGATGTGAAAGCTGGACAGTGAAGGAAGAGGTAAGAGGAAAATCAATGCAATTGAGTTGTGGTGCTGGAGAAGCAGTTTGAGGATACCATGGACAGCCAAAAAGACAAACAAATAGGTCCTTGAGAGTTGAAGCCAGAAATCTCCCTGGAAGCCAAGATGATTGAATTGAGGATGTTGTACTTTGGCTACATCATGAGAAGGCATGACTCATTAGAAAAGACAATAATGTTAGGAAAGGTGAAGGACAGTAGAAAGAGAGGACAACCACATGCCAGATGGATAGACTTAATTAGGGAGGTCACAGGCATGGAAATTACAGGAACAAAGTAGAGCAATGGAGGACAGGGGGTCTTGGAGATGTCTCCTAACAGGTCACCATAGTTTGGGGGCAAATCAAGGGCAGTTAACAACAACAACAAAAGCTGTATTAGTTTTTTGTGTTTTTTTCGGGCTGTGTGGCCATGTTCTAGAAGAAACTCTTCTAGAACATGGCCACACAGCCCAAAAAAACTACAAAAAACTATGAATGCCGGCCATGAAAGCTTGCAACTTCACAAAAGCAGTATCATTAGGAATGAACTACTAAAAAAAACAACCATATCCTTATTTTTCATTGTATTATCTAGACATTGTTTACACTGCCACATGAAAAGGTCTATAATACATCATGACTTTTTTTTTCCTCCTGAAATGTTGTATAATTTTATCACTGACTTTTTAAAACAAAAAAAAAAACACAAAATATCATAAACATGAACATATAAATGGTTTTTGTTACTGTTCAGGTGGGCTTAAATTGGATTAATCTAAATTATGATCTGCCATTTTGCACACACACACACACACACACACATATATATGTATGAAATAGAAGATCTTCCCAGCCAGCTGTAGGAGTTTGAGGCAAGGTCTGTTTTCTGTTAGCTATTCAGTACCTGCCTGAAGAATGTGATGTGTTTGGCAGATACAATCCACTGACCTCAGGTTTAACCTCCTACACAAATGCATGCCGCAATTGGTGTCTCCCCAGACAAGACATAACTATTCAACTACCAAGAGCAAAACATTTAGTCTGCTAATTGCTTACCATCCAAACACTATAATTACAGTTTTGTTCTGTAATTTTTCCATCAAAAGAAAATGGATATTGTCAAGAACTAAAAGGAACAAAGGAAAAAAATCTAGGAAAAGATGTAGCAATTCTTTAAAAAAAATCTTTGAAAGAGGTTATTTTTGAAAGTCTAAAGCTGCCATGGAGTTGCTTAGGCCTCTTGTTTCTTAAATAGCATAATGCTCTAGCATATGTGGAATGAAACACAACAGTACATGTGCTCACAGCATGGTTTTGCTTTATAAGGGATATATGCCTGTAAATGCCATTTGACTTTTTAAGTGGAAAGCTTCATCTTTTACAAAAGCCTAGTAAGCATGCAGTTTACTTGCTTTTTTTCTTGATTATTATTGGGAAAGACCCTTAGGAAATGATATTTTGACTAAGCACAAGGCTGGTCCAAGGTGCTTTGCTGCCTGAGCCAGAGAAAATACACTCCTATATTCAGTATATTTTATGTACAGAAGGACCAGACTGGCAATTTTACTTCAGTACTGGCAATAAGGCAGGATCTTGCCCCAATTCTTCAAGAAGCAAGTCAGCTTAGGAGAGAACAGGACAAATGAAAGTGGTACATTTGATACCTTGAATAAGGATGGATGAAGCTTTAGACCAGGGGTAGGCAACCTTTCCCCTTTAAGGGTCGAGGGACTTCAGCTCCCAGAATCCCAGGAGCTATTGGCCAACATGGGACTATTGGCCAAAATGGCTGAGGCTTCTGGGAGCTGAAGTCCCTCGGCCCTTAAAGGGGAAAGGTTGCCTACCCCTGCTTTAGACCATGTTGTTGTTGTTGTTGTTAAGTCTCTTTTCCCCCTGATCAGATTTAGGAAGAATTGTATGAAGTATTCATTCATTCTGTTTGCCTACCACCTGATAAAATCACTAAATGGTTTACATTATAAAAACAATATATATACCCTCCAACTGTCCCAAACTGGCTGGGACAGTCTCAATTAATATTTTTTCATCCAATTTTTTCCAGATGCCTTTAAGATGTCCTATTTTCTTTCCCCACATCCTGCTTTTCCTCAGGTTATCTCAATTGCTGCAATCTGAGTTCAAAGTGCACTCCATTAACCGAGTGGAGGGAGAGAAGGGGTGCATAACATTGCCTTTCCCTGTAGGTTCAGGCAAAAGCAAACTGCATCAGCTTCTTTGTTCTTTCTCATTAACAATGTTTGTTATCTGGATTACATTCTGATGGTACTTGGTCACAGGTGTCAAAATTAGTATCTGTCTCAATATTTTGGAAGAGAATATATATGTAATAGGACATGTTGGCTCAAGTGGTTAAGACGCTGACTCTGTTGATTGCAAGAGCAGCAGGTTGGCAGTTCAAGGCCCAGGTGCTGCATGATGGGGTGAGCTCTCATCACTAGTCCCAGATTCTGTCAATCTAGCAGTTCAAAAGCATGCAAATGCAAGTAGATAAATAGGTACCACTTTGGTGGGTAGGTAAATAGTGTTCTGTGCAATCAAACTGGCCACATGATCATAGAGTAGTCTCTGACAACGCTGGCTCTTTGGCTTAGCAATGGAGATGAGCACCCCTATGGTCGGACATGACTTGACAACCTTGTAAATGGGGAATACCTTTACCTTTACCTTTACCTTTACCTTTACCTTTACCTTTACCTTTACCTTTACCTTTACCTTTATATATGTAATAAAAAACAATAAATATTGTGAATTATGCAGAAAACAGAGCAACTATCAGCCAAAGAACACCAATGTTAATATGTAGATGTTCAAATCTATGAGAGTAGATGTTTAAATCTAAATCTCTTCAGACTATTTAGGGAAGAGTGTTCCTGTCAGAATCTGTAGAATCTGACATGTTTTGTTTATGTTGAGGCATGACTATGTTCCAATTTGTACTTGGTGGGGTTAATATGACAGGGGTTAAACTGTCAAGACACTGTTTTTCTGAAATGGTTTAACTGTTATAATACAGGTGGGAGATAGGGAACTGTTAGAAGGTTGTAATGGGAATGAGCTGAATTATGGGAAAGAGTTTATTGGTTCACCTGTCTTTATTATGTTGGGGGGGGGTGGCTCTTTATTTCTGACCAAGACATCTTACTGATAATTGCTGTTTCTGATTTCTGCAATAAAAGCCTTTTGTTTCACTTACAAAGGTTGATTGTCTGAGCATTGAAAATCAGAACTGTTGGTTCTGACAGTTCCAGAGAGTAGGTGCCAACACTGAGAAAGTCTGATTTCATGAAACCCCATTATGGTTTTCCACTGGTTGCCGAACAACTAGGAAAATCTCTCTTAAAGA
>CM034701.1:367093351-367107534 GCA_020142125.1 Phrynosoma platyrhinos | reverse complement strand
CCCGGGGGCCGTAGGTTGCCGACCCCTGGGCTAGAAGAAAGAGAGGAAGACCACAAACCAGATGGCTAGACTCTATCAGGGGGGTTATGTGCAAAGGCTTGCAGGATCTTTGCAAGGCAGTGGAGGATAGGGATTCTTGGAGATGTCTCATCTACAGGATTGCCATGAGTCAAAACTGACTGGGGTTAGCTAACAACAACAAACCTTCAGTGGTGTGCATCTGACATTTTGCTTTCTTTTTGAAAAAGTAGTTTGTGTTTAGGTCATGAGGAAGTGTCAGCCTGAAGAATATATCAAGCTAACATGGATTTGACTTTGAAAAAAAATGGGGTTCAGTTCCCTGCTTGGCCATAGAATTCCACTGGGTGGCCTTGAGGAAGGCACATTCTTTTAGGCTCAGAGAAGGCAAAGGCAAACCCCCTCTGAACAAATCTTGCCAAGAAACCCCTGTGATAGGACTGTCCTAGGGTTGCCATAAGTCAGAATCAACTTGAATGGACACAACAGTAACAACAGCAAAAGAATATATCTGAAATTCCAACATAAGCCAGGGAAAGTCAGGTGAGGCAAATTTCTGATAAGACCAGCTGCTGCTGTTTAAAATATTCTACTGATTAAATACAATAAAGGGTTGCAGAAAAGAAGAAGAGGAAAGAGGAAGAAAAATAGAAGAGTGGGAGAGAAGAAGAAGAAAGAACAGGCAGCTATTCCTTGGAAAAATGCAAGCCAATTGAGGATAGTGTTCAGTTTGGAAGTTACTCCAAGATGGAATTAAAACAACTGCACTGTTCTGTCACTGCAGGTTTGGCCAGTGAAATCATTTAAGGTTTTGCAAGATCTGAACTGCTCATTGAAGCAGGAGTTCATTTTCCCTAATGACCTACTTTCCAATCTGGAGGAGTCCTGGAAGAGTTTTGAACAGTTCAGTGAATCTGCTACTTGTGTAATCTAGGGGTCAGTTTTTGTTGTCTTAGCCTGGCTTCTAAGCTTCCCTCTTCTTAGAAGGTTTTGGACTGTGTCCCCATTCTCCCCCCCCCCCCATTTCTTTTTGACCCACTAAAGCAATTAGAAACAGAAAAGGTGGGAGTTAAGATAGGAGGAAGCAACATTAACAACCTAAGATATGTGGATGACACCATAATATTAGCAGAAGACATTCAGGAATTGTAACAGTTAATAAGGAAGGTCTGATGCTGAACATAAAGAAAACAAAAATAACGACCACAGAAGAAATACACAAATTCAATCTAGACTATGAGGAAATTGAAAAGTTAAAGATTCCCATATCTAGGATCAAACATTCACCAGAATGGAGACTGTAGTCAAGAAATAAGACGGAGACTAGGAATGGAAAAGATAGTGAAGAGCAAAGACATACAACTGAACACTAAAGTCAGAATCATTCAGGCCATTGTCTTCCCAATTATCATGTACGGATGCAAGAGCTGAACAGTGAAGGAAGCAGACAGAAAGAAAATCAACTCATTTTAAATGTGGTGCTGGAAAAGAATACTTAGGATACCATGGACAGCCAAGAAGACAAACAAATGGATTCTTGAACATATCAGACCAGAGCTCTCCTTGGAAGCAAAGATGATTAAATTGAGACTTTGAGAAGGCATGGATCATTAGAAAAAAACAATAATGCTAGGAAAGGTAGAGGGTAGAAGAAAGAGAGGAAGACCACAAACCAGATGGATAGACTCATCAGGGGGGGTTATGGGGAAGAGCTTGCAGGATTAGGGCAAGGCAGTGGAAGATAGGGATTCTTGACAATGTCTCATCCACAGGGTCACCATGAGTCAGAACTGATGCAAGGGCAGCTAACAACAAAGCAATGCTTTAGTATATATTTTGAGGAATATATTTCATTGGTATGAAGTGCAATCTCCTGTGCTAAAAGCATTACTATCACATCAGGGCCACTCAAATGTTTGTTTTCTCTAACGTAATACCAACTCCTACCACAGGAGGGCAGGTACAAAATACAATGTTAAAAGCAACATAGATTAAAGAAGTAACACATTAACTTGAAATAGAAGTCTAAAAGTAATTTGAAAAACCAGATTTTACTCTTGACACTCCCTGCCTCAGTTTATAATAAGAGAAAAGAATCGTACTTAAGCTATACATATCTTGGCTGGAAAAAAAGGAAACTTTGTATGCTTCACATTTCTTTCACATTTCAGCAAATGAAGGAAATAGTCTAAAGAGCCATTTTCAGTTTGAGGAAATTATCCCATGATAGAATTTCATTGTGTGTGAAACTTTCTCCATGGAAGCAGCTGTGGAAGGGACAGCAATCCTTGCTGCATTGTATGTATGTGTGTGGTGTTTTCCTCCCAGAGATAAACATCTGATCTGAATAGCTTGTGACTGGTAAGTGAAAATCAGAACCAGAGCGAATTCAGCATCTGCCAGCAAATCCCAGATCATTAACTATTGTTTACTTTCTCCTCATGTTCAGACATTATACTAGAGTGATGGAAGATATAGTCATTAATTTGGAAGCTATTTCAAGATGTTCCCATAAACACTGAATCAGTATACTGGCAAACTGCCTGCAAATATTTACTGCCAAAACTCACTTGCTCACTTCCCCCCCCCCATTTAGAAACATACAATTGCTGGTGTTATTTCTGCCTTTTCAGTCCCTTCAATAGACTGAATGCTAATAGTTCACAAAGTAAACTCCTGGTCCCCATTTTCAGCCTCTTTGGACCCAGAGCTGTACTTCTACAGGTGTAGGGGAAGGCAAGAACTTTTTGAAAAATTCATCATAAAACATTCAATGATTCAATGATTTGTTTCTGAGTTCTTTCACAATGACAGCACAGGCCAAAATAGAAAATGTTCTGGTTTTCTTTACCCTTTTGGAAGCCTATTAATCTGATGGGAGACCTGTCAGAAATAATAACTGTAAGTCCTCATGTAAACAGTTACTCCCCTTTGTCAATTTTTTTTAAAAAAAGAAAGGCAAAAAGGAGAAACAGGTCTTATAAAGAGAGTTTTAAAAGGAGGGAGCATATGCTGACCAGTATCCTGTGGAATTTCATAAATGGATTTGATTTGTCATTTCTGAACAGATCTGCTCCACACAGGCAGCATAGAGGAGACAGCTTGTATCAATGTGTGCCAGTGTTCTTCTGCAAATTTTGTTTCACAGCAAAGCCACATAAAACATTTTTGGTGACAATGTTGGATTGTCATGGCTGAGCACAAGGGATCCTGAAGAATTATTCAAGCTACATAAACAGCCCAAAATCTCTTTATTGAGATTTTGTTTGTGAATCCTATGTTGTCCTAGGTCAGATACATTTGGGTAATATTTATACCTCTGACTTCTGTTTTCATCATAGTTATACCTCTGACTCCTGACTTCATGACTCTGGTTTTTCTTTTGGCAGTTGTCAATAACTTTTGTCAATTAATGCTTGCAAACACCAGATCAGTTGAGTCAATTAAACAGGTGAAATGCTCTGTTCACTACAAGAACTTCATTCTGATAATATGGTGGCCTGGGAACTGTCACACACACACACACACACAAACACCTGTTTTGGATGTGAAGTTCATGAGGAAAGAAAGAAGTGTGTTACCTTCCTCCCTTATTGCTTTAGGTGGTGTCTTCACACACCAGAATACTGGAGAAGCATCCTGGAGTAGTCTGGCCCCAAAGCTACCCTAGCATCTCCCCATTACCTGGGCACTCCAGAGCAACAGAGAGCGGCGGTCTGCATATGTATCCTGCTGTGCCTGCTTCTGCCACTGCCACCACCACCAGTCCCTGCCTTTGAGGCCCCAAAAGAGGCACCCAAGTGTTGATGAAATGGCTAGGTGCTTCATTCTGATCTGGCAGAGAGTGACTCACAACAGTGAGCAGCACAGTAGGACATGTGTGAGAACAGCTGCCCACTATCACTCTGAAGGGTGAGTTCTTAAGTTCAGCTTAAGGGAGATATACTGTAAATTGAGAGCCAGTGTGGCATAGGGGTTTGAGCATTGGATTAGGAGACTGGGAGACCAGGGCTTGAATCCCAACTTGGCCATGGAAACCTACTGCGTCACAGGATGGCAATGGCAAACACCCACTGAAGAAACTTGCCAAGAAAACCCAATATAAGATCACTGTAAGTCAGAAACAACTTGAAAGCATACAACATCAACACTGCAGGTTTAATTCAGAACTGTCCAAACGTCATCTGGAGAGTTTGCACCAGAACCAAGGATTAGGCCCTTTGTTGTCTGACTAATCACCAGGACAGGGGGAGGACATGATATTTGGTCTATATGAATGTATTCTTAATCACATGCAATGGGTCTGAAAGAGAGAGACTCCTCTATGGGTCTTCATCAGAGTTAGAACTTGGACTTTCCAGTGTTCTGGGTTGTGCAGAGCTCTTCAAAGAGTACAGAAGTCTCTCCTCTTCAGACCAATATATTTGCATGTGAGGATAGGGCTATCATACTCCCCTCCTCATGTGTTCACTTAAGACTAATGCTAAATGCCTGAATGAGCTTATTGTAAAGTCTTTGCTATGCACATAACATCACAGGTGCAGCACAAATAAAACTTTTGCTCCCAGTCCTATCTGATTTTGTCTTGGGAGTTAATTACTGCTGAGAAACAAGCAGGAACTGATGAGGCCGCAATGCAATCAAGGCTGTTGGATAATGTTAAATAATCAAGCACAGCTTTTAAATACGTACACCAGTTATTTCTATAACTGAGATACCCAGTCCTTGTTATCAGATTTCCCTGTAAGGAAGTGCAGGAGAATAGGTCATCTACCCTTTCTCCCAGTTTGCTGTTTAGAACATAAAGCCTTTGAAAAGAGAGGAAGACCCCCAACAGAACCACAGATGTTTTTTTCTATTAATTATCTTAAGATAATGGGAAATAGGGTTGTTGGGTTTTGGGTTTTTTTTGTATTCTGAAAATCTGTTTATTCAGAAGACTGTTGCCTTGGGGTGTTGTTGCTGAGGTAGGAGGAAGGCCTACAAAATATTAGCAGCAACTTTTTCTTTATGCAAATGCCAAGCAGTGGGAGCAATCCTTCCAAATGAAACAAAACAGAAAGCAATCAAAATTCTGTATTGCAGTAACACAAATTAAGTGCTTTAAAACTATGTACAATCAGCCTCCACTTTTGCAGCTTTGACTTTTGTGGATTTGATTATTCATGGATATGATGATGATGATGATGATGATGATGATGATGTACTCTCTAGGAATTTCTAGTTGCCCCAGCATGACACTATGCTCAATGGCTGCCAGAAGTTGCACTGGAGGACCTAAAGATTCCTGGAGAGAACACTTCTCTAGGCCTTTTTAAAGATCCTCCAGCACAATTCTGTGGTCATCTTCTGGCAGATGTTCAGCATAGAGTTGCACTGGAAGATCTAAAGATTCCTAGAGAGGTGTTGCCTAAGTTTTTTTAAAGGGGGGGGGTTATTTGCAATTTTTTCACTTTCACGGTGGTCCTAAACCCAGCAAATGTGGAGGGCCCACCATATTTAAAAAGCCAAATGTAGTGATCAGTGAAATATTTTGCAAATTGTTTTAAAATATATAATTGCCATATTTTCCACATTTTTCTTTATTTACTAATCTGCTATGCTTACTGTTTGGAATAACTAAGACATTTTAGCTAAGATGTTTTGTCTCTTTTGAGATTCCGAAGGCAACCCAAGGCAGAGAAGTTTCCAGAAATGTAAATCTGAAATGTTGATGTCAAGTGGCAGAAGTAATGATGGGGGATGAGGAACTGTCTAGAACTATGCAGCCAAAACATTGCACTCTGTGAATTTCACATAGGATGCTGTCCACTTAATCTCAGGCTGACCACACTTTATTGGATCCTGAGGCAGAAAACCTCTCAAGGGTCTCTCGGTCGTACCTTTCTAGCAATAAATTTTCAACTCTGATAAACAGAATAAGTATTATTAGCAGTAGTAATAATAGCATTAACCCACTGGATGACTTTGGACATGTCACACTCTCTCAGCCTCAGAAGAAGACAAGGCCAAACCCTCTCTGAACACTCTCTGAAATTCTGCAAACAACAACAACAAAAAACAGATAGGTGCGCCTTATGGTAGCCATGTGTCAGAAATGACTTGAAGGAAAACAACAAGAAGTATCAAGCACTATTCAGCATTTCACTGATGAAAACTAGGACATGTGTTGCCAAGCATCAAAGTGTGGTCAAGATACCAAATGTTATTAATGAAGAACACACAAGCTAAGAAAGGCTGCAGCAGTTTACTTTTGCCAGAGCCTACTGGGAAGGGCAAGTTTCCTTCTCTTCTCACCCTTCTCCACTGCTAAGTTAATCGAATGCAAACTAATCTGAAATTGAAGGCTTTCACGGCTGGCAGCCATATGTTTTTGTGGGGCTTTTTTCAGGCTATGAGTTTATTCCTGATGCTTTGTCAGCAGCTGTGGCTGGCATCTTCAGAGAAATGCAAACTACTTTTGAAAGGAAGGAGCCTTTCAGATCTATCCTCACTAAGGTAGCTTCTGGATGGAAAGAAGCTGGAAGGAAGAAGAAGCTGGCTGGAACTGCACATTACTGTGGTTTTTGTTAGTGATATTTTTGCTTTTATTTGTTGTTCTAAAGGTTGCAGAGATTCAGAAGTAAACATCTTGCCCTTACCCACTAATGGTAAACTGGTCCAGAAAGGTTGCTGTGGAGCCAAAATGAATCACCATCACCATCTAGGATGTAGAAGCCCTTCACATCTATCGATCAATCAATCAATCAATCAATCATCAATCAATAGTACTAATCATTCATCTTTGTTCTTTTTCTCTGCCACCTATCACTGTTATGATCAGCAGTAGTGATAAAGAATTAACATAGTCCTAGTTCTGGCATGGACTATTCATCTAAACAACTGTTAACATACAACACTCAACTCAAGCAATTCAGAAGTGCTTCCTTGGAGGATGGTGGGTATGCCATTTAGGTCCATCTTTGCTAGGGGTGTTTCTGTAATTAACAATCAATCAGTCAGCAAGTCAGTCAATTGATGTTTTATTTTTCTTGGCATGTTAGATTTTCCAGTAATTAAAAAACATCTTTAATTCACACAGTTTTTTTTTACTCCTACTAAACTAGAAAAGCAAGCAATATTCTCCATAACCAACAGCAGATGCAAATTCCTAGTGAACTAATGAATGCAATAAAATAGTATCTCTTTTAAAGATCAAGACTATTTTTGAAGATTGTGTGAATTATTTCATTTCTCCACTTGGTTTATTTACTTATTTGTATTTCTGAAGTGCTGACTCTGTCACCAGCTTTAAACACCTGGCCTTAAATCATGGGCTGGAATCCTCCATTGGCATATGTGTATCTGACATGAGGCTATGTCTCTTTAGCAATCTCTTCTGCTGCTATCACCCAAAACCCACCTTTTAAGCAACACAGCCCCACTTTCTGCCTAATACAGCCCTTTCCATGCTGTTGGGGAGCAAGGAGATCCATGAAGATATATTCAGCTATTTTCCTGTACCAGGACAGGAAACACATAACCACAGGGACATCCTGATGTCCAAAGGAGGTCTCTGAAGATAATGTTTTTGCAGTGTGTCCAGATACAGAGAAATAGCTGGTTGTATTTCTGTTGATCCTCTCACTCTTTAAAATTATATGAGACTTGTTTTGTTGTTGGAGGAGGGCCTGCATCACTTAAAAAGCAAGTTGGGAGGATGTTAGTCATTGCATAATCATTAAAAAATTCTTACCTCCACAATGACCAGAAAGGCAGGTGATGATCATGTTAAGTTGGATTTATGCTCTCATAACTCACTAATAGTATAGCAGTCCAACTTTTAGATCACTGGTCAGGCCTACCACCAATATATCTAATGAAATTAAATACAGTCCTAAAATTTCCCTTTATTTTCAGGGGCTATTTTACAACATGAATAAATTTCAAATATGCTTTCATATACAACAATGTATAACTGAAGAACTGTGTGAATGCTTATTTATTATTTATTTATTATAATATTTATATTCTACCCTCTGTTTAGAGATCTCAGGGCAGTGTTCAATAAAACCAATAAAAATCAAAATGGTGTAGGAAAAACAAACAAACAAACAAATAAATAAATAATAAAATAATTTTAAAAGGCCCCAAACATATTAAATGTTATTTTTTTAAAAAAAAATAGGCCCCCAAAGCTTTAGTGAACAACCATGTTTTCTTTTGGCACTTTGGAATGATAGAAATGGGGACACCAATCAGGTCTTCAAGGGCAAAGTGTTCTACAACTGGTTTTTCATAGCGGAAAAAAGACCTACCTATTTTTTCAACACATTTATACTCCCTTTCCCAAATAAATAGGAAACTCTTTTTTCAAAAAGAGTGTAAGGAGAGCCATGATCGATCAAACCAAAGGCTACCCATTCTGGCCTCTGGGGCTGCATCTGCACTGCAAAAAATAATGCAATTTGACATCACTTTAACTGCTATGTTTGAAAGCTATGGAAGTCTGGGATTTCTAGTTTCCCTGTCAGAGAGTTCTGGTACCACAACAAACTACAAATTCCAGGATTCCATAGCATTGAGCCATGACAATTAAAGTAGTGTCAAACTGCATTATCTGTACAGTTTAGATGCAGATTGGGAAGCCCACATTGCAATAGCACACTTTCACTCATGTTCCTTAAGCTAAATAGTACCTTCATATCAAAGCTACCATTCAGTCATCATGAGCCATAACCACTGAAAGCCTTATCCTCTAATTCTCCTCTGAAGTGATCCCAGTAGGTACCTATAGCTATATCTTGTGGTAGTAAATTTCAAGTATAACAATGCACTGTGTGTAGAATTCTTTTGTTTTCTCTGTCTCAGATCTTCTACCATTTAGGGCCTCGGCAGATGACTAATAGGGTCATCTTCGAGGCCTGGAAGAGGAGGGGCAGCCACACGAGTGGCACTCCTTCCTCCTCCTGAGGTTTCCCTCGGAGCTGCCAGCCGTCCACACGGCCGGCGCTCCCAGGGCAAACTCCCCCCGCAGTGACCGCACGCGCTGTGGCGGAAAAGTCAGGAAAAGTGCACTCTACGCATTTAGGGTGCACTTTCCCTGTGTTCCGAAAGGAGCACTATTTTTGCGCTCCTTTCAGGGACGCCGTTGGTGCGCCGCGGTGCGGCTGCCATAGCCCCACGGCACACCGGCCCAGGGCGTCTCAGACGCCCTGGTGTGCTTCCCCCCTTACTTTGGTTGACCTGTATTCTAGGATAATTAAAGAGGACAAGAAGGGTTCCATTCCATCTATGTTCTCAACAGAATACATAATGGCCTAAATCCTAATAGCCCTGACTAGAGTAGACCTGTTTAATCAATTTGATTTACCTATGCAATGACTCATCATTCAATAACTGATTCAATATGCCCACTCTCCTTGGGGCTAACCTAACAGGATACTGACCATTAAACACTTCTGTCTTGTCTCACTTCTATCTACTTTTTTGCTAAGCTAAAAAGAGCCAAATATTTCACCCCCTCCTTGCAGGAAAATTGGTCTAGCACATTGATCTTTTGAGTTGCTTTTTCTGCATCTCTTTCAAATTTGATTCTGCATAATTCTACTTTAGGCCAACTTTGAACATCATCCCATTTAATCCCAGTGAGACTGAAGAAAATATGCTTTTCAAAAAGGATTCATGGAAAGATGCCTACAGTTCAAATGTATGCTAAAGGCTACTCAAACACACTTTAGTTAATGGACCAAATGCATTCAAGCCATGTATACAAATTAAAACAGGCACATTAATGTGTGGTGTTGTTTGGTTTCTTAGAGTTTTCTTTTAAGCAGATTGAAGGACAGACCTTAAAATCATAGAACTGTATAGTGGGGAAAATCCAAGAGTCAGATAATACACAACTCTCATCTCACCCTGGTATTAGCAGCAAGGATAGAACTGGGTGTAGACTGGACATGGAATTCAGCATCTGCAGATCCTGGAATATCTGCAGATACAGAAGGATCTTTGCTTAGTCTGTTTTTTCCACCACTGACTCTCCTGGCTAAGACTCATGCAAATGGTACCCAACACCATCTGGAAGACCACAAATTGAATACCCTGAATCTAGAAGAATTTTTAACATCTGTCCTAGAACTACAGTATATGTAGTGTATCATAAAATATGATTTCTTTTATCCCCCCCCCATTCTGCTACACAGATTTTTGGGTATTAACCATCATACATCTGGGTTATACCATAGAATTCTCAAGTATCCCACCTGTTGGCATATTCCATGACACTCCTCCATCCACACCTCTGATTTCTGCTGCTTTGCAAAAAGGTGCCTGCCAGAGAGGTTATTCAGATGGAAAAAATAATTCCAGTAGAATGTGGGTTGAATCTTTGTTGTTCACATGCATTCCAAATGCAACTGATTAAGCTTGTTTCAGGGCTGCCAAAATTCCCACTTAACTCAGGATAATCGATCATGGGTTTCCCCCCACACAAATTTTCCTAAATACATAGTTGGCTGTGTAAATAACTGATGCAAGTAGACCCAGGATAAAACAGGATAAAAAAACTGCATGCCTTGAACATGTTTTGAATACATGAACATCATTGTGGATGATGATATCCATCTTTATTCATAGTGCTGACATGTGTGAGCAACAGAACTTGTAGGGATACATAAAGATGTGATTCTGATTAAAAAAAATAGTATGAACAACAAAACCAAAATGTGTCAGTGAAATTATACATATAGTTGCACTAAAAAAACAACAACAGATGCATAACCCCAGAGTAACAGATATTTCTCAGGGGACTTCATGTTCTCAAAGAGAGACAGAGGTCTGTGATTAGCTGCTGGTGTCATCCGGAACATTATATTCCACAACATTTGTTTAACTCTACTATACAAGCTGAGTCTCAATGTTAAATCAAAGAAATAATTGCTAGAACCAACAAGAGTCATTGATTTCATTGGAACTACCTTGGATTCTTGAACAGGCAGAGTTATCTACATGTGGCAAGAGCAAAGAATCTCAGGACAGAAATAGAAGCTCTCTTATTTAGACAACGGTGTACAGTGCAAAGTGTTCAGTGGCTCCTAGGTCTAATGGCTGCCAGAACAGCTGTAACCTTCCAGGCATGGCTGTGATTCTGTCCTCTTCAAAGATGGTTCCTTAGTTGCTATCCTTCCCCCAAATGTTGCATTTGTATACATATACCTTTAATAAATACTAGAAATACACAAATACAGTTTTGTGTAATTGTATGTATGTGATTACACATAAGGTGATATCCAGAGTGGTGATGATGTAGATCAACTCTGGCAATAGAACTTTAAATCTCCACTCACACATAGAAACACGTGGATGACTTTGGACAAATCACAGTCTCTCAGCCTCAGAGGAAGGCAAAGGCAAACTCCATCTGAACAAATCTTGCCAAGAAAACCCTTTGATAGATTCACCTTAAAGTTGTCATAAGTCAGAAACAACTTGAAGGGACACAACAATGAAAAAAACAATGAAAGTATCATAACTAAGGAAGGAAGGATATAACATATGGACATAGCTTAAATATATACAGTACATCTGGCTGAACCCAGACTTTGTAATACTCTCCCTAGAGAGGCCAGGATGGCCCAATCCCTGCTCTCCTTTTGGAGAAAGGTAAAGACATTTTTGTTCCACCAGGCATTTTCCTACTGATGAGAGTCAGGTTTTTAAATGTTCTGATTTTAAGGTGTGTGTGTGTGTGTGTGTGTGTGTGTGTGTGTGTGTGTGTGTGTGTGTGTACACACACACACATGTACAGACATATATATATATATAATATATATTATATGCATGCATACAAACACACACACCTTAAAGAAGAGTTCGAAGACACAAAGGCCATCCAGTCCAACCCCCTGTCATTCAGGAACTCACAATCAAAGCACCCCCAACAGATGGCCGTCTAGCCTCTGTTTAAATACCTCCAAAGAAGGAGACTTCACCACTCTTCAAGGCAGCATATTCCACTGTCAAACAGCTCTTACTGTCAGGAAGTTCCTCCTCATGTTGAGGTGGAATTCTCTTTTCCTGCAGTTTGCATCCATTGTTCTGAGTGCTATTCTTTGGAGCAGCACAAAACAAGTTTTTTTCCCCCCATTGTTGCATTGCTTTTAATTTGTATGATTTTAAATTTACTGCAAGATGCCTTTACTACCTATATTTAGAGAAAGGTGGAATATAAATAAATAAATAATCTGAGCATATTTAAGAAAATATATTTTTCTTGTAATTGGCATCTATAAAATATACGTCCACACACAGCTAAGATATGGCCATTAATTTATAGATGATGACAGTTCATCTGTTCAACAATGAAGTATATTTATTTCATTTATTTTATTGCCAAAATGGGACTCAAGGCATCTTATAACTTATGTTTTAAAAAAATTACAGATTTAAAACTATAAAAAAATCAGTAAAAATGTAAATAAAAGATATTTAAAAACAATATGTGGTGTTAAAATAATTTAAAATGCTGTGAAAGACTATTTGCTAAAAAAATCAATAGCACATCATCATAAACCCATCACAATCAATTTTTAAAAGCCTGACAGAATAAGAATGTTTTTACTTGCTGGTAAAGGGGAAACAAGATGGGAGCCATCCTAGCCTCCCTAGGGTGGGAGGGAGGGATTTCCAAAGTCTGGAAGTAATATATTTATTTTAGCAACAGTAAATACAGGCAAGATTCAACCATGTTGATGATCAGTTAAATTCCACATTACAGGCATATACTTTTAAAACACATGTGCATGTATCCATGCCATGGATTTTTTCATACAAAATCAATAATTTGTTTAAATCCAATGAAAAATGTGTGTGTGTGGCTGAACAACAGAGAGTTCCTAATATTCTGATTCCACTTTGGAAATAAGACAACATCATTCGAAACTCCACGTCTCAGGAAAAATTCAAATGAGCACAGTTTGAAAAACATAATGGACTTCTGCAATGAAATGTTCTTGGATTACATACTTGGAGCTGTTCTTTTATCTTTCATTTTAATGTATTCAAGCTACATTTGGCAGACTGTGAGTACTAAAGTAAAAGGATTCCATGCTGATAATGCCAACACATCTAAAAGAAATGTTCTGATTACTGCTTTCATTTAGGCTGCACTTTTTTTCCCCAAAAAACAACAAACAACTGATTATTGCCCTTGGAAATATAGTTTGTTACTTGAAGTACACATGCTAAACTTTAACACATTCCCAAGGCAGTAATGAACAAAGCAGCCCTTCCTTACAGGAAAATCCTGGACTCTCATTCCCCAGGTCCCTAAACAGTACAGGATTGAGAAGAAAAACAGGAAACACATGTGCAAACCAGATAGAACTGACCAAGATTAACTGTTTAAGAAGCCTGGCCAGAAGCTTTGAAGCAAGCAATCATTGCTATCTATTTTATATCTGGAGGGTGGAGTGGGAGGTGGGATAATATTTGAATGAAAAATATTTAACCCTCCCCAACCCCCCAAAAAAACTTTAGCTGGAATTTAAGATGGCTAGGCAACTTGTTTTATTCGTTTAAAGTCAATAGAGTTTCGGGCTCTGTGCATCTCTATAAAACACATACACTTTTAAAAGTGCTGTCTCTGGTAAAATACTTAAAGTTAAGATACACCATAGGCTACATCTGAAGTGCAGAAATAATGTAGTTTGATTTCATTTTAACTGCCAAGGCTCAATGCTATGAAATCCTCTGGTTTCTAGTTTGTTGTAGCACCAGAGTTCTCTCACAAAGAAGGTTATATATTTCTCACAAAACTACAAGTCACTGAATTCCATAGCACTGAGCCATGACAATTAAACTGATGTTAAACTGCATTATTTTCTGCAGTGTAGATGCAGCCCAAAAGGCCATCTTTTTATTAAGCTTGTTCCCCATAATGACCAGAAACAGGTTGTTCAAATAAAGATGCACCCTTATGCCTTCCCCCTGCCAAAGGAAAGGAAAGGAAAGGAAAAAGAAAAGGAAATTTGTCATTCAAAAATAACTAAAACTGATTTGTGTAAAATTTGCACATGCTACTTTGTATGCAATTTAGAAATAATGGTTGCTATTTAAATGAATTGTGAAATGAACCCTATACTGTATTTTTCGCCATATAAGACACTCCGGCATATAAGACGCAC
>CM034701.1:367073478-367093251 GCA_020142125.1 Phrynosoma platyrhinos | reverse complement strand
AAAAAAGTGCGTCTTATATGGCGAAAAATACGGTAATTAGTTCCATAGGTGCTGACATGCTAAGTGCTGACATGCTAAGTCATAGGTGCTGACATGCTAAGTCAACACTGATTCAGTGTGTCTGCTCTAAAGATTAACATCAGGATTTAGGCCAAGCCCGCCACACTGCAGAAGGCTGACCAGCTGACCTGTATGCACCTTGTCTATGTTTTAATGTTGATGGACAAATTCAGCTCCTCCTTCTTATTGTCTTTATTTATTCATATATATTAGGGCTGCCAGAATGAAAACTGGAGAATGTTCATGTACCTTACATGGATTCATAAAAGAGGGAATTTCATCAGGGGATGCTTGTAACCTCGTGGGCTGGCAAGCAACGTTTGCTGAAATTCCATCTTCTACACATCCATTCAAAGTAGTGGAGCCATTTCTAACTGGAACTTCTTGTCCTCCCTATGTTATTTCTATAACCATCCTGTGTGGTACGTCAGGCTGAGAAAGAGAGAAAGAATATCTGACTCAAGTTCAGAGAGTTCATGGCTGACTGGGAACTTGAACTGAAATCTCCCAATTCTGCTATCACACCATACTGGCTCCCACTTCACCTAATAGCAGGTAGAGGACTGCCATAGCCCTCCATCTGCTCTACCCTCTGACCAAGTCCTGAGTGCATTATGGATCTGATTTCTCGCAACAAACCCTGAGCATGCTTACCAACCACAACACTAGTGGGTCTCAAAATCTTGGCAGTTCTTCCCTCCATTACAGCAAGATCAGGAAAGTGTGTGGGGAGAATGGTTTCCCACTAGCTTCCAGTAGAATCCTGTCCTGCCTAACATCAACTTGGTCATTCTCATGGAAACTCAGAGTCATTTAACTACACATCTAGTTTAATTCAGGTGGTTGTGGATCTAAAACAGCACCATTAGCAAACACAAGGAGTATGTCTTCATATGTGGAGTTGAAAACTTCCAGTTCTCTTCCCCTGCTTGCTGACTGTCCTGCTCCCAATAGATTTCTCTTTAATTGTTCATGAACAGTCAAAAGGCAACAGAAATGTTGTTGAGCTTAGAGCACTGGGAACCCACAACCGTGACTCTTTCTGGACTTTGCTTAAGACAATGCCCTCTGAGCACTTAATCCACACAAAGGTTCAGCCACATCAGTGTGAGTAACATTCTTGATGGACAGTAGGAGCAATAAAACCCAGAGATCCTATTATAATTAGCTGACAAATTACTGTGAGTTTAAACCTCTGGAAAATCATTCCACCTTGAAATGGGAATGTGCCAAGTCTCTGCATAAAGGATTTGGCACATAACACTGAGTCATCATTTCCTCTGTGTCAAGTACCCTAGATGTGAGGCACACATACAGAGAAATTTTGGGTAATGGTTGGCTTGGCAAAGAGGGGTTTTTGGACGAATAAAAATTCCCAAGGCCTCTGTTTATTTATATAGTTCTTGGAATAACTTTGCTTTCAAAGCAGCGGGCCAGCTGCTGAGACAGCGTTCCAGCTAATATATTCCCAATGCAGTCATGATATTTTGTTTTTTTTCTCTCTCATCACAATCACTGTTTTTGCTTAAGTCACATGACTGAATTACAGGAAAATTCACATTAAGGGAGCACCAATAGTGCCACACAATCTTCTTCCTCTTGAAAATAAAATAAAGTAAAATAAAATCCATGTCTCTTTCAGAGGAAATATGCCTGCTTTCTGCAGATATGTTTTGGATAGAGTGAAGAGGAAAAGAAAAATACTTCCTCAATCATGATCTCAGTTAGCTGGATTGAAGATCACTGACACTTTGGCTGTTACAGTGGATGGAACAGGGATCCGCAGCCCATGTTGATTTCCTTGGAACCCTCAGTAGCATTTTTTAAAAATTATCTTTATTCAAAAAGGAAATTTCACACATATAAAACCTTCCATACATATACCATCCATACAATTATCCCTATAAATGTCACACAGTTCATATCAAATACTTAACATCCAATTATCCAATCAATCAATTACATAAAAACTATATCTTTTGTCAGGATTCTATGCTTATCATAGGAATCTGACCACCAAGGGGTGATGCATATAGGTGGTGGTGGGGAATCAAAGGGAACAGCAGATGGGCATTGTAAATAGTAGATGGGACATTGAGGCAGGTTTAAGACTGGGATGAGAGTTTGCCTTCCGATCCCAGGAGATGAAAGGAGATGGACGTGGAGGAACTAAACTTCAAAGATCCTTTGATATGGATAACTTTGATATGGACTACTGAAGAGGGGGAAAAGGAGTTTAGTCAGAGGGCTTCAAAGTAATGATTTGGTGGGAAATACTCAGAGTTGTTTCTAAAAGGCTTGCTGTGATGAAGTGTCTTGATTCCAGAATAAGGCTATAGTAATTTACACTTTAAAATATTTTCCTGGTTCTCCAGGTTTCTTGTTACCTTGAAGCTGAATAAACTGTCATCTAGAAACTGAATATAACATCAAATCCACAATTCAAATTTCTTCTCTTTCAATCCCTTCCTAAGCCATCTATGTCTTCCACATCTTTACCAACTCTCACTTCCATCTCTTCCCATTCAAATACATTCTAATACTCCGTATCCTTTTTCTTGCACATTTTTTATTCATCCTTCTACCTCTTCTTTCTATCACTCTCTTCTGCTTCATTACTACATCCTCCTTACCTTCCTTCACTTACTCAGACTTCTCCCACTTTCTTACACTTCACTTCACATTACTTTACTATTCACACATAATAATAATAATAATAATAATAATAATAATAATAATAATAATAATAATAATAATAATAAATTTATTCCCCGCCTTTAGCCTTGGCCATCAAGGCGGCTTACATCTAAAATCAAATACACAAAATAACCCTTCCAACAATATAAACTAACACAATTTACCCCCCATTAAAAATACATTAAATTCAATCTCAGTTAAAATTAAAAATTAGCAATATACAAAGTTAAGTCAAAAACCTTGAATTCCTCCCTTCCTAATTTACCACTTAAAATGTTTACCTAATATTCATATCTTTTTGTTCATCCAAATCTTTTACATCAGAAATTTCATTTTGAGTCTTAACTTATCATCTCATATTACTATCTATGTCGGGAAACTTATAATTGATATTGGACCCCACTTTTTTTAAATTAAGACTGGCTTCCATTCATCATAAACTATGGGCTGATGCCAACTGGTCTAAAGGGGTGGCACAGAGTTGCCCCTGGGAGCGGCAGATCAGGGCCGCAGCAACTGCATGCCCCGATCATCTTTTTTGCCGCCCCCCAAAAAGTGGCAAAATGCCGCTCCTTTTGGGGGTGGCAAAAGGCCACTTTTTCAACCATGGCAGTGGCTGTTTTGTACCCTTTTGGCACAGCGTGTGCACATGCTGCACCAAGAGAGCATCCTGACACCGCACGCTGTGCAAACAGGCGTGCAGTGTCAGGACAGCCTTGGGGTGGAGTTGAGGCAGCCGGTGTGTGTCTGCCCCACCCCAACTCCACCCCTAGGTCAGCCCTTTAAGCCAGTCTGCAAAGCCCCTACCTCTGCTGGTTTTTCCTTTAACAACTAGGTTAATTTTTCCAGTTCTACAGTTTCATATAATTTAAGAAGCCACTCTTCCTCCTTAGGGATATCTTTAGTCTTCCATTTTTGGGTATTAGTCATTCTAGCTGCAGTTATTAAGTAATATAATATTTTGCCAAATTTCTTTTCAATTTTTTTTTCATCTAAGATTCCTAAGATGTAGCATTCTGTCAACATTTGTATATTTATATTTAGAATAAACCAGAACTCTCAGTAGCTTTTGATAGGTAAGGGTAAAGGTATTCCCCATGTCTGACCGTAGGGGGTAATGCTCATCTCTGTTATTAAGCCGAAGAGCCAGCATTGTCAGAGACTACTCTTTGATCATGTGGCCAACATGAGTCCACAGAACACTGTTTACCTTCCCACTGAAGTGTTACCTATTTATCTACTTGCATTTTTACATGCTTTCAAACTGCTAAGCTGGCAGAAGCTAGGACTAGTGACAGGAGCCTCAAACTGCCACCCTTGCAATCAACAGAGTCAGTGCCTTCACTACTTGAGCCACTGCATCCTTGTTTAGATACTGTACATTAAAAGATTTCATTCAAGAACATGTAGTTTATGATATATTTTCAGTTGAGATGCTCCTATCATTTCCCTGAGTTTGACCCTGCTCCATTTAGCATGGATGAAATGTGTTTCTAAGGATTGACTACATCAGTTAAAACCTGGACCTTGCCTCATAAAAGCTGGTGAGAGAGTCTCCAAGTGATATCCACACAATCAAGATACTTGAATACAGAGTAGTCCATGCCCTGACATTCAGCATGGGTTCTAGTATGCTATTAGCTAAGCACAACATTTGAGGATCTTCTCCTAACCAGCATGCTAGTAATAGCTTTATTCATCTACTCCATGTCATATCCTTGGAAGAGATTTCCTATTTGGAGTGGCTGATTAACAAACACCTGTTATTCTGATTCTGATACAGTTCTGACACTGCTAACCGATAGGCATGGAAGTAGTAAAGCTAAGGCTATTTTGTAAGTACCCTGTGCGAAACATCATATTGAATAATAATAACAATAACAATAATAAGAATGATGATGATGATGATATATTTATATCCCAATTTCTCCCCAAAATCGGGACACAGCGTAGCTTACAAACTCAAAGAACAATACAAAATAGTCCAAAAGCCAAAACTTCTGTTCATGAGTGGCTGAAATAGTGGCACGTTTACTTTCTGATGGTTCAGTGTGCACAAACTTTGTTTCATGCACAAAATTACTACAAATATTATATATAAAATTATCATCAGACTATGTGTAGAAGGTATATACAAAACGTCAATGAATTTTATGTTTAGACTTTGGTCCCTAGATAGCTCATGATGTACGTATATGTAAATGTAGATATGCCAAAATATGAAATAAATATTTCCATAATCTAAAACACTTCTGGTCCCAAAGTATTTCAGATAAGGGAGATTAAACTTGTAATAATAATGATTTAAAATAAAATACAAAAAAAATAGAAAATCTATCAAGTTTAATAGTGTCTACACCACATGGCAGGTGGGGGGGGGGAGGGACTTCCTTCATCCTACTGAACAATATTCCAGAGATTGAACTGGAACTTTCTATGTATAAAGCATGTGATCCAACAGAGAGCTACAGTCCTCTCTCTATATCACATGACAGGGCAGAAGAACTGTACTTGGATAGTTAAAAATAATCAGTAGTCTCCCTTTCCATGTGAGACTCTGACAGTACTTTACAGCTGCCTATGAATTTAGAGTAAAAACTTCTTTTACTCCATCTGCAAAGCTACTATTTCATTCAAAGTCTCACCGTGTCCTTGTTGATATTAAGACCAATCAAGCTTTATTGATATGGAAAACAGGCACACAAGATGTTAGGTAACTCTCCCACATTCAAGGGGAGAGATATGCCAGGGTTGTAGGAAGACAGTGATGTTCCTGACTTTCTGCCTTATGTGTTTACTTTTATTAGAATGCAGGGCAAATCATAAGACTGCAAACACATAAAAATGCTCTGGCAATGTATTATAATGAAAAAGTATGGGATCTGAATGAGATCTAAAACAAACAATGATTCAATTATTTGTGGTGACTTATGGCAGTAACATGCACAATGAAAACCCAGAAGGCCTGTGTGTATGATTATAATAACAAGAATCTATCACACAGCCCTAAACCCAGACTATCTCTCATACCACTGTACTATAATCCATCACAGAGTATACCAGCATAAACACCACTGGTAATTAATTATGATTGGGCCAAGTTTAAGTCAACCAATGTTGCTTAGAGTATGTGTTTTTCTTTTACTATTAGATCCATTCATCACAATAATCACGAGGAATGAATATTACTTTCTGTTTAATCACATTTATTTAGCTATGTGCGGGTGGTGCACTTCAACACAGCATCATGCAAGAAATAAAAGAGCTCTAAACCAAAGATTTGATGGCTTCACTCCCAGTTTGTATTCAATCAAGAAAATATTAAAAAACAAATTAACCCAAATCAATGAGATTTCTTTTTTAAAAAAAAGCAATAAAGAAGCATTTAATCAGCAATTTATTATGTAAGAGATCATTTTGTACACCAAAATGAAAGAGACATCTTAGACATCTGATGGTGGGATAAAATTCTTCTCTCAAATGTTATGCAGCACAGACATCATTATACCAAAGTAACAAGAGCACCACTGTATGAAACCTCATAACTAATGCTTAACGCAAGTTGGAAAAATGGGAGTACAAGCTCCCTCAGTGACACCCTGCTTATATGGAACACCTGGATTCTTTGCAGTGAGGTTGCCCCAGAAATTGGAATTCTGAATTACTTGATGTTGTTCATGAACCAGATTGATACCTTTGGCTTTTCCTATTGTTCTATTTTTACTTAATATCTTTTTATGTAGAGTATTATGTACTGGTGTAATTATTTGTTCATTCATTCTTTCAGTCTCTAATGGAAGCATGGATAAAACTGCAAAAAGGAAGCAATTCTCTGTGTAATGATGAAATACTAGGGAAATGAAAATCCCTTGATTCATTGGATTTCTTCAAGTCTCATGCATTTTCTTCTGTCCTTGTTTTGATTTGGGCTGTGAGATTTTACTTCCAACAATAACATCTGAGCCCATTTTTGCACACTTTCTCTCATATATACAATTATTTGAACAATTTACTTAATTTGTATAATGCTTCACCATTGACTAAACCAATGGTTCTCAGTGTTTGGGCCTCCAGATGTTTTACACTTCTACTCCCAGAAGGTTCAATTAATATGATCAATGGAAATTTAATAAAGGATTATGGGAACTGAAATTCATAATATCTGAAAAAGGTTGACAACTACGGGAAGTATGTTTTTCTGTACTTTTTAAAGTATGCAGATTGTAGCCACTTGTATATTAAATTGTGCATTTTTTTCTGCACACTTTAATTTTGCAAAACACACTGTCAGTGTTACAAATGTGCACATACTGTTGTTTAGGTATGCATTTATTTTATTTTATTTTATTTTGCAAAAAGAGTAAGTGCCTCAGATCTCCACAATTTGTGAAACATTATATGATGAGAAGATCCCTAGGGAACAACCTTACCTTGATCCACTATCAAAAGAGAATGTGAAAGGAGAATTCCATTCAACGTTGATTGTTGTTGTGTTCATTCAAGTGATTTCTGAAGTACAGTGACCCTAAGGCAAACCTATTACTGAGTTTTCTTGCAGGGTGGGGTTGCTTTTGCCTTCCTTTGAAGCTAAGAGCATGTGACTTGCTCAAGGTCACACATTGGATTTCCACGGCTGAGCAGGGATCCAGCCCTGGTCTCCACAGTCATAGTCCAACACTCAAACCACTATGCCATGTTAGCACTCTTGATGTTGAAACCAGAGGGTACAACTGTTGTTATATCATATACACATACACATTTGGGACTGTAATTAAGTTTTGTGGAGGGGAGGTACCATTGGATAAAATAGGAACTGCTTTTATGCATACAGAATTATTATGAAGGTGAGTGGCTGCAATGAAGAACATGGCAGCCTGGTCAGTAAAGAAAAGGCCAGAAGAATGGACTGGTAACTTTGCCATGATTAATGACCTGCTATCTAAATTTAAAAGAGCACTAAATATCAGTCTCTTCCGGCAGGCTTATCCAAATGATTTTTAAATTGTGAATTTAAAACGATGACTTTTAAATGTGGATTGTTTTAATATGCATATATCTTATTTGTCATTTTAAATTGATGTGCATTTTAACTGATGTGAGAAGAAGAAGAAGAAGAAGAAGACAGCATCACTTTATTTTAAGAAAATGGCGAGTACAGGAAGAAATGGCTACAAACAAACCATCATCAGTACATAACTTTAGTAATAAGGCAAAAGGCAGGGAGTGGCTTTTGCCTTATTACTAAAGAAATATATTTACTAACATTAAAGACCATATACAAACTCTCAAAAATTCACTGTCCTTATCGATTCTTTTCACTTTCTTCGAATGTCCATTCACATCTCACCAGACGTGTGTCCACTGTAGACATTTATAGCACTTTGATACCACTTTAGCTGCCATGGTTACAGGGTTTGTAGCTTGTTACAGAATTTAAAATATCTGCCAGTGAGCTCTAATGTTATAGTTCAGAGGAGTGGACAAGAGCATTCTAGCAGGTGACTCTGAGTTCCTCAAACCCCAGAAGCAAAGAAAGCAAAGCAGCTTCATTTATATACTGCTTCATACCACGCTATGGGGTGTCTAAGCAGTTTACAACTGTAAGCTCATTGCCCCCCAACAGCTGGGTACTCATTTCAGTGACCTCGGAAGGATGCAGGCCTGCGTCTAGACTGAGGCCTGGCTAGTACTGAACTCGCAACCTTGTGGTTTATGAGTGAGTGGCTGCAGTACAGGCATTTAACCACTGAGCCACCAGGGCTCACCAGAAATCTTTGGGGTGGCACCACAGCTACTGAAGTGTTATCAAGCTGAGCACTGTAGATGCAGCTCTGAAGAAAAACCTACAAATTCATCTCCAGCTGCATCTGCACTGAAGAAATAATCCATTTTAACTGCCATAGGTGAACACTATGGAATTCTGGAATTGTAGTTTATTGTGGCACCAGAACTATCTGACAGAGAAGGCTAAATACACAATTACAATTCTCAGAATTCCAAAGCATTGACAGTTAAAATGGTGTCAAACTGGATTATTTGTTCAATGTGGACAGCCCATCAGTCTTTCAATGTATGTGAAATGAAAGAATGAAATAAAGATTCATGGAACATGTGGTGCATAAGGAAATGAAGAGAAACCTGGAAGGATATTTCCTCAATCTCCTGTCAAGGAGGATGAGACCTCCTTTCAGGATAGCTTCAGGGGATAGGCTCACAGGAAGGGGCAAAGTCCAGAGAAAGGGATGGGGCTAGACCAGGGCTGCCTGAAGGCCAGATAGGACATGCATGGACTAGATTAAGTCCACAGTCTATTGATTCTCCTCTTTTGCTTTAGAATCCAAGAGGAATCTGGTTGTTTGGAAAGTGTGACATTCTGAAATGTTGCTTTTAATGTGAGTTCTGCTGCTATTTAGAACTGCCATGCTTAATTTGTTCATCGCTGCAGTATGCTTTCTTTTTTAAAGGTATTATAAGCCTCCTTATATATATCAATAGAGAGAGGAGACAGAAATTAATTAAAACACCACCATCACCATCCTGGGAGAAAAATAAGGGTGTCCACCATTAATCAGGAGACCTAAGGATCCTTCGATTTAGGTATCAAAGGATACAAAGAATTTGAAACAAGTGGAAGTGAAAGAAAGGAAATGGTTTCAAGGAATTTCATCCTCGACCTTTATTGATCTGAATCAAAAGTTCTGATTTATCTCTCTGTAAATAATAACAAAGCAGACAGTGCCTCTTCAGAAGAAATTAAAGTACAGTTCTATCCCTAAAGCAGTTTTCAAGTCACTTTTTTGGAAAAAAAAGTGAACTCTAAATAAAACCACTCAGCTCAGCTCACAAGAATTAGATTCACGTTTAATAATCCTTCAGACCTATAAAGTTTCCCAAACTGTAGCCAAAGGCTTCAGACTTAAAGCAATTCATCGCATTACCCTCTATGATTATGAATCCTTCTGGCCAAGAAAGGGTTTTCCAGGGTGGGTGCAGTCATAAAATGGTATTACGCAGGAAGAAGTGGTTGCAAGATTATCATAATCATAGTGTCAGTTATTGGCTTGCTCAATGAAACCCGCATGTATTATCAACACTGAAACCAAATGGAGAGGCATGAACTTTCTACCACATGATTTCAAAACAAAACAAAGCATACTGGCTTATGTAATCAAATTGTCTATTGTCATACTGCAACCAAGCAGTACTGGCCATTACAAAAAGTTATCCCACCTTTTGTTTTCTAAGTCTGTGCATAAAATGGCTACTTAAAACTCTTCACCCTATTATCGAGCAGAGAAATGGGGAGGACTTTCTTGCCAAGTTTCTTCAGCAGGAAGAAAAAGTCTCAAACTACTTATCTGGTGTGGGGCTCACCATTCGCAGTGGCAATAACATCTTTTCTTTTTCCTGTTGTCATTGCTGACAGCGCCACCAATTGTGTTTGTAGTCCGATGACTGTAAATTGCACCTTCTACAGTCCTACACCAAACATCATTCCAAGGTATTGCAGAGCACAACAGTAGACATCCTACTCACACCTACATGCAAAAGATGGTAGAAATTATTGTGAGACCATTTTGTGAAGTGTTCTTCACTTCCTAGTAAATGAAAAGGGAAAGTGTGGAAATGGTTTCGGTTTCCTGGAATTTCTCAGGGAAATTTCAGCTCAGGTCTATGTCCACAAAAAGATCCTAAACAGGAAAGTTACATGCAGAGCCATATTAAGGCACATCAAATTATAAATATGTCAAGTTTAAGAAACCCCATATTGTTACTCTAATATGTTTTTTGGGTCCTCGTGTTTTAGTATTCATTGGTCCCTCCTAATTTGAGACCCTGAAACTATA
The DNA here is from genome assembly GCA_020142125.1 of Phrynosoma platyrhinos. NCBI lineage: Eukaryota > Metazoa > Chordata > Lepidosauria > Squamata > Phrynosomatidae > Phrynosoma > Phrynosoma platyrhinos. The sequence continues at coordinate 367,082,647 of CM034701.1, read as the reverse complement.
GCTTTTGCTTAGGTGCTACATACATTCGGCACTGTATCATCCATCTTCATCCCACTCTGCTTTCCTACACTAGATACTCTGCTGCATGGAGGACAGAAAACTGACTGTTTTATTTAGAGAGGCCAGGGCATGTAATTTAGGAAAAGGCAACATTTAATCAGAAGGCCATGTGTGACTCTCCAAGGATAGTTTGCAGACATCACAACTCCCAGTTGCTACAGTCCCTGAATCATTGCTGCCAAGACCATCATACCACTGAAAATCAGTGGCAAAAGAACAACAACAAAAAAAAAACTCCATTCTGGAAGAAGACACTCTGTCCTGACAACTGCCAGAACTCTATGATATAGAAGGGTACTCTAGTAATTGCTGGTGAATTTCAGTGGTAGCTGCAGTGGTGGTAGGAATGCAACAGTAGCAGGATACTTGACAGGCATGTGGCCCCACCAAGGTTTTCAGTGTGGTCCCTTAACCCTGGGAATTCACCATTGCACCACTGATTTAATGTAACATATAAAAATTATTAATATGAAAATCAAGAGAGCCAGCATAGTGTAGTGGTTTGAATGTTGGACAGGAACTCCAGGAAACCACAGCTCAAATCCCTGCTCATCTATGGAAAATTACTGGATGACCTTGGGTAAGTCACACTCTCTCATCCTAAAAGGGAGGCAATGGCAAACCTACCCAACAATTCTTGCCAAGAAAACACCATGATAGGGTTTCCTTAGGATCACCATAAATTGGAAATGAATTTAAGGCACACAACAGCAGCAGCAACAACATGGAAACTGTTAGTTCTATCCTAGACTGCTTTTCTGTTTTAAAAATATTCAATTTGGGCATATTGTCATGAACTGTACAGTTTTTTGTGACTAGTAAGAAGAAAAAAACTGCTTGCACTGATACTCATCCCTTTCTGCCCAAGGATAGACAAATTATTTACACATCCTGTAGCACATGGTTCACAAAGTATTTTCAAACAAAACCTCCAAAGTGCTCATATATCAAGTGAAATAGCAGCTTCAAGCATGCCGCTGGTAAAAAGAAAAATCCAGTTGGTGCTTGCTATTCCACAGCTACTCGGATTTCTCCTAGCGATGACTCTCAGGCGTACACAGCATGGTGTTCTGCTTTCCAAAGCTTTTAAATGTATGCAGGGTATCATATTATCTTGTATTACTTTCTGTTTACAAAAGGTGTATCGCAGTAAAATGTCTTTAGTTTGGTGAAAGCTGCCCATGCCTGACTCCATTTGTGAATGCCTAATGAAGAGTCTTCTGGCTTATTTTCTGGCAACATGCTGGCAATTACATTTTTTTAATGATGGTCTTTCATTTTCATTCATAAAGCCAATACAGAATGTCACACTTTTCTAGGTATATATTGACAGCATAGCTATGACACATTATATGTTACAAATAACATGTTATCTTGGAGGTCAATGCATGGGGAAAATAGGAAGCTACCATATTCTGGGCCTTATTGCTGGATCATAGTAGCATTGCAATTGCACCTGATGTTAAGGAAAATGGTGATAAGTGAAAAATGATGACATAGGAAAGAGGGCCAACAAGTTATAAACACCAAGAAACAGGCCTTGCCATCATCCCCAAATTTCTAACAGACTCCAGAAAACTAATTAGTCCAATTACCCAAGACTGGTAAAGAAGAAAATCAGGAAAGAGCTTTGGAAAAACTCCATTTATTGCCTGTTGTGTGTACTTTTAAGCCATAGACATGGATATTATTGGTAGACCTGACAAGTGGAGACTGAATGAATGAATGGAAATAGAATCCAAAGACATAGCTATGTTAGTCTGGAAAATCAGTACGCAAAGGGATCTTGTAGCACCTTTGAAAGAAAGAAACTGGTAGCATGAGCTTTTGTGCACTTGAGTCTTCCTCAGATGAATGGGGTGGGGTGGGCAGTCTAGGGACAGACTCTCTGCAAATGTTGTGCATTTCTATTGACATTCTCACACTCCGGCAGTTTATATAGGTTTGTCCCTGGACTCTCTACACCCTCCACCCATGTATCTGAAGAAGTAGACTCCAGTCTACAAAAGCTCATCCTACTAGCTTCTTTCTTTCAGTAAGGGGCTCTACAGATGGCCCATAAGGGGCAGCTCCATGCTGCCGTGGGAGCACTGGATTGGGGCCGCAGCAACCACACTCGGCAGATCCAATCTGGCACTTTGCTGCTCTAAAAAGTGCTGACAAATGCCGCTCTTTTTTGGAACGGCAAAAACCTGATCTTGCTGCTGTGGCAGTGGCTTTTCTGCGCTGCACCAAGGGAGCACCCTGACACCGCACAATCTGTTTGTGCAGGCAGTGTGATGATGACGTGGGAAGGAGTTGGGGCAGCTGGCATGCAGTCCCCAACTCCACCCCCAGGCTGGCCCTTGTGGCCAGTCTGTACAGGGATTTAGGGGCTTTGCAAACCAGCCTAAAGGGCCGGTCTGGGGATGGAGTTGGATGGGCCAGCTGCATGCTGTCCACCCCAATGCAACCCCAATGCTGTCCTGATGCTGCGTACCTGTCCGCATGGCGCATGGCATCAGGATGCCCTTCTGGCACAGCGTGTACACATGCTGTGCCAAAAGGGCATGGAAGAGCTGCGGTGCCGGCTCTTAGGGTGGCCTTTTGCTGCTCTTTTGGGGGTTGCAAAAGTGAGGATCGGGACTGTGGCATGTGGTTGCTCCCAGGGGCAGCTCTGTGCCTCCCCAAAAGGCAGGTCAGTAAAGGCCCTTAGTCTCAAAGGTGCTACAAGATCCCTTTGCATACTTAATGAATGGGAGTTACATTTATTCAATGAGTTTATTCCCATATGGCCTACCAAGAGAATTCAGGTGGCAATATTTGCTGCTGTGATTGTGTGTAAGAGAAATGACAGACTCCAAGAGATCAATGTATTTGGCGTGAAAGTAATGTATGGCTTGTGGAAAACAGGGCTATCTGTAGACTCAGCACAGCCAGATGGTTTATGTCAAAATAAACGTAAAAAGCTCCATCTGAGGTTGGTTTTTTTACCACCTCTTTTTTTTTCTTCAATGAAATATTTGATTATCTGAGCCTGTTCCCACAGTTCTTGAAAATAAACAGCTCCTGATGTCATTGCGGATGATTCTATTTTCAGAAAGTTGTATTTATTTCTAAGTGGTTTTAATGTGCATCTGTTGGCATAAATATTTAGATATGTGAATGTTCATCCTGCCCAGGCTGTTCCGATAAGCAGAGCTCAGCTGTGATTTCAGCTTCACAACTTGACTCTGTTTAAGAAGGTTGACTATGTCTGAACTCTGCTTCATAATGCACTTATTGTGCTTACACCCAGGAGGTGTTTATAAAAATGAGTCCTAAAGGGGGAAGGGTGCACTCTGGCTTGCCAGCAAAATATCCAAATGGCCCCTTTAATCATCGAAACTGTGCTGGAGTTGACAGAGTGTAGCTATTCAAAGTCCACTTTTCTTAACAGAATCACAGGTTTGTTTAAGTAAGCAGGTCTGTAACACCACCTGTATTAGACATGGCCTGCTGAATGGGTCTAGGCTGCTAAAACCATGTGGGCTCAGCCCTATGACCTATCTGAATGAAACACTTCTTGAGTCTGAGCAGGTGCAGGCGATAAAGACTGGATTTCCACTATTACCACATTATTAGATTAACTTTTATTTCTTTCAATCGTACCACATTCCAGTAGCATTGCTTCCTTTGCACAGAAAGTTTCTATCCAGAGCCAGATTATTGATTATTCAACTGGTGCAATAAATGAGAGGCATGTACTCAAGTAAAACATTAAAGTTTGCTTTCTCTTCTTCCCTGGTTACATTGGCTACTATTAATGTTCTCTGTGTTACAAGAGTAATTGCATAAAAATGGATGAATGACCAGGCTGAAACACATCCAAATTTCAGTGAAGAAAATGGATTCACACACAAAGATTTTTTTCTGCTATCTATTTAGGAATCTTAAGTGTCTTGTAGCCCCCCCCCCTCCATAAACTGAAAGCAAAGGAAATCCATCAGTGCTTTAGTTTTATAAGCTAACTTGAAGGCTTCAGGCAAAGCATCTGCTGTGAGAAGTGGGTAATTTCAAAAACTCACTTCACATTGCTTCATTTCAAATAAATGCTTACCCTACTGAAAAAATATGGCCAGTGCCAAGCATGTCTTGAAAGCCCACATAGCCCTGTAACTATGCCTATAAAGTAGTTATTACACTTCTGCCTTGCATATTCTAACTGTTCATTCCACAGTCAGAAAAAGAGACACAAAAGTGTGGAAAGAGTTAATAGAATTCATGGCAAATTTTACTAACAAGCTTTTCAGGGGATGTCTCCATAATAGAAGCAATCTGCTTTTATCTTGCAAGTAATCCATTGAGATGTCCACAAAATTAGAAATTAAATGAGATAACTATCGACTAGCAAAAAGTCAAACGCCTGTTTTCATTTTCTAATCAAGAGCCATTCCTTCCTTCTTTGATGCTTTCTTCAGAACTACATGAAAAGATGTGACTCTGTTGCTAATAACATACCTAAGTAGTTGGGTTTCAGAAGATAATCCCATAACTTAACCTAGGGTTAAATATTGGCTGTTAAAATCAACTGAGAGGCAATTCCCATGAAATGTTTACAGATGTCTGTGGGCTCCATTTTAGAATGGTTTTAGAAACAATCATGTCACCTATTGTTCTGCTAAGCACAACATTCCATGCAGCCTGAGAATTTCACATTATATGTTAACATTTATGCCAAAAACTGTATAACATGGGACAATGCATCCTATGCAGGCTGCAGAGTATTCTGCATTGTAAGAAGATGATATATGGATCTTAATGCACATTGATTTTTCTAGGACTTTTCAAATAGGCATTTTGATTGACATTCTCCAACTCAAGGCCTCTGCAGACCGGCCCAAAGGGCCAGCCTGGAGGCACAATTGGGGCGGAGCAGCTGCATGCTGGCCGCCCCAACTCCACAGTGATGTCGTCCTGATGGCATGCAGTGTCAGGATGTCCTTCCAGTGCAGCATTCTGACACACTGTGCTGGCAAGGGCGCTAAAGAGCTGTGATCCTGACCTGGTTGTTCCTGATGCATGATCTAATATTGGATATGTGATGTTTTAACTTGTTTTTCTTGATGTTTTAATTTGTTGTTTTACTTTTAGATTGTACGCCACAGGCAGGCTTTTTATATATTCTGGATTTTATTTGGTTTTGTACAGCGCTGTGTACATCTATGGCACTTAATAAATAAAGCTAATAATAATAATAATAATAATAATAATAATAATAATAATAATAATAACACACTGGCTCTTAGGGCAGGCTTTTTCTGCCCTTGAAAGGAGTAGCATTTTGCCCCTCTTTTCAGGGCGGCAAAAGGGAGGATCGGAGCCACGGCGTGGGATAGCCGCGGCCCTGATCTGCCACTTCCCGGGGCGGTCCAGAGTTGCCTGTCTGCACACCCTCTCAGTTTCCTACCTGTGTGATGCTTCTCTGAGTGTAGTCAAGGTGTGTCTTATGTAATCACACATTCTACCTACTGATTGGGGAAATTAGGAAATTAATACCTTCATCTTCCACATGGAATGCTGCACCCTTTTAGTTGGCAATGTGGATGAGGGGATAACACACCTAACAGTGCAGGGGAGTGAAGCTGAACTGAACAGTGAACATGATTTTCATGATGTTTATATTCTCTATTCTGATCAATCAAAGTTGAACACTATTTATTAGAAATAGTGGTGGTGATAAGGGACTCCCTGCTGAGAGGAACAGAAGCAGTAGTTTGTGGTCCTGACTGGATGTCTCGAGATGTATGGTGTCTCACTGGGACAAAAATCTGTGATGTATCAGAGAGGCTGATCCTCTGCCAAAGTACAAAGTGAGGAAGAGGCATCTAGCAAATAACAAAAGGTGCCTTGGGACAGGATGGAACACAGGTACACACGTGTGCTAGGGATGCCACCAAACATGTTTCACAACCATGTACAAATAGGCAAGGAGCCTTAAACAACTTGACTTTGTACCATTGGAAAGGCCAGGAGGGTAATGAGATAACAGAACTTTTGAGAAGTCCTCAAGAGATTGGGAAAGCATCAGTGATATACTCAAGTCCAACTTTTTGGACATTATAAAAATCATAATTGTCAGATTATTGTCTTGCCTCTTTCCTAAATGCATTTTCGGAGAAGTACACAAAAACTGTAGGAGCAAAACTAGTAGTTCATTGGGGAAGTGAATGTCTTTGGCTTTTCTAGGCTGAAGCAATCACTAGTTAGCCAAGAAAGCTGATGCAAAGATGTGGTTTATAATCCTGTCCTTCAACATGAAAACCCAATGCAGTTCAGACATAAAGGTGACTCATGCACACTGTACAGACAGATACTGTAACATTCCCATCATAAATGGCTCTCCCTATGAGCTGATAACATTCTTCACATTTTACTCAATGCACACAAGAAGTTAATAGGTAAGCAAAATGTCACTCTCTGATCCATTATCACCAGCACACAAAAGGGAGGCAGTCATCACTCTGTAGAACATTTGCCAAGTATTGTGCCCAGGAATGGGATCAGCCAAAGTTCGCAAGCACTCTATAGATATTTATCCTCACTAGAGACTTAGGAAAACACAGTACAGTCCAAAAGTAGGTTTTTAAAGGTATTTTGATGTGTGTCTAAGATGTGATTTTTCTTACATATCTAAACACAAAGCCTTCAATACCTCCATTAGTGCTATCATGTGGCTATATTAGAGCAACGTGATCTACTGTCTGATTATCTGATGGCTCAGAAACCATAAACCTGCCAGTTCACTCAGTTCAGGTCAGCCACAGAACAAGGTTGTTCCAAGTTGTAACTAGTCATCAGATCTCATCACTAACATTTAATGATCAATTGCATTAAATATAGCCAAAACAATGAATGACATCAATGGGGTAATTGTTTCCTTGTATAGGTGTCAAACAGCAATAAGGAAAACAAAGGCACTATTCACAGCATATGTACCAAACTGAGGTTAAATCAGCAGGGCTGTGCATTGCTGAGGAAGATAAAGAGTGCTGGCAAAGCTGTGTTATTATCATTGTCATCATCACCATCACCATCATCATCATCATCATCATCCTCTCTCTCTCTCTCTCTCTCTTTCTCTCTCTCTCTCTCTCTCATTATCAGCATTATTGTCAGTGATGATGATGATGATGATGATGATGATGATTGGAGTGAGAGAGCCCTGTTGATCAACTGCTCTGCTCAGCTCTTGCAAACTCAGAGCCATGGCTTTCTTGATTGAGTCAATCCATCTCTAGTATGTTCTACTTTTCCTACTGCCTTCCATTATCATCTTTTTGAATGAGTCATGTTTTCTCAAGATATGTCCAAAGTATGGCAGCCTCAGTTTAGTCATCTTGGCTTCTGGGGGTGGGGGTGGGGAGTTAAAGCCTGATTAGCTGTACAAGGATCCATTCATCTGTCTTTTTAGCAGTACCTGGTATCCATATAATTCTCCTCCAGCACCACATTTCAACTGAGTTGATTTTCTTCCTATCAGCTTTCTTCACTGTCCAGCTTTCATAACCATACATACAAATCTATAAAACTACACCATGGGTGGTTCTGACTTTTGTATTTAATGATATATCTTCACACCGGGGATCTTCTGACATCTTAACTACAGTCTTCATTCTAATCAGTAACCAAGCCATAGTATTGAAACTCTTTAGCTATTTCAAAATGTTCATTTCCCATTTTAAAGTTATATGAATAATCTGTGATCATTATTTTTGTTTTCTTAATATAGCATGCCTGCCCCAACCACAGACTTGTCATCCATGAATTTGAGCATCCACGAATAGGAAGCCCCACTGATTTCAATGGCTGTACATGCACATGGTTCTGATAGAGAGGCTGCTTGTGCATGCACTGCCACTGAATACAGTGGGGAAGCAGAACAGAACCCCCATGGATAAGAAGGGCCTACTGCATTGAACAGTAACTATACCTTCCTTGACTTTCATCAGAAGTCTTCAAAATCTTTGGTATTTTCTGCAAGTGTCATCTGCATATCTTAAACTGTTAATGTTTCTTCCTCCTTCCTCTGAGTCCAATCTTTATATGCAGCTAAGTTTTGCATATAAATTAAACAGACAGGGTGATAAAATGCAGTCTTGTCTGATCCCCTTACCGATGGGAAACCATTCTATTTCTCCATATCTGTAAGGTGGCTATTGCTATTGCTATTCTTCTCATTCAGAACCCCATGAAAGGCTTCTTGGGGACCCAATGTTTATGTGAACCCACAGTTCTTTCAGAGCATGGTATCAAAAATGATTCAAGTATTGGGTAAAAGCCTACTTAACTATGCTTAGAGTAGTTTTGCTTTTGTTTTAATGGACAGGACATATTTCAGATGTCAACACCAACTGCTCCAAATCTGAATGAATACTTGCTGACATCATATAGACAGATACTTATTTCAATAAAATTCCTTTGATGTGTTTAATGGAAGGGGGGATATTTGTGCATATGTTTCAAATCAAGTTCACTCTGAAACAGAATAGTTAAAAAGACATATGCATATGCACACTTGCATACACATACATACACACACTTTATCTCTTTGGAACAATCCCAGTAGAACAGTGGTTCTCAACCTTTCTAATGCCGTGACCCCGCAATACAGTTCCTCATGTTGTGGTGACCCCAAACCAAAATAAATAAATAAATAAATAAAAATTGGTGGCTACTTCAAAACTGTAATTTTGCTACAATTATGATTCGGAATGTAAATACCTGATATGCATTATGTATTCTCATTGCTACAAATCAAACATAATTTAAACATAGTAATTAATCACAAAACAATATTTAATTATATGTTGAGAAATATTTATTACTAATTCCAATAAATAACATTTCACCATGGCATAGCATGGGTTTAAACATAACAACAATTCCAAAATAAATAACATTTCACACCAGCAGCCCACACCAGAACCTGCGGTTCGCCCGTGTCAGCCCCAAACATTATCCCAATGGTGCGCAGAAAGGTCCATTTGGGAACAGGTAGCTGATCTCCAAGGCTTCCTTTTTTTCATCGTAAAAATAAAAGTCAACTAGAGAGCCAAAGTGGCTTATAGTGGGTTGAGAGTTCTACTTT
>CM034701.1:367047819-367069134 GCA_020142125.1 Phrynosoma platyrhinos | reverse complement strand
GAAATAATATGTATTAGCTACAGATACCCTTTGGATTAGGTCTGCTTTTGACCCCATGTGATAAGGTCCAAAGTCTCTCATTCTTAGGTCAGAATGAGATGCCCAGGCTTGTGCTTGTTGCTAGGTGGTTTGATCTGACCTCAGAAGTGAGCAACCTGCAGGGGAAAGAGACACACTGGCAGTTCAGTGGGATGCTCATGCAGACACTCTTGGTGGTGCAGGAATGGAGGCTAAGGTAATGGGGGCAGGACAGATGCAGGAATAGGATACTCTGAGTTACACATGGAATGTCATGGCCAGTGCAGACCCAGCCAAGGGCAGACATAGACTCATAGGGGCTATGCAGACGGGCAGTTCTGGGCTGCCCCTGCTAATGGTGGATCGGGGCTGCAGCAGCCACACGCTGTGGCCCCAATCCTTCCATGGGCACCAAAAGGCTGCCCTAAGAAATGGTGCCACAGCTCTTCTGTGCCCTTTCGGCACAGTGTGTCTACACGCTACACCGGGAGGGTGTCCTAACACCGTACACCATGTAAATGAGCACATGGCATCAGGACAGCATTGGGGGGGTGGCTGCCCCGCACCAACTCCAGCCCCAGGCTGGCTCTTTAGGCCAGTCTGCAATGCCTCATAGAATCATTAGTTAGAAGAGACCACAACAGCCATTCAAGCCAATCCCCTGCCATGCAGGAATACACAATCAAAGCACCCCAACAGATGGCCATCCAGGCTCTGTTTAAAGACCTCCAAAGAAGGAAAGTCTATCACATTCCAAGGAAGTATGTTCCATTGTCAAATAGCTTTTACGGTCAGGAAGTTCTACCTAATGTTGAGGTGGAATTATACAAAAACACATTTTTCACTATTATAGATATTGTCATTTGCATATCATCACATATTGTGATGGGAGAAATAATTTTGTTTAGTTGAGAGAAATATGTGGGGAGGTCTATCACAGGCCTGCAAGGTTTTGTGGGCAAGACAGATCTCTAACTGCAAAGATTGCATGTTTTCTGTTTAGAGCAATTGATGGTAGGGAAAATTCTTAAAGGAGATTGCTGTGGCTTTTCAAGGACAGTCAGAATTTTACATTTATTAATTTTACAAATGTTTGTAAACACTGAATTTAGTTTAGTTATAGATCTAGAAATGTTGATTCATTTACTCTAATATGACTTTTTAAAGTTAATATTAATGTGACATTTTTCTACAGATATGTAATATTCTTTGTTAATTGTTTGTGATGGCCTGCTGGGTACATAAAAAAAATATCTTAATATTTTTGGCAATTGCTATTTTACCAGATCTCACAACTGAAATTTATAAACTAAAAGCAATCAAGTCATGATGGCAAGTCTAACAGATCAACATGCCAGTTTCAAAGCTGACATTTTACAAATTTGATGCTTTGAATAGCAACATTGGAAATGTCACTATACTCTAGCTTTTGTTGCTGGGAAGAGGGATTTATTTTCAAAATCTGGTCTCAGTATAAAAGAACAAAAAGAGAGCCAACACACTGTATTGGTTAAAGCAATAACCTGGAACTTGAGAGATCCATGTCTCAATCCCCACTATGCCATGAAAGTCATCAGCTGAACATGAGCCAGTGACTTTTCTATCAGCTCTTCAGGGCTGTTTATCAGTAGATCAGAGGTACACAGACTTGAACTTATAACGAGAAAAATGAGATAGATAGATAGATAGATAGATAGATAGATAGATAGATAGATAGATAGATAGAAATAGTCTTTTTCAAATGGTCCCAAATTTACCACTTGAAATCTACCATTTTCTGAAATGGTATCAGACCATCTTATAATTTTTGAGACTGAGGGGGGATGCAGATGGCGCAAAGTGTCGTCTTGGAGCCAGGGAAGGGGAGGGGCAGTCACACGGCAGCCACCCCAACCCCTTCCCAAGGACGCTACACATGGCAAGCACTCTGATGACATCCTCCTGGCACAGCATCCAAACACGCTGCACCAGAAGAGATGCGGAAGAGATGTGTGGTGTCTCTTTGGGTGGCCCTTTTGCCCGCTCTGGAAAGACTGGCATTTTAGTGCTCCTTCCAGGGCCAGCAGAAGGGTGGATTGGGGCCACTGCATGTGTTAGCAGTGGCCCCAATCCTCTGCTTCTCAGGGCAGCCCATGGCCGCCCATCTGCAAAGCCCCTGAGAGACTATTTTACATACCTGACAGAAACCTTTCCAAAGAAAATGCAATGATCAAAATCTCTGGCTGTCACAACTGGATTTTTATATATATATATATAAAAAGCATGGCAACTTCTGGCAGGGGTACTCAAATGTCCTCTCTCTTGTACCACTTGATTTGATGCTGAGAAGCTGATGACACCCATCTTGCACAGGTGTGAGTTGAGGCCTAGTGTAATCCAAAGTGGCCAAGTGTTATGTTTCAGTAAATATTCCGTGGGAACAGTCATAGGTCACACATTCTTTTGTACTGTAGGATCAGTGAGGTAGCACATTAATGATTTGAGAGAACTATCCTATGACACAACACGCTATTGCAGCTGTTGTTTTGCTTTTATCCATTTTCCTATTTCAAATATCAAGGCAACTCTCCTTTGGTCTTAAAGAGATTATGCTTTCATTACTTTGTATATGTAAACTCCCAGCTAAACCTGAAGACCAACAAGTAGAAGAAAACTGCTGGGGTTTAAGGAGGATAAAGTTAACAGCCGTAAGGATTCCAGGGTCAAAGAAAAGACAAATCATGGGGTTGTCTTTTCAACTACTGGATCACTTTCTCACAAGAAGGGTTGATTCTTATAGAGCTGGTGCTGTTATTTTTTTGTGGAGAAGAGTTACAGATGGACCTGGCCTCTTTTTATGTAATAAAAGGAAAGACAGTTTGTAGAAATTAACAGTGCACAACATGAGACAAAAGCTTGATCTGCACAGCAGAATTATTGGAGGTTCACACTACTTTAACTGCTAAGGTGAAATGCTATGGAATTCTTGGATTTGTAGCTTTGGAACATAGTTAGCCTTCTCGGTCAAAGTGCTCTGGTGCACAACAAACTACAAATCGCAGGATTCCATACAATGGAGCCATGACAGTTAAAGCAGTGTCAAACTCCAATAATTCTGCACTGTATCAGAAGTGCAATGTTGCTTCTGGGAGCTGGACAAGTGGAACAGGTTACAGCTTTTCTGCACAAATTAGATTTTGGGCCCTATTTGTTCCTGTGTATTATTCAGAGTGTGTTCTATTCACTTTAAATGGATTTGGACCTGACTATCTGTAGGAACTCTTGCATCTATCTGAGCCTGCTCATGTATTAAGATCAGCTTTGGGCTTTGAGCATTGCTGACCTGCATTCCCAGAGCTGACCTGCATTCATGGAGTGCGCTTCCCAACAGGGATAGAAAGAATATTTGAAAAATATTTGAAAAATTGTTAAAAATATGTTTCCCAAGTGTTGAGAAACTCTGATGGGAAACATTCTGGACTGAGGAGAAATTTCAGTTTGGGAATCGTTGTATGCAAAATATGCAAGTAGTTGTGTGTAGAAAACAACATTTTCCATGCAAAAATAATATTTTTGTACAGAAAATAATATTTCTGTGCTGAAAATATTTTTCTGGGAAGCCTCTTTCTGTACATAAAATGTAACCTATTTATATTCAGAAAATATCTTGAACTATTAAATCAGAAGTGAACACCTCTGAATTTAATGGCACTTATGTCCAGATAGCTACAGACAGGATTTAAATAGCATCAGTTCTATTAAAATTGGTATTATGTTGTGAACTGAGGTTCTTTGTGTGTGTGTGGTTGTATACACTATGACAATAAATTCCTGTACTTCAAATTTTACTGGTTCAATACTGACTACTTCAGCTACACATCCAGTCTCCCAACTCTGGGTGATGATGACCTTGTATCCAGTGAGAATATTGCACTATCATGAAGAACATCTGACTATTCTGTAATGTATGCAGGATGTATATTTTCCATAGTTGTGATTATAATGGTTTCTTCTAATTCAATAAAACTTCAGTTCAGGCATTTCCTTAGAAAGGTTAGCACTCTGTATGGGAAAAAGAAATACTGGAATGTGGTTTTATACACAAAGAGATTGAGAGAGAGAGTGAGGGGGGAGGAGACACTGGTCACACACATTCTGGGTTGAGTATTTCCTAGACTCCAAAAAAGTCTAGCTAGTATATTGTAAAAACAAAAAAACTATAACAGCAGACATAGTCATTCCCTGTTAACAGTCTTATCTTCCCATGCCCCTACCTTACCATGTTCTACTGGGAATATTATTTTAGGGAAGTAGTCCTTCCTTTTCCTCCCTGTTTCATTCCATTCAAAGACACATTTACTTTGAAACCAAATTAACTGGATTGAATATTGCAATAGTAATAGCAAGTACATTTCTATATGGCTTATCAGTGCACTTAAGCACTCCCTAAGCAGTTTACAATGTGTAAGCTAATTGCCACCAACAAGCTGGGCACTCATTTTAGCAACCTCGGAAGAATGGAAGTCTGAGTTGAGCCTGAGCTCCTGACTGGTACTGAACTCAGAACCTTATGGTTTGTGAGTGAGTGGCTGCAGTATAGGCATTTAACCACTGCGCCACCAGGGCTCTTCCTATGCAAACTACCTTTGCACTTGGAGCTCACTTTGCTGCAATGGAAGTTGATAAAAAGGGGAGGGGGGAAATGGGAGGAGGAGAGAGAATTTGGGACATTTTAAAAGTAGCTGAGAAAGTGGGATGACAGAGGATTAATTAGGACTGTGCCTGCCAAATTTGGGCAGCTGGAAGACATGCAGTAATAATACATAATAAATTAACTAATAATAAATTCACTAACAAATCAATTTGGTGCTTTAAAAAAACCTAACAAAACTTGCTGCATGAAGGAGTTGCTTCATTCTGTCTAAAGCTAGAGATGATTCTGTCCACTAAAGATCAAATTAAGCATAAAAATTGATACACCCTCTCTAACAAGAGAAAAACACCCAAGAGAAGGGAATTGGGTAGGACCAGGAAGGAAAAACAAACAGCAGTTGCAAGGAAGAGGACAAGAGGGAAGAAATGTGAGAAGTTTTTCAAACCAAAGGAAGGAGCTGACTGTACCAATTTTTTCATTTTTTTCTTCACTGCCTCCCACCACACATCTTTTTCGTGGCTATGAAAAGCAGCTTTTAAAAGAGTTTGTTGCAGGCCAAGCTATACCACATGAAGAACATAAGGGTTTGCCTTACCGAGGGCAAAAGGTGAACACATTTTGTTGGTTTCAAAAATGGAACACGAAGAGAACATATAATATGCTATTATGTCTTTGGTTTCCAGCTTGAACTCAGCATAAATTATTCCTGGAATGTCTTTTTTTATACCTCCTTGGCAAGAACTATTTTGATTGCATGGCTTCATTAAGTTTTTTATTTTATCATTTTTGAACTCTCTTTCTCCCATGTAAATATCTTTTCTTGCTGCTGCTGCTGCTGCTGCTGCATTTATTTGTTTAAAAAAGAAAAAGAATGAAACCAAGGACACCACTTGTCAAAGCAATGAAACAGGCTGCAGGGGAAATTCCTGTTTATCTAAGGTCTGTGACTTAAGGAAAGAAAAAAAGGAAAAGTGTGTGTGTGTGTGGTGAATCTAGTAACTTTCTATCCATTTTATATTTTGTAAGCCATTCTTGGTATGAATAGATAACAGTCATATTTATCACTTAACCTATGGCTAGGTAAATGAAAAAGATTGGTATTTTTTAAAGAGTTGTGACAAAAATCACGAACAACGGGGCTTTACAGACTGCCAGAAATAATGCAACTTGAGTCCACTTTAACTGCCCTGGTTCAGTGCTAGGGAATCATGGGAACTGTAGTTTTTTTCTGAGACATTGAGCCTTCTCTGTCACAGTTCCCATGATTCCCTAGCACTGAACTAGGGCAATTAAAGTGGGCTCAAGTTGCATTATTTCTGGCAGTCTGTAAAGGCCCAAAAACTTGAATTCTTTTTTATCCCTGCCACAGCCAAGGAAGGGCAGTGCTGGGGGAAAATCTCCAAGACTGAGACCTTGGGGGGGGGGGGGCTGAGGTTTCTTGAACCTTGGAAAGTGGAAAAGAAATAGCACATTTCAAAATAAATGTTGGTATCTCAACAAGTGTGGTCTAAATACCTAAAGGCACCAGATGTCATCTGATTTTAGGAACAAAGCAGGATCAGACCCATTAGTTCTTGAATGGAGGAGCCACCAAGGAATACATGTGCTGTAGACTATATTTCAGAGGAAAGAACTGGCAAATCCAACTCTGAGTATTCCTTGCCTAAGAAAGTCCTATGAAATTTATGGAAGCACCATACAGTGACAGGTTACTTGAAGAATATAATGTCTGTTGGTAAATCCGAGCATATCCAAGTCTTTTAAGCACCAATATTTTAAAAGCAGGAGTTAGACAAGGCAAAGTCCAACGTGCTCCTTGAGACAAGAACTACCAGTTCATATTTGCTCAAGCATATCCTGTTGTTATATGCCTTCAAACTGACTGTGACATTTGACTGTGACCCTATCATAGGATTTTCTTGGCAAAATTATTCAGAGGAGGTTTGCCATTGCTTTCCTCTGAGCCTGAGAGACTGTGACAAGCTCAAAGTCATTCAACAGGTTTCCATGGTTGCACAAGAATTTCAACCCAGGTCTCTCAGAATCCTAATTCTAAACTCAGACCATTACACCACACTGACTCTCAACTATTTCCTACAATTCTCTTGATATCATTTGGCTTGTGGGAAGATTGGGGGCGGGGGGAGAATCAGGCAACTTGTCTCAGGCCTAGTGGTCCTCACACCTGCTATATCATGGCAGCAAATACAGTAATCAAAGCTAATTCAAAGTTCATTGTCTATACAGTCATTTCATGGATCTGCAGTACTACACAAACACATTCCACAGATGAATGTACCCCTATGTTAAAAGCATTAAGGAAATTAGGTAGCTCTTCACAAAAACCAAGCTTCTAAAATCCTGGCAGCTATAATGTACTACATTAGTAAAAGATGTTTGAAATAAAAGCAATTGCTAGAGAGGTGGTGGAGTCTTCTCCTCTGGGTATCTTCAAAAAAAGGCTGGACACCTAACTGCTGTAGTACTGTAGCTAAAGATCCTGAATTGAACAGGGAGTTTGGCCCAATGGAATCTAATGCAATGATTCTATTATTCTACTACTTTAGATAAACACTGTATCATCCTATCAGGATCACCTCTAAGGACATTATCACATGTGGGCCAGAAAGTGATAATAAAGTGGAAATGAGGCGTTTCGAAAATAAACCAAAAATAAACCTTGATTCTGCAAATGGCTTTCACACGTAATTACCTTAATTGTGAAATTTCAGTAAGCGCAATTAACGTTCACACACAAGTGAGAAAAGCCCGTAAATGTACTAGAAATGAGCTTCTTGCACATGCACAGATAGAGGAATGCTCACTGGAACCATGGGAACAGCAGGGAAATGCTCCCAAATGCGCATTTGCTTTTCACATTACGGTAAATGCAAAAATACTTTAATTTCACATTTGCATTTCCTCCAAACAACTGAATTTCAAAAGATCTCGGTTAACATAAGTTTCTGTCCACTTTCTGTCCAGTTTCTGTGTGACATTGTGTGAAAACGCGAGGCACAAATCCAGTTTCTGTTTGGGATTTGTGTGGGTTAACCAGCAGATTTGCCCCCATGTGATAACGTCCTAAGAGTGATATCATTCCCTCAATTAATATTTGCTTCAATGTCTTCCTACAACTTTATTGCCGAACAACAATGGGAGAAAGATATGAGGTGGAGTGTAAGGACTATTTAGTACTAGAAGATTTCTCAAAACTGAGCTCCTGTGTTTGGGTGATTTCACTCTGGCTCAGAATCCATGCATGCCAGCCTGATGGCTAGGACTTGCCATCACCAGTTTGCCACAACCAGACAACAAGTTGTAGTAATATAGATGGAACTCCATTGCAGAATAACAATGGGGCAAAGGAATGAGGTGGAGTGTCAAAACTATTCAGTATTGGAAGACTTCTCAACACTGAGCTCCTGTATTTGGGTGATTTCACTCTGGCTCACAGTCCATGCATGCCAGCCTGGTGGCTAGGGTTTGCCATCACCAGTTTGGCAATGAAGATGAACTGAGAGAAGCAATGCCTATTCTATCTGTCAGTGCTGATGGGTCATCACAGAGAAAGATTGCCCAGAAGTGAATGGCCTCTTCCACATTCTCTTGCCAGCCAGCGATATGTAGGTTGGTCAATATCCTCTCAAACAGAACTTGGAAATAACTAGTTAATGGAATAGTTAGGTTTTTAATACAACTGATTTTAGAGTGATCTTGGTGAACTAATTAGTTTCAATAATTATCACTGAGATTTAAAATATGCTTTAGTGAATTAGAATTCATTAGGAAGTGTGCTCTCTACCTCCAAGATCCTGTAAAACAGGAAGGTCTGCTACCTTGAGAGGGGCGAAGTATCAGAATTGGAAAAAATGAGTCACACATTTCTGTTGTTAGAAAAAGACTAGATGGGGGGGGGGGGGGGGGGAAGAGAACTGTCTGGAGTCCAGGTTGGAGCAGAAGAATCAACAAGCAAACAATGGAAAAGAATACATTAAAACACAAAAACATACAAACAATGAGTCTCAACTAATTAATGATTTCAATTTGATAAGTTTTAATGTGAATGAATGGATTTCCAAATTTCTAAGGTTTAACATTATCAAATTAATTTTCAAATCAAATGTTCCATGCTTTGCTTTTAATCTAGAGGTCTCAAGATTAATGTAATAGCTGCATCACTCACCAACTGAGAGACAAACATATCCAAGTTGACACTGACCATCCAGGCAACAGTATAGATTAGGTAGGAAAAGTACATCCCTGTGTTTATCAGAGTGCACCAGAAAAGTCCTACTCAGCCCCTTAGTGGTCAATTAGCATAAAGCAATTGTCCTTTGGGAAGATGGGATGATGAAGGGGAACCTTAAGAGGTGATTGAGCCCTGGAAATAGGAGGTTCCATATGGAGGATGTCATCCCACTGCATGCTAATACAACATCCAGATTCTGTCCTTCCTCCCAAAGATGACAGAGGACAAATTTTAACACTCACATTTAAGCTGAAAGACCATGAACTGAATCAGCTATTTAGCATGCACAGGGATCCTGGTCAAGATTTACAACCACGGAAGAATAGGGGAGGCTTTAACCATCCTGATGACCCTCCCTGGTGTCCATTTGTGCTCATGAAAACTTCCATACATGTAACAGATAAAAGGGTGGAGGAGAATCGAAATTACTCCCTCCACCTACTATTTCCACTTTTAAACATTGTTCACAAATTCCCAGTGATATGATCACTGTCACCTTTTCTGTTTGTTCCTAAATTCATGTAAGGAGGCTCAGGAAGCCATGAGAGAGAAACTGGAGCAAAAGCAAACCATGGGAGAGGTGTTTTGGGAGCTCCAGTAAAATGAGCCTTTATTTTCACATGGAACATTCCACACACTCATGAAAAAAAAATACCTTTGGCAGCACACCTTAGCTACTCAGCTGCTCAGTTTATTTTCTACTTGTCAAAATTATGAACAAGGCAGAGTAACGGTTCCTCCAGAAGAGGCAAACATGTCAGGAAGTTGCAGTATTTGTTTGTTATAGTTTTCAGAGTTTTTTAAAAAATAATAATTTATTATTATTACTATTATTATTATTATTTAAAAATAAATATTTTAAAAGAACTATACAAATTAAGAGTATTTGCTTATGACTGAATGATTATTTTGTTTGTATGTTTTTGTGTTTTAATGTATTGAAGTTTTTTTAAAAATAAAAATACTAAAAAGAAAGAAAATAAAAAAGAAAGAAGAGAAACAAGGGAAGATATCACTTCATATCTAATGCTACTTGCTAGGATACTTAGGGCCTAAACAGACTGGCAGAAATAGTGCACATTAAATTGAGGCACTGCCCTGGCTCAGTGCTAGGGAATCATGGGAATTGTATTTTTTTCTGAGACATTGAGTCTTCTCTGTCAGAGAGCTCTGGTGCCACAATAAATTACAGTTCCCATGATTCCCTAGCACTGAGCCAGGGCAGTGCCTCAATTTAATGTGCACTATTTCTGCCAGTCTGCTTAGGCCCTTAGTGAATGTCTGTTGTCCTGGGAAAAAGGGGACTAGCTGGAATTCTGTGGTGGCCCCACTGTTATTGGTCAAGACACTCTGGTTCTTGAGTCAGTTGAAAACAAAGGCATGGAATAACATGATATCTTTGCAAATTCTTACTGTAGCTATCTTCTGTATACACCATAAATGATATATTGTAGGAGGGCCACTGAAAGCCAGAGTAGAACTTCAATCAACCACATTCAAATCCCTGGTTGGTGGGTCAGTCACACCCTGTCATTCTGTCAGCCTAACTTACCTTGCAGGATTGTAAAAATAAAATGGAAGTGGTAAGGAATGTGGTACATCAGTCTGACCACCTTGAATGTACAAATTATAGACCAGGGAATTTGAACCCTGGTCTCCGGAGGCATGGTCCAATGCTCAAATCATTATATTACACTGGCTCTCTAGAAATTATATATAATACATTATATAATACTTAATATACATGTAAATATACAATACAATCCTGGGAACCTTGATAGGAATCAAGATAAAGAGAAGTGCTACTTTTATAAGATAAACACTGATGATCTGTTAAAGCAGAATTGACAATGAATTGAAACAATTAGGATGGACGGATAGATTGGGATTAGCCTTTAAAAAAACTACTCTGTTAAGGCAAACATGTTCTCATATATTTTCCTACTTCACAATTTCTGCCTTCATTTTGATTTTGGGATTTTTCTCCAGGTTCCCACTCTCCTTTCTTCAGAAGCTTTGATGTTTACCCAAATAGGAGATTCTAATAGGTTGTTTTTCTTTGGACAAGCTCTGTTTGGGAAGTGGCATGATGTTGTTACAATGAGAACCAGGCAAAAGGTCCCCAAACAGCTTACTTCTTCAGATTTCTTTTCAGCACAACAGTTTGAAGCATTGGTTCTCGAGAGAGAGAGCAAAAGGGCTGAGAAATCAAATACTTCAGGAGAACAAGATCATACAAGCTCCATGCTTTGCATGAGTTGTGCTCAAATTCTTTGCCTCCCATCTAAGGATTCCCTTTGTTGCTTTAGACAGCTTATTCTGTGTGTTTTTACCTTAAGCACTGCTGTCATTAATTATGCCTAAAGCAGTAAAACACTGAAGTCATTATAAGAAAATGAGAAGAGCGATGTTGGATCAGGCTGACAATCTCTTTACACAGTGGCCAATCAGTTGCCTATGCAAGACCATTTTATAACCTTCTGTTATTACTGGGAATTAAAAGACTATTCAAAAATATATTTTTAAATGGTCAAAAATTAACTCTTGAGTGTTGGAAAGCGAAAAAGAGGAAAAAAATCCTAGACTGCAAGCATCTTTGAAATTCAAGATTATTCTGAGTGGAAAATGCACACTTTTATGCAAAAAATGCTTCATGTACAGAAATGAGCATTTTCTGCACAAAAAGCAAGTTTTCTGCAGAGAAAATAGTATTTTCTGCAAGAAAATATAGAAATAACATTCCCATGCAGAATTTTTTTTTCCTGTAGGAAACTTGTTTTCTGTACAAAAAAACAAAAACAAAAAAACCCCATTGCTTTCTGCATAGGAAATGTACACATTTTTCTTAGTGCAGTATAAGTCTCAAAAGCTGTGTAATTTTCAATGAGTTTCTCACAGTGAAGAGAAAATGATAAAATTATTCATTCTTTCCTATAAGAACAAAATTTACAGACATCACTAAACAGTGAACAACTGTCTCTGACAAGTCTATCAGTGCAACTCGCCCTCTCCAGCAATTAATATATACAATAATACTACCTCTGGTAGTAAAAGTTTGACAAAAGCCATGATCCTTACAGCTGGTTTGCACATGACACTGAACTATAGTTTAATACTAAATGAATGAGGCTAAAGAAGCCGAAGTAAATATGTATGCTCCCTCTCCTTTCTCCACATCTGGTGATGAGGTCTTCAATTATCTTTTAAAAATATGTGAGCCCCCAGTTCAGTTCAGACTCTGATATGGTGATCTGGATCTGGCCCCAATTTACTCTAGATCTGAAACAGGTATGGTTTCTTATCACCTACTCTTTTATACAAGATTCTTTACCCTTTGCTTGCCATTCCTTATCTAGCTAGAGT
The DNA here is from genome assembly GCA_020142125.1 of Phrynosoma platyrhinos. NCBI lineage: Eukaryota > Metazoa > Chordata > Lepidosauria > Squamata > Phrynosomatidae > Phrynosoma > Phrynosoma platyrhinos. The sequence continues at coordinate 367,056,868 of CM034701.1, read as the reverse complement.
TTCTTACAGTTTGTCTCTCTGGTTACCTGGGTTTCCAAAGTTATGAATTCAGAATAGTCTAGTGTACAGGGATGCAGTGGCTCAAGCAGTTAAGATGCTGACTCTGATGATTGCAAGATCGGCAGGTTGGCAGGTATTGCATGATGGAGCAAGCTCGTGTCACTAGTCTCAGCTTCTGTCAACCTACCAGTTTGAAAGCATGCAAATGCTAGATAAACAGGTACCACTTCAGTGGGAAGGTAAACAGCATTCTGTGTAATCATGCTGGCCACATGATCACAGAGTAATCTCTGACAATGCTGGCTTTTTGGCATAGTAACGGAGATGAGCACCACCCCCTATGGTCAGACACGACTTGACAACCTTGTCAATGGGGAATACCTTTATCTTTACTTTTAGTCTAATATGCAGATCAGCATAAGTATTCCCCTTAGGAATAATCTCAATTATCTGGACTTTCAGGAAATATGTGTTAAATAAGAAAGAACCTCTAGCTGTGTGTTTGTGTGTGTGTTGTGCAAAACAGCTTATGTGTGTACCATCTTATGCAGGTACACTCCTTGTGCAGGAGTACCTTGAAGTGGCCCTAGACAATGCTCTGCTTTTTCTATGTGGACTCAGATTGCCTGACTTCCATCTCAGAAACTACTTCTGACATACTAGTGGTGCTGTTGCTGCTGCCATCTGCCTGCCTCTGATCTTCTGGCTCATATAGAAGCCTTCTGGTAGTGGGGGAAAACTGCTACCCTGAATCCTTACTAGTCTTCCTGGGGACAATGCAGGCTTGCTACTTCTACCACCAAAACTACTGTCTCTTAGAAGTCTTACTGTGGGTGAAAGTAAACCAGTCTGCTTTCCTCTGTCCCTTGGGACACCATGTGGATCTATATTACTGCTACAGAGATGCTTCATGATTACTATTAAATTAAAGATCAAATCTGATATTAATAAACAGAGCAATGGTTAAAACTGTAAAATATATACTGAATAAATTAGCTAGAAAGGCAAACGGGATTAAAGTAAGTTCTTCAACATGACAAAAGGTTCAGAGGAGGTCTTAGAGGGACCAAGCTCAGGTGCCAATGACTGATAGCCACTCAAACTCAAAACACAGCTCTTCAGTGGTCTGATACTAACAGCAAAATCTAATGAATGAGTGAAGAGCTCCTGCAGGAGGTATCTTACAATATAACCTGACACAATCCTGTCCCCAAATTACTGTAATTAATGAATTAAGAGTGCTGGTGCAATTCTTGTCCCAGATTGCATGTTTGAACTGTCAGAGAGCAATGTTCAGCTCTCCTCTGCATCACACCACCTTGACAGTTTCCTTGTAAGGTAATGTTGGAGCTACAGTGCCTGGCCTTTTCCTGTTGATGTTTGACACATGGATCTCCACATTGGCCCAAATAAATCTGGACTATGAACTATCACACCAGGCTGCCAAAACAGAATTACAGGAGGATAGTAGTGTCTGTGGCCATACCTCTTCACACAACACCACATCTGTCCTGTAGCTGGTTCATCTTCCATCCATTGCTGGAATGCTCCTTTTCATTGCTGGGCAAAACCCATCAATATTTTCCAATCACACTGGTTTTCCACTCCCCCCCCCCCCCGGAGTTCCAATATTGACACAGCTACATGAATAGTCCCTCCCTATTCCCAAGCAGGATTTTTTTCTTAATTTCTTTTCTCTTCTTTTTGCTTCTTTCTTTACTTAATCAATTGTTATGACTATACAATTGATTTTTTTTAAAAAAAAATACTGACCAAAAGGCACTGACCAAAAGGCATAAAGTAGGAAGATGGGATTATAAAGGCCAACATACAGAATACAGTATTGAGGATTATAGCAGCACCATGGTGCTTTTGGAGAACTATGCAAAAATGACTGTCCGCAAATTGGTATGCTTACATCACTAATGTTATTGCAACATCTTAGCAGCCTGGTGTTCAGAAAATCCTATGCTGTTCCACTCCAAAACTGAATTTGACTGACCTTATGTGATCTGGAGCTGGTACAAACTGAATTGAATTAGCTTGATTTGCTTCAAATTTCAGCTCAAATCAGCTGCAGAGCCTTCTCTAAAAGAATGTTGGCTTAGCATTACATTTAAACAGAGCTAGAGGATAATTTTCATTCTGTTTAATCAAATGCTTTGATTAAAATTTACCAAAATTCACAAGATTTTTCATATTTAAGATGGGAAGAACTTAAGATTTTTGTTTTGTTTTTATTTTTTAAATCAAATGTGAAAGTAATTGAAGTAGTTTTGTCTATTGAGGTCCAGGACTTTGAGTTAACTAGTAAAACTTTTGGTTTCGATCCCTGTTGTACACATTAAAATGCAGTGTTCTTAATGCTATATTAGGGTTCCTACCTCCCCCACTCACCCAAGAAACATCTTACCTTTAATATCAGTGCAAGCAGGCAAAACATCATTCCATCCATAGAACAGTAGTTGTGCCTATTTAATTTGGCCAGTGTAAGTCTGGGAGAATTTTGTTTCCATTGTTTTGATAACTTACTGAACTTATTAAACTACATAAATTTCTTTATATTGGGATGGAAAGAATTTAGGCATAAAACCAATTATTATTCGCATCAAGAATAGACACATTGATTTAATAGGAGTTCAGTAAGTCAGTACTTTCCTAAGTCCCTTTGGTTCAATGATCTGCTTTAGTTGGGACTAATAATTGGATTTAGGCCTTAACATTTTTTTAAAAAAAAAATATTAATATAAGGGAAAGTAAATTTTCACTTCCCTTTGTATGAAACAGAGACTGGTTCAGATAATCTCTAGTCAGTTTAACAAGACAGGTTTCTGACCTATGGTGTATTTCCTATAGGATTTTCTGCCTCAGGTCAAAAAGCAAGTTGGAAAACCTTGAATATTATTCATATTGACCAGTGGTTCTCAAACTTTTTATCCCTGGGCCCCCCTTTATGTCCATCATGTGCATGTTGTCACCACCTTGGGCAGTGTAGCATAAGAATAAAAATATTTTGTTGGTTTAGTGGTGTTTGTTTTTTTCCTTTTGCACTTTTATGTATATTCATATTTTAACATGAAAAATGAGTAAGGACAAAGAACAGGGATAGGATACCAAGTCTGGCTCTGGAAAGATGGCAGTTATAGCTTTGTGGCTTTTAAAAAAAACATTTCCCTGCTTTATGAAGTGGATCATTACCCATGTCCAACTCTCTTCCCTGCCCCCTCCATTTTTTTTGTGGTCTTTGTTTTCACAGGCAAGGATCTCCCTGGAGTTGCGAGTCCCTGTGTGCTTGAGTATGAGTCCCTCCCTAAACAAAAAGGCCCCTTACTTTCCTCTTTGCTTCCTTTTCTCTTTATTTCACTGAGGGAAAATTGCTCAGACATTTTTCTATGGCAAGAGGGAAGCCAAGGCTGCCAGAACTTGGGGGTGACAGAAATGAATGACAGGAATCACTCCCAGTAGGTGAAAAAATAGTTTACACCACTTGCAGCAGCTTCTCCTCCTAGACCATGCCTCCATAGGAGTCTGGATGAGCCGGAGCCTGGTTGGGCTTCACCATCATCATCCATACTTTTTCGAAATGGCTGGGTTCTCTTTTCCTCCACCATCACTTTGTCCTAATTGAGAGTGGAAGCTTGTTGTCCTTGTTGGTTTATTAGAATCCCCCACCTTTAAATCACAATAATATTTCTCTCACTCTCTTCCCTCCCTAGGAGCCCCAGTTTAGTGGATTTGATTTACCCTTATTATTGGTAAATGTGATCATCAATTGTTTTCCAGGAAAAACAGAGATCATCCAGAGTTAAATAGAATCCCCCCTTTTGGGGTAGAAAATTGTTTTATTTTCTCATTTAATGGCCTCTGCCCCATCTATTTTAGGAGCCTCCAGAACATGTTGTTGAGCCGCACACTCAGAAACTACTATGTTAATGACATGACAGTGAGGAGGACATGACAGTGAGGAGGCCCACAGTGATGGTAGCATGATTAAACAGTTCCTGGCAGATGGTCACCTCCACCACCCATATGCAATTCCAGGGATCCCCTCCTCAGGTGTCAGGGCTGAGACCTTGGACTTTGCTTTCTGAAGCTTATTGCCCACCACTGTCTTTGCCTCTGCCACCACTTCATGGGCCACTGTCCACCCACAGCAGTGAGAGCCCATGTAGGCATCTAGCATCCATACATGCCCCAGCCTCACTAAGGCAGGCCAGGTGAGAGCAGCAGCAGTTATGTGAACTCCTGGAATGAGATCTTCACCCCCTTTCCCAGAGGCTCTGGTGGAAGTGGAAGAGAAGGAGGCAGAAGCAATAAGTGGGACCTCCACCAATGTCAACCTGCTGGTCCCTTCATGGCAGCCACATACACTCCTCTGCCCCAGGAGTCTAAAAAATTTCTTGCACCTCCCTAGAGCAACTCTTGTGCCCCACAGTTTGAGAACCACTGATATTGACCATTCAGTTCTCTACCTCTGGCAGCAAAATGATCAGGCCTGAATGTGGAAACTGTGACAAATATATTCATTTCCTTACTACTACCACAGTGAAAATACCACTAATCTCAGATGGGGCTCTAACTGCCCATCCAATCCTGCAATGAATTGTCACCAAAGCAATTGTAACAATGTTGCATGAGAGCACAGGAAAACTTTTTGATCAGTTTTTCCCACAGTAGGTGATCCATACCTCTCAGCAAAACTGCAGACTGTGCTGATTGTTCCATAACTTTTTAACTGTTCAGGCTATACATCTGGACTTCATCATCATAAGCCATAGAATACTCAGCTTGATGGACTATTGGTTTGCCCCAGAATGTATGTTCTTCCATTGCTTGTGGTTTGAAATTCAAATAAAGAGATGGCATATGGCCTCCCAGAAAGAAAGCTCTGGTTTGCAGAAGTATTACAAAAATATATGATGATACTCAACAGAATGAAGTTTGCGTGAACACTACTATTCCACAATGTCTCCTGTTGGACAACTCATTGATTTCAGCTACACTCAGATCAAAGCCTAAGGCAGTTCTTTGGCAAGTGTAGTGGAAAACATTGATTGCATGTTAGAGGCTTTCAAATGGCCATAGTACAATATTGTTCAACATATTGTAGGGCAGTACACTTAATCGGATCATGATGTTAGGATTTTTTATGCAGGCATTGGTTAAAATACTTTGCCAAATGTCTGATTCCAACGAGCTGGCTGTCTGGGATTATAGTCCAATTCCTTATAAAACTGTGGTTGTGGTTTAATGCTAGCATGACACTTAACAGAATAACATACAAAAGACAAGCCCTACCTAAAAGACCTTACAATGTGATTTTACAGTAGGGATGGGGTACTTTTGGCTCCCTAGATGTTTTGGACTACATTTGTCCAGATCCTTTGATTCATTTAGTGCAGCCCAAGACTACATTAGCTTTTTAGCATGTGCCCAGTTAATGGGACAAGAAAAACAAAGAGAGACAGAGAGCAGGCAGAAACTGCGGGAGTGAGGAAGTCGGAGAGCAGAGAGGAAATTTCTGAACCAATCAGCAAGGTTTGATTATATTCATAGCCTACAGTTTTAATGGCTTCTTTGTATGTAGTATGAATCAAGACTAGAAAGAACCTTTTCTCTATGAAAGTTGTCATCTGTTCCCATTGATAAATTCTTATGTGATAGTGAAGCCTATAAAGAGAGAAAGGCAGGATATGAGTCAAACCAATAAATAAAAAAGAAAACATGTGGTAGTGGCCAAATAAACACACAATTTAAAGAAACCAAAACAAAATTATTTTGCTGTGGTGTTATATATGCACCCATGGAATCAATGTATGTAATTGACAGTTGTTGCTGTTGTTTTTGTTGCTGTATGACTTAAAAGTTGTTTCCAACCTATAGTGACCCTAAAGGAACCAATCATATTTCTTGGCCAGATTTGTTCAGAATGGGTTTGCCTTTGCCTTCTTCTGAGGCTGAGGGAATGTGACTTGTGCAAGGTCACCCAATGGGTTTCCATGGCTGAGCGGGAATTTGAACTCTGGTCTCCAGAATTCTACTCCAATGCTTAAGCTACTACAGCACACTGGATCTTGTAAAGATAGAACTAAGATATTGTTCTGAAATCCAGTTTGCATTTTGATCATTCTTAAGAGAATTTGTTCCCCTTCTGGCTATTGCCTCACCAATGGAGAGCAAGGGGCGGGGCACAGAGTGACAAGAACAGAGCTGGGTGTTCCTCTATGCATGTGGCCAGTTAATAGGACAAGACAAATACCCCCTCCACTGTCTACCAGAGAGGAAAGATCCATGTTAGGAGAAGTTGGCTGTAGTTGAACTTTGAGTTGGAAGGTAAGAGAGGACAAGTACCTTCATCCTGCTTGACAGAATTTTATGGTACCTCATCTTAATCCTGATCTGTTCAAGGCTAGTTACAGAAGTCCCATCTTGTATCCAGCCTGGGGTAACCCTAATGTTAAGTTAAATGTCTGATTCACTGGATGAGAACCATCTATTGCATATATCCCCCACCCCTGGCTGTGGCTTCTTGGGCTATTGTTTATGGCACTGGTTTAACTTAAGGACAACAAGGTGTGGGGTGGCTTGTATTTCCTCTTTTCCATATGTTTCAAAATATGAAAAAAAAACCCTGCAAGGATTAGTCCTCAGCCTTAACTCATTTTTAAAGCAGGAACACAAGATCTGACTCATGACTTATCAGGTCATCTTTGACCTTGTTTTCATAAAATGCATGATTGACTTTGCTGAGTTAGCAAAGAGATAAAAAAGTAGACTTTCCTACTAGACTGGCCCAGTGTGAGTCATAATTGTATCAGACTGGTCTATAAGCCCCACCACCACTCATTATTAATATCCAAGAATTTCTCATGAGTTAGGGGCCCCTGGTATGCGCATGGAGTTCCTCTCCTAACAAACCACTTTCATTTGAGTTTATAACATGTACTGGAGCTGTTTGTTTACACTTGGAAGGTGGACTGAAGCACTGATTCATATTTCTTAGTCTTCATCACCAACTTAAGCAAACTGTACAGCTCCAACCCTGTGCCTATTTACTTGTGAGTGAACAACAATTCATGAATTGTGAATTTGTGACTTGAACTCAGTGTGATGACATTCTTAGTACTTGTGCATTAAGTATGGAAACAATATTCACAATGACCTAAAAATGAATTTTACAACAGAAAATCCCATCTGGATGAATAATTGACTAGCAAGAAATTTGTACATTTGTCTCCTGGTATTTGAACATCCTGAAGTACCTCAGAGGAATTATTCTGTGGAGAAAAACTGGTGTGTGTAGGCTTCCCCTCCCCCCTCCCCAAAAAAACCAAACAAACAGGGAAAATGGATTTCCTGTGCAGAAAACACTTTTTAATTTTATGGAGTACATATTCCTCTTTATATCTAATTTGATACCTATTTAGTTAGGCATATGGCTCTGAAAAATCACTATCCTCTTGTTGCTACCTAGCTGCTGGTATTAAATGTCATGATGTCTCTTACCCTGAATGCTGCATATATTTTCTCACTCATGTGTGTCTTCAAGTCAGCTCTGACCTATAGTAACTGTATCATAGGATTTTCCTGGCAATAGTTTAGAGATCTTCTAAGGCTAAGAGAGTGTGACTTACCCACACCTAGTGAATTCCATGGTTGAGAAGGCATTCAAATCTTGGTTTCCCAAAGTCCTTGTCCAACACTCAAACCACTATAATATGCTGGTTCTTTTTAAACAATAAACAGACCAAATAAATTCTGAAGGTGGCTAACATCCCCATTATTGTCATGAAACACATTAACTCACTAAGTACAACTTACATGATCCTATTCATTTTTTCCATAAGTATTTTCCAGTGAGTACAATGGGAATTAACTCAGGGAATGGCATTAGCACCAGGAGTACTTGGACAACTCCCAGGACACCAGTGTCTCAGCAGAGCACATTGCTGATACAAACCCAAGGCTCACTATGTTGGAACAACCCATGATTTTAAATTAACCCACAACCTCAGAGTATCTGACATAGATATTGCTCACAGGTCTTATGAGCAAACGAAACAGCAACCTTTAGGTGGAATAACTGCACTTTCTCACAGTGACCCCTTGAAATATTACACTGGATATTGTGTAAAATTTAATATAGTGGAAGCAGTCCCATCAATGCAGAAAGTAATTCATTTTACTGAGGCTTCATAAGATTATGTCCTGCCTTGTTAACCACAAAAAACAGTTGCCCCTACCTATCTATGGATTCAACACCCACAAATTCAACCAACCACAGTTCAAATATATTCACAAGCAAAAAAGTCCCAAAAGCAAACCTTGATTTTGCCATTTTATATAAGGGATACAATTTTACTACCCCATTAGGACTTGAGCATTCACAGATTTTGATATCCATGGAGATCCTGGAACCAAACCCCAGTGAATACCCAGGGACCACTGTAAATGTGCATACCAAGCATTATAGAACACATAGAAAAATAGGTATGCAATAGTAGTGAAGACTCAGGACCAATTAAGATGTCAGAATCCAAAAGCTCTCTGTAACCATAAGAAAATATTTTTTTCTTGGTGACATATAACTAGTTATCCCTCTTGAACTAGATAAAGACAGATGCAAGTCAAAGCATAATGATTTTGAATCCTTTATGTAATCTGCATAAGATATACCGGTATGTAATTTAGCTGTGCTCCTTGCAGTGTGCCATACACTATGTTCTTCATGTTGACATTGAACCAGTCTTCCCAATGTCCTTGGCTGCTTTACATGCTTTTCAGAGCCAAACCAGGAGCATTCTTGGCTTCAGCTAAATTTATGTTAGGCCATTCTAGCACATCCTAGTTTGCTGTTCCCTCGAACACTGAGTTTTCTTTGTGAAGGGAGAGAAAAACAGGATAAAACAGCCTATCTTCAAATATGAAAGTCACAACGTTGTATTATGTCATGTCTTGAAGTACATGATCCAGAAGATTTTTGCCTTCAGAATTGGCAAGGATATAATAATAATAATAAATTTTTATTTGTAGCCCGCCCCTCTGCTAG
>CM034701.1:367013521-367026288 GCA_020142125.1 Phrynosoma platyrhinos | reverse complement strand
CAGCGTTTATGCAATGAACTCATGTTCCTAATCATAATCAAGCAAGTGTTACTCTGGCAAAAAATAACAAGTTCTTTTTTGGATGCAGGGGTGTAGTTTCTAAATATTTTTTTAAAATGCTACAATATTAAAAGCCATCAGGTTGTATTAAGACTTAATCATGGTCATAGGTGACCCATAGAAATCCATGAGACTTTAATGAATCATGATGACTAACTTGTTCCATTGACTCCATTCCACTGACTCCCAGTGGGTCTACTGCAAGAAGACTAAAAGCCTTATAGCATTACAACAGTAAGACAAGGGGCAGTGAGATAGAAATGGCATTTACTTTACCTCCCCGCATGATGTTGTAGAACTTGGCTTTTGCCATATGGATTTTTCCAGTAGGACAAAAGGCACAGTTTTACAATCACCTCCATCAGGAATAGAATGCCAATGCTTTGAGGTACTTCGAGCTGTAAAAAAAAAAAAAAATGCTTCTATCTCACTGCCTCTTGTCTTACTTTTGTAAGGCTTTAAATTTGGCACCAACTCATTGTATTTCTTTCAAAATCCATCCTCAGTTGTTGGACAGGATGACCAGAAGCAAAGACATGTATAGAAAAGAATATTTTGTGAGTGAAGCTTGCTATCTGTAAATTAAGGCAAACAGATTTGCAAAAATGCTGTAGTTGGTAGAACTATCCAAAGCTTTCCTCTTAGTATCATCTAACTGCTTCCGGGGCAATGCAAACTGCTCTTTTTCTCCTAAATTCAAACCCGGGATCTGATTATTTTAAGGCAATAGCAATAGCAATAGCACGTATATTTCTATATCACTTAACTGTGAACCCAGCACTCTCTAAGTGGTTTACAATCTGTAAGCCAATTGCCCCCAACAAGCTGAGTACTCATTTTATCAACCTACAAAAAGATGGAATGTTGAGTAAACCATGGAGCCCTGGGATTGAACTCACAACCTTGTGGCTACAGTACAAGCATTTAACCACAGCACTACCAGGGCTCACCAAGGCTTCTCCAACTTTCTGTGTGTTTCACTATAGGTTTCATCAATCCCAGGCAGTAACCATGCTAGTGGAGTGGTGGTCATCCAAAAAGGTACTTTCCAAGGTTCTGCCAGGTAGTGTTTAGGTTTGCTTAAGTAAATAGCTCAGTTGAAGCCTCCGGCACCTTTTAATTGAATTCTCAATAGATGAACCAGAATCCCACCACAGCATCCTTCTTGGGTTTAAGCTTTACCTGTGACATGCCTCACTGGCAAAAAAACAAAACCTTTGTCAGTCAAAAATAAAAAGAAATGTACTTTCACTCACATGGCTGTTGCCTGTGCTTAGCTGCAAGGAAGGTTTTTTTTTCTGTTTAAGCTGAGCATATTTTCAGGTAGCAGAAAATCTCAAATAAGTGCCTCATTTTAGTTAGTATTGATGTGAAACATCTGAAGTTTATGGTTTGAAAGGAAATTCAAGTCCAGCTGTCTGTTAGAATTTGCATCAGGATGCAAAACCTGCCTTGCCTGTTCTGAAATTTCCCACCCATGAAGGGAAAATAGGGGATCATGGATTGGACCCTATGATTTACACTCCAATCCCCTGTGGCTTGACATGGAAAGCCAAATACTGAGCCCAGTTTTACAGGTGAGAACAAACCCACCCTCTTCCCTTTGGCTGCACAGAAGGGAAACAGAAGCTCCTGCCAGCTGCACCAAGCTGGAAGGAAGGGAATTATAGATAGAGCTATGAAAAAAAAATTACAGTGGTATTTTTGCTCAAGTGCAGTGCCGAAAACTATAATGAGCTCATTATTTTTTATGGGCTGACCTAGGTTTTTGCCATCTTTACTTACCAGTCTTGCTTCTATCCATTTAACAGCACCATGCAAGGACCCAAGAAATCAAGGCAATCCAGTAGAAAAGGTAACAACCCCATCTTGGAAAAGTGAAAAAGTTTAGCTGATCAATGTGAGTATTTCAGACTAGTTGTACCTCTCCCTTCTCCTATCACAAATGGATTTTATCTGTGAAAATCCTTGGATATTGGGGAACCAACACTAATCCTTTTGAAAAATCCTACAAGGAGCTCTCCCATATTGATCTGGGCTGCTGCCACACTGCAGAATTATGCAGTTTGACGTTGTTTTAACTGCCATGGCTCCATTCTATGGAATCCTGGGATTTATAGTCTGCTGTGGTACTAGAGCGCTCTGACAGCGAAGGCTAAATAGCTCACTTAATAGTACAGTTTATTCATGACAACCATATACAGGTTATAGCCATCATAAATAGCTCACAAAACCACACATCTCCATAGTTCAACACTCAAACCACTACACCACAAAGGAGCTCTCACCTTTAATTTGCATCCTCTGTAGATGAAACAGGATCCCATCATTGCATTCTTCTTGAGGATAAGCTTCACCTGTGGAATGTCTCACTGGCAAAAACCCAAAAATTTTGTCAGTGAAAAATAAAGATAATAATGTTATCTCACAGAGATGTTGCCTGTGCTTGCATGCAAAGAAGATTTTTTTCTGTTTAAACTTAACATATTTTCAGGTAGCAGAAAATCCCCTCAGATTAGTGTCCTATTTTAGCCTTGATGTGAAACATTTGAAGTTTATGGTTTTGAAAGAAATTCAGCTCCTGTCAAAATTTGCATCAGGATGCAGTAATAATATATGGATAGATACTGAATTTGGCAAATGATGATTATAACATTATTTTTTGCAAAATGCGAAACCTATCAAAATGCCCTCTGTTTTCACAAAGCATCCGTTCCAGATGAAAATGAAAAATCGCAAATATTCAAGTCCCATAGGTTTGGATGGCAGTGCACACCCCATTTTGTCCCCCTCTGTTTGTTGCCTGCTAATGGGCAAGGGATGCAGACTTCAAGTCTGTGAAAACAGAGGGACTGTATAGTTTTAGAATAACTATAATATATGGTTTGCTAATGGAAATATATGTGGGGTTAATGGGAAAATATGTGTGATTATGATTTTAAAATGCTTTTTATAAAATGATGTATGGTTTAGAACAGGGGTAGGCAACCTGTCCCCTTGAAGGGCCAAGGCACTTCAGCTCCCAGAATCTCAGGAGCTATTGGCCAACATGGGAGTATTGGCCAGAACATCTAGAAGGCAAATGAAAATATATGTGGTTAGACTGACTGGGTTTTGGATTATGTTATGATTAAAATGATGTATTGTTATAAGATATTAGAAAATTACTTAAAATGTAAAAAGAGACTGTAGATGTTTATAGGAAATGGTTGTATAGATGTTTTATTCATAAATGTTTTATTTATAGAAAATATAAGGATTAAAATACAAAGATTGTTTAACTTAAAAGACTTGTAGAAGATGGAAAGAGCTGAAACCCCTTAATAATTCTTTGTTAATGAAAATGGTGATTTGTGATTATGGGGAGAGGTTACTGGAAGAAGTGAACTGTTATAGTAGTAGACAGAGGAGCTATGAATAATTATATACACTTATAACTAGCATCAGGAATAGCAGAAGGCTTCTTTTTTTGTATCTTTCTTTTTTCTTATCTCTTCTTTTTTCTACTTTGTATTTCTTTTCTTTTTCTTTTTAATTTCTGTAAGTTTTATTGTATTTTAAATTTTTTTTTAATTTTTTAAAAAAAAATTGAAGCAATTGAACCATTTAAAAGCTATGATATATTCAAGTCTCTTACTTCAAGTCTCAAGTCAAATCTTTACCTTCAAGTCTCAAGTTGAATCTCAAGTCCTTCCAAGATACTTTTAAGTCATGTCTCAAGTCTGGGAGCTAGTTTAAAGTAGGAGGTGATGGTGTGTGCATGTATGTGGAGTTTCAATAACTAGAAAGTCCAAAAGATGTGCTCAAGATTAGGTTAAAAAAATATTGGAAGGGATCAGCAAACATGTTAGCAACAGGCTTGAGGCAGAAGAGCAGCAGGTATAGGCTGCTGAGTAGATCTCAACTCGCACCTCAAACCCAATACAAATCTCGAGTCAAGTTGAGTCAATGCATTATTTATTGCTGAATCGAGTCCAAGTCAGTTAATTGAAGTGATTTGAGTCTTGACTTGAGTCTGAATCAATCTACTCAAGTCTACATCGCTGCTTACACACACAAAACCAACACTCATTTGCACACCAATCTACCTTGGTCAGCAGAAGCTGAAATCCTGTTTAAATTAGAAGGTCTTTACATGCTGACAAAAATATAGCAGAGAAGGAGCAGATCAAACATCCTTTGGGAGGGAATTTTAAAGACAGAAAGAAGGCTATCTCCTGTTTCCTCTCCAACTAAGCTTGGGATGGAAGAAAAGCCCTCTCCTGAAACTGTAAGACATTCTAAAACACTTGGGTGGAGTCATATGGGGAGACACAGGCTTTCATATATCCTGGACCTAAACCATATAAGACTTTATAGGTCAAAACTCACACTCTGAATATTAGATGTCATGGCTAAGAGTTGTTATAGTCCCCTCTTCCATTAATTGATTTGTAATTTTGGCAGCAATCTCAAGCAACTTAACTTGTGAATAACTCCCATTGACTTCAATAGGGCAGACGGATCTGATTAGAATCATATTGAAGAAAAAGCCATGGCACAAGATCTCTCTGGCTGAGGATTACAAATACCTTGTGGAATACAGATCCCAGGATTCCATAGGATAGAGTCATGACAGTTAAAGCAGCATCAACGTTCTATAATCACACAGGGTGAAAGAGAGCTAATATAAAGGAGACAAGGAAGAAAATCAAAAATAGTCAAAAGATAAATATGAAGATGATTTCCTGCCCCTTTATTATTTCAGCAAAAGCAAATACCCTGCATAATTCTCTGTGTAGTCATTTAAGTGCACAAATGGCTTTCCTGTACAGTTATTTCAATGATTGTTTGCATTGGCTGTGGCTTATATGTTATGATGGTGTTACTTATGTGCACAATGTGCTCTTTTTATCTCATATGCTGACCCTCTCTTGAACCTGCATTAGCTGTGGTCCAAAACATGGTTTACATGCAGGTGCAGGCTCAACTTTGCATTTTCTTTGCATTGCATCTGTGAATGGATGTAGAAAAAAAAATACAGAGTATAAAAAACAAAAACACATGGGTGTTACTGGGGAGAAGAAACAAACCTATCCATTGTTGTTAGGAAAATTTGGAAAGGTTTTTTTTTCTTTCTTTCTCTCTCTCAACACTAACTACCAGAATCTGACAACCAATGCTGCCAAGCTCTGGTTATAAGAAAAGGATTGTTGTTACAAAATAAATGTGTATGTGTGTTTATGGGTGGTTGAGAGTGTGTGTGGGGGGGGAGGCTTTTGCAACCACTGTTGCCATTACTTTATCAAAAGGGTACACCAAAATTATACACCATGTTTTGAGGTCCCTGACTTGTCATTTTTACTTGCAGGAAGTGACTTTTTTCCCAAACCAATTATCTGAAATGGAATAATTTATTCTTCCACCTCATGATTCCCATCCTCTCATTCTACTTCAGGTGTAGGACAGGCCTCAGAGGATCTCTGTTCTTTATCTATAGGTATTTGACCATTAAAGTTCCAATTTATCTATTTTGTAATAGGCAACAACAACAACACAACCAAAAAAAGGGGGGGCAGTTTCATGAGTAGATAGAGGTTATCAGTTCTTCTTGTTTTCCAGTACAATTAATTTAACTGCATTAAAAATTAGTCAGTTTTTCAAAGTAATAGTTTTCATTACAGAAAAGAACTCAAAGGAATCCAGTGTTTTAGTAGTTTGCAGAGAGCTGATTGAGATATGAAAACATTAGCAACAGGGTCTTTAAAATACATTCACTTCATTTATTTTTTAACCGCCTGAAAAAATGCCTATGCTTATGTCACAGATGGCAAGAAAAATACAGGCATTTTACACAAGTGTGCTAAAGCAATTAGTATGTTCCAGTAAGCCTTGCAATTGTTACAGAAACCACATCTGCACATCACATTGTGGCCAATAAAACTCACATCATCCTTTAGTGGGAGTGTACAAATGAACTTTTTTTAAAAAAGATGGCATTTAAGAAAGATATAGACTTTGTATTAAATAATCCAGCTCAAACCAAGTCAGTGAAATATATCTCTGTTTCTGTTTTCCCCAGTATTATCCACTTATATTTACATTTGACCCCAGAAGAGATATTAATTTATTGATTCCCTCCCCCCAATTTTCACATATGTTAACACTTAAAAAGCTGTTTTTATTCAAAGTCAGTGAAACTATACAAACTAGCAATGATCATAGTTATTATTGCCTATATTCTACATTGGCTTATATCTGCATAACTAGGGGGCTTTGCAGACTGCCAGAAATAGTGCACATTAAATTGAGGCACTGGCCTGGCTCAATGCTAGGGAATCATGGGAACTGTATTTTTTTCTGAGACATTGAGCCTTCTCTGTGAGAGAGCTCTGGTGCCACAATAAATTACAGTTCCCATGATTCCCTAGCACTGAGCCAGGGCAGTGCCTCAATTTAATGTGTACTATTTCTGGCAGTCTGCAAAAGCCCTAAGTTATGTCTGCTCACCCACTCCACCTCACCCCATCTTAAGAGTCAGATGCCAATTAGGTGAATGAGGTTTGTTCAGCTTCCGATCACAGTACAAGAAGGATAACATATCCACTCTGCTCCCAGCAGTGAATTGGCCTGGGACAAGGACTTGCAATGGGATCCTTCTGATTGTCTCATCCACAGTTGCTGATGGAAGGGGTGGAGAAATGCCTTCCTGCATGTGCTCCGATTGGAAACTGAACTGACCTCCTTCACCCAGTTGGGATACTGACTGTTAAATGTGGGTTGGGGTAGCATTTATGTAGTTCTACAATAAAACTACATAGATTTGCAGAGCAATTATGGATCCTCAGCTCTAGGCAACAATGCTGTAACTGCAATACTGAATGCCAGCCATTATCTTGTTTCACTAGAAAATTTTTTACTTAGCTGATAACTTAATTTTAGCTACTGTAGACAGTTCTTATCTCTGTTGATGGGTGGCAAATTGTCTGCACCAAATATATTGGCTAACTGAGAAGGCACTTGACAAGTTTATTTGAATTTCCACCATCATAATCAAGGACTGATTTTTCTTCCTTTCTTTCTTTCCTTCTGCAGTTGTATGTAGCGTGGCTTGATATTTTTCAAAACCTTAAAAACTTCAGTTTACTTTCATACATTCTCAACCACTATGAAGTGAATTGCAGAGTAATAGTGCCACTTTATTCTGTTTTGGTAAGACATCACCTTGAATACTGTGTCTAGTTCTGAGCACCACAATTCAAGAAGGATGTGGACAAGTTGGAATGTGTCTAGAGGACGGTAACCAAAATGGTGAAGGGTCTGGAAATCAAGACTTATGAGAAGTAACTGAAGGAGCTGGGTATGTTCCACTTGGGGAAGAAGAGGTGGAATATGAGCCATGTTTAAATATCTGAAATGATTTCATATGGGAGAAGCAGCAAGCTTGTTTTCTGCTGCTCCAGACTAGGACACGGAATAATGGTTTCAAACTATAGGAAAAGAGATGCCATCTGAACATTAGGAAGAACTTCCTGACAGTGAGAACTGTTCAACGGTGGAATATGCTGCCTCAGTGGTGGAAGCTCCTTTGGCAGTTTTTAAACAGAGGCTGGATGGCCATTTGTTAGGAATGTTTGATTGTGTGTTCCTGTATGGCAGCAGGTTGGATTGGATGGCTTTTTGTGGTCTCTTCCAGCTCTATGATTCTATGAGTAGACTCATATGGGAGAATACTGTCCTTCAGATAAGCTGGACTTGAGCAAATCTAAAGCAGTGATTCCCAAGTTATCTGAAGTGGGAGACAACTATTTTTCCCCACATGTGCCAGGGGCCAGTAACATATCTGTTCCCACTGGCTACAACTATTTCTTTCTTATTTAGACTAGATGATCCGTGGGAACCTTCCAAACCATCTTGAATCCCAATAAATAAATAAATACTAACATGCTATAATTCTATAACTGTGTGACCTTCCAGATATCGTTGGACTGCAACTTCCCTTACTACCCTCCAGTGACTGTGCAGTCCAGTAACATCTGGAAGGCCACACTTCCAACCATGTTGCATTACATTACATTGCATGGCCACAGCAAATTTTGCAGTCACAAATATATTGTGAGCAGGAGCCAGCCCAGCCTTTGAGACCATGTGTTGAAAAAACTGTTTCTATTTTTATAAATATGTTCAGAAATGTAAAATGCAAAAGAAAAATATCCCTTGGGCTGAGATATCTGCATGACAAGTTTCAACCAAGAGGAAAGTTTAAGTTACAGCCAAGTTATAAGCCCCACAGAGAAGGGTGGTGGAGTGAGAGGGATGGTTCTAATGGAGAAGCTGGCACTGAGTTAAGGCTATGACGACAAACACCATGTTAAAACAACAGCATCACATGAACGAGAAGCTGTCTCTGCTTCATCTACAGCAGGGCATTTGGCTTTTCTTCCATGTTAGGACTTGTCAAAGTCTATCAAGACTGTTTTAGAAAAGAGAGAATTTGTGTTTAAAAATTCTTTTGGCACCAACCTATATATACGTCCACTCAAAACTGAATGGAGCTTACTTCCAAGCAGGCTTAGAATTCTGTTAGCTTGAGACATGGTAAATTACACTTTTCATTCCTCTTTACTCTGAACATTTTATCACCAAAGTAATACAATTCATACTACAGCATTCACACTACAGAATTACAGCATCATTACTCCACTTTAACTGCAGTGCTTCCATCTTATGGAATCCTGCCATTTGCAGTTTGGGGAGAGGCATATGCAACTCTGAGACAGAGACTTCTAGTACTTTCACTAACTCATTGCATGGTACAGAAATAATAAAATAAATAAATAAATAAAATTTATTTATATACCGCCCTTTGGTAATCCAATCAGGGCGGTTAACAACATTAAAAATAATACAAAGACAATATACTCCCCCCCCTTAAAAAACCATTAAATCAATTACATATTAAAACAACAGATTAAAATTACAACAATTAAAATACAGCGACAATGTCACAACAGCAGTTAGAGACTCCAGCAACTATTCAAGGGGGAACAGGAAGCCTTCAAAGAAGGGGGTTTCCTGAGGCCGGATTTTTCTATCCCGGAAAGGCCTGTCAGAAGAGATCCATCTTGACATCCTTTTTAAATCTGTCTAGAGATGTCAATTGACAGATCTCATCCCGCAGGCCGTTCCACAGTCTAGGAGCGACAACTGAAAAGGCCCTCTGGAGGTATCCAACAGCCCTAGCTTTTTGAGGCTGTAGCAAGTTCCTCCCAGAGGACCGGAGTGAGCGGGGAGGATTATATAGGAGGCGGCGGTCCCTAAGATAGCTTGAACCCAAGCCAAGCTCCAGTAGAAAGCTAAAGTGGTGTAAAACTGCTTTATTTCTGCAGTGCAGATGTACAATCAACTTCCTGATTCATCCTCTTTTGCTTCATGAACACCTACCACAGAATCTGATTGTTCAGGGAACTGTGGTAACGTTGTGCATGCTTCAAGAAATGTATAAATTCCATTTTATCTTCCATGAATATGGAAACAAATAGAAACTATCCAGCATATCTTTGAAGACAAGTGGTTAGAAATAGAGATTTAAGTGCAGAAGAAGTTCCTTCAATTTGCATTTTTATATGATCTTACTGAATTTGTACTTAACCAGCCAATATGTGACCCTAAACATAGTTTTATACATTGACATTTTACTTTTCCAAATTCATCAGTGTAGTTTTCATACAAAATATGTATAGAAAAATGCATATAGCAAATACATGTATTTGAGAGAGAGAACATGAAACATCTCAAATTCTGATAACGATCATATAAGAGGAGACAATCCTTCAGTCTTATTCAGTCCAGATGTCCTCTTGTTCGGCCTTTATATTAACGCTCACTGCTTACACAAAATATGTACGTTATATTAGAAGAAAGTGTTTTTTAAAAAACAAAAACAAAAACACATAACTTGACAGAAATGCACATGAAAACACATACAGTTTTTCATGTAGATGTAATTATTTCTTTGCTAACTGAACAGGACATGGCATGGAACAAACTTTTGTTCTTCTTGTGTGTCTTCAAATCATTTCTGACTTATGGTGACCCTTAGATAAATGTGTCACAGGGTTTTCTTTGCATAATTTGTTCAGAAGAGATTTGCCTTGCCTTCCTTTGAGGCTGAGAGAGTGTGACTTGCCCAAGGTCACCCAGAAGGTTTCCGTGTCCAAGTGGGGATTTGAATCCCAGTCTCCCAGTGTCCAGGTCCAACATTCAAACCACTACATCATGCTGGTTCTCTGGAAGAAATGTAAGGTGGGAAAAACAGAAACTAAATGAAACCAAAATAGGTAGATTCATCCATCTCAATTTTCTGCCCTCAAATAGTTTTCCCCAACCTAGCATATTTGTTACTGCTGTTTTACTCAGTGGGCCCCAGAATCAGGCACAAAAGGAACCAAGGTTGCATCTGCACTGCCATGGCTTAATGCTATGGAATTCTGGGAACTGCAGTTTGTTGTGGAACCAGAGCCATGAGAGTTAAAGTAGTGTCAAACTGGATTATTTCTGCAGTGTGGATGCAGCCCAAGACTAAATAGAACATGTGCACTACATTTTGTTTTAACTTTGTTTTTAAGAGTACAGACAAAAGATGACAGAATAAAGAGAAAAGATGATTGAATAAGGGAAATGCATACATACATGGTAACAAAATTAATTAAATTGGTTCATAGAATCATAGAATCCTAGTGTTGGAAGAGACCACAAGGGCCATCCAGTCCAACCCTTTGCAATGCAGGAACTCCCAATCAAAGCATCCCCGACAGATGGCCATGCAGCCTCTGTTTAAAGACCTCCAAGGAAGGAGATTCCACCACTCTCCGAGGGAGTGTGTTTCACTGTTTAAACATATTGGTTAAACATGCTGGCATAATCTCCCATTACATCCATGTGTGTTCTTTTGTGGTTATTCCAGGTGGTCTCCACAGATCCCCACCCCATTATGTGTACCGACAACATCAGTGGCTAGTGAGGACAGGAGGCCCTGCCTCCAAGCATCATCCACCATATGTAGCCCAAAACCAAAACTGTGAATTCGTTCCAGTGTTGGAAATGTAATATTCACTTAGCAGACTTACACCATGATCCATGATTATAACCCAAGGCTCAAATATATTGGCTTCAGATAACAGAGGTTCAGCAGATAACTAAAGTAGTGGTAAATGACAATTTAGCAGTTCTCTATAATTATTCAGAAGATGACAGACAGAAGGCAACCTGACTCTTAATTATGAACGTGTTAATTTTTGCAAATGTTGTCTATGCTTGCTGTTGGAAATCCCCGAGTATTCTTCCAACATATTGTAATGCCTTGTGGAAGTCCTTGAAATTGTATTAATAGAAATACTTCAAAGAAGGTTTGCTCACTATACCTCTGGCATTTGGTGTTTGGTTGTCTACCCACTCCTTTTTTCCACATTGCAATACTACCAAATGTTGGCAAGGTATAAGCAAGAGGTACCATTTTAGCTGAGTTAAAGGGCAGAAAAATCATCCCAACCACCAACATATGCTGTCTGGTCCTCAATTAATTAATAGTACAGATAGAGACTGTCCTTAGTCAGACTCAGAATTGCTTTAATATGGGCTGTCTTTGGCTGTATCTGCATTGCAGAAATAATCCAGTTTGACACCATTTTAACTGTCACAGCTCCATGCTAAGGAAGTCTGGGAATGGTAGCTTGCTGTGTCAACAGATCTCTCTGACAGAGAAGGCTAAGTATCTGACAAAACTACAGTTCCCAGAATTCCATAGACTTGAGCCATGGCAGTTTAAAATGGTGTCAAATTGGATTATTTCTGCTGTGTGGATACAGCCTCAGTGAGGCTTACACCAAGTAGACATGTATAGTGCAGTGCAACTAGAAATACAAATTCGTTCTCAAGCATGAGCAAAAGTACATAGGTCAAATAGAAAAGTAGTCACCTAGTGTGAGTTTGAATAGAACAAACCTCTTTCAGTAACCCAGCAAGCTCTGTCAACCTATTCCTTTCATAATACCAGGGCTAACAAATGTCTGGGAATGGGGTATTTCCCTTGCTGCCATTTGCTATGAAACCGTTGGTTGCCTTTTATTTGACAATGATTATGTACAAGATCAGAAAAGTGGAAAATTTGGGTCAATTCCTCACTTTTAAAAGGCTGAAAATGTAATAAACCAATCTAAACAGCAAAGGTACCATACACATAGCCTTTAGAGTCACTGTAAGATATTTGGCAGACTCTTGGACATTAGTTTTTTATTATTATTATTATTGTCATTAAGACTTCACCTCTGGATTCATAAGTTTGAGAAAGTGGCTGAAATGAATGAAGGCTACACCTTGATGTGAGGGGAAAAAAGAGAACACTGCCTTTCTGGTCCTCATCTTTATTTATTTATTATATTCCATTTCTATGACACTTTTCTCCCAGAAAGGAGGCCAAGGCAGCCCACAGTAAACAATAGCATTAACAACTCCCCTCCAGTAAACAATAGCATTAGGAAGACCTCCCAGGGCCACGTAGTGAGCGGACATAGAACTGTACATACACAGGCATATGTAGGATCTTGCCCTAAAAAAATACATTTAAACACTACAGTACAAGAGAGTAGTATAAAATGCTGCCAGTTGAATTAAAAGCAAACACCAAATAGCATTAAATCAATGGCTGGAGGATTTTAAAGCTGGGGGGG
>CM034701.1:366977311-366987320 GCA_020142125.1 Phrynosoma platyrhinos | reverse complement strand
TTTTCCAGGATGATCTTTGAAATTATTTCTTATATCTCAGACTATATGTACATCTGAGCTCCATCATGCATCTTGCCAGCCATAAATTTGGTGCAAATATAGAACTGTAACAGGGACAAATGTGTGCTGGAATAATGTGATGGGACATGTAGCAGGGTATTTCTTGTGAGGGATTGTTGATCACATTCCTGGGTCCTGAAATAACAGAGGAAGGGAGCTATGTCTGGTTTGAGTATTCTCCAAGGTCATTTCCCTGGGAAGAAACTGGCAGAAGAAATAAGGAAGATGGGTACTATGGGAAATGAAAGGAACAAGGGTGTTTTGCATTATTAACAAATGAGAAAATGACCCGACATTGCTAATGCTTACTCCTTAGTTTTGACAATGAACATCTCTGTGGTAGATCTATAGTTACTGAATAAAGCTTTGCTGAATTTTAACTACTGAAGCCTGAATTTCTAAACTAAGGAAATTAGTATTTGTGACAGATACACAAGATGATTATAAGGTGAAAAATATATATTAACATACCAATACCAAGGACATAGGGACTTCTACACCACATATTGCTTTTTTGAAATGCAAAATTTTGTGTCTATTGTTATTGTTCCTGCTGTATTGGGCTTTTGTTTTTAACATAGATAAATACTGATGCTGTGATTTTATTGATTCACTTACTGTGAGTCACCCTAAGGCATACAAACACAATGGAAATTTGGGATACAATTTGAATAATAAAGGTGGGGGGAGGAAATAAATAAAACTATGTTGATTTGTATAGAATTGCTCTTTTGTTGTTTTAATTTCTACCAAGATAAGCAACTTATGGTGACCATAGAAGCTAGAGCCCTCCAAGACCATCAGTCATCGACTATGTGATTCAGCTCTTGTCAACTCAGGGTGGTAGCTTCCTTGACTGAATCAATCCACCTTTAGTAAAATATCCCTTTTTCCCATTTCCTTCCACTTAATTGAGCATTCATTTTTTCCCCCCAATGAATCACATCAACTCATGTACCCAAATTACAACAGCCTGTTTAGGCCTGATTTGCTCCAAGGGCCATTACATTTTCAGATGTGCTTTTCCCCCCAAAACCTATACATTTAGCTACACTCCTCATCATGTCATGTGTGAAGTGAATGCTCTGAAGTTCCAAAGGGATTTCACCAAACTGTATGAATATCAAAATAGCAAATGTAGTTGGTATAAATATATATAATATGCAGGGGTGTAATTGGAAGGGGGGAGAACAAAATGAAGCCTTTGCTGCTCCAAAATGAGAATTCTGGCCCCGTACAATTTTTCTTTCTTTCTAGCACTGCAGAGAATGAAATGAAGTGAAACTCATTTACACCAATATCTTCTGTATTCGCTCTATTTACATCTTGTACTTTACATCCATTGTTACATGCTGCTATGTTTTGCCCTTGACTTATCTATGGGTCATATCAAAATTCATAATTTTGGCCCCAAACCCTGCCCTTGATTTATACATGAGGTTGATTTATAGTCAAGTATATACGGTAATTGTCTCCCCACGATTAAATTGTCATCTGAGGGAGAGACACTAGGCCCAGCACCATCGGGCCTAGTGTAAGAAGAAGTGCCCTCCCTCCATTCCATCCGATTTCATCTGGGGGAGAGACACTAGGCCAAGCACCACCCAGCCTAGAAGGAGGGATGGGATTCGAATGTATCTGCTTTAATGTTTGTTTTGATGTTTTGAAATGCTGTGTGCTGCCCCGATTGCCTAGCAGAGGGGTGGGATATAAATAAAAATTATTATTATTATTATTATTATTATTATTATTATTATTATTATTATTATTATTATTATTATTATTATTATTAAATTGGGGTACTATAGAATGGCCAATTTCAAATTGCAATGCATTTAGGGGTGTAGGTGGCCTTTTGAGTACCTACAGAGGATGCAGCTTTTAGATGTCTGGAAGTTGCCCACCTATGTTCTGAACAGGCATAACACTTAACTGAACAAGTTTTCCTTATTTCCTAGTAAATAGGAATTATTTCCTAGTAAATAGGAATAAATTACTCAAAAATTAACTCCCAAAAACTAGATTGACTTATCCATGGGTCAATATAAGAATGATACTTTAACTCTAATTAGAAAAGGAACCAATAACATCCAAATTATACCTTTATTGGGCCAACCAAAATGCACAATCCGTCAATTAACATCTTTGGACAGTTTCAAAAAAGCTGTCAAGACGGATCTCTTCCGGCAGGCCTTTCCAGACTAAATGACCCGGCTCTGGCCAGTTCCCTCCTTCTTTCAATCCTGGCTCCTCTTCAATAGTAGCAAGGAGTTACCTGCTACAATTTTTGTTTAATTGTTAAATTTAATTCTTTTTATATCTGATGTTTTAATTGTGTTACTATTTAATACTGTTTTAAGGGGGGGAGGGATATTTTATTATTGTAAATTGTTTTAACTTGTAAACCGCCCGGATTGGGTGACCATTGGGCGGTATAGAAATAAATTTTATTATTATTATTATTATTACAATTACATGTTGCAAGCTTTCAAAGTCACACTGGCTTCTTCATCAGGCAAACACGAGAAAAAAATGAAGATAAAGGTATCATTGTTTGGATGTTATTGGATTTGCTGTATGGCCAACGGCTACCCTTAGATGTTTGTTTTTTAGAAAAGGAACCATTCTGAGAGCTTAGGGCCTTTGTAGACTGCCAGAAATAGTGAAAATTGAGTCCACTTTAACTACCCTGACTCAGTGCTAGGGAATCATGGGAACTGTAGTTTATTGTGGAAGGCTCAATGTCTCAGAAAAAAAGACAATTCCCGTGATTCCCTAGCACTGAACCAAGGCAGTTAAAGTGGACTCAATTTGCATTATTTCTGGCAGTCTGCAAAGACCCTTAGTCCATCCTGGGATCACATCAAAGAAGCACCTACCCCCTCTACTTTCTCTGCCACAGTGTCACTTCTGACCTTTTTGAATGCCTGGGTGGGGAACTGGCAATGGTGGGAACTCTTTGGTGCTTCCTATCCAAACAGTGCTGAAAGGAATTGGGCTTCAAAGAATTTGAATAAGACATTCATGGATGTCACCTTTCCTTGGTTAAAATCAGGCAAAATTAGCTCATTAATGTTAAAGACTATAACCACTGCTAGTGTACCCTGCATTTTCTTCACTTTGGGCCAATGCAGACCAGCACAAAGGGCCAGCCTGGTGGTGGAGTTGGAGTGGGGCAACCACACACCGGCCACCCCAACTCCACCCTAACAGTGCCCTGATGTCACACTCCCAACCACATGGCTCACACCATCAGGGCACCCCATTGGTGCAGTGTGCACACATGCTGCGCCAAAGGGGTGCAATAGAGCCACCATGGCAGTTCTAAGGGAAGCCTTTTGCCACCCCAGAAAGGAGGATCGGGGCACAGTGTGTGGTTGCCGTGGCCCTGATCCTGCACTCCCAGGGGCAGCACAGAGCTGCCTCTTATGGGCTGTCTGCATTGGCCCTTTGTCTTTTTATCATTTATGACATATATGTATGTTCTTAGCCAAACCTGTTCCTGGTCACATCCTCAATACATTGCACAGCCATGATTTCCCATAGTTCCCTCCTGATCTATTCAACCTTTAGTATGAGCACAAACAGTTTAGTCTGCAAAAGTTCTTTCACATTATTTTCTTTTGCTTTGTCCTTTACATTCTTTGTTGTATGTCCCTAGGTTTTACCCTTGATATATCCATGGGTCATATCAAAACTCACAAATTTGGCCCCCAAACTTGCCCTTGAATTATACATGAGGTCAACTTATGGTTGAGTATATACGGTAATTCCAGGATTGTACTGGGCTACGAAGAGGAGTTGTGATGAATTGGAGGTCCTCCATTCATCTGAGGACCTCTTCCAGACAGCAAAGGGTTAATAACTGAGGGACGTGCATGCTAATGAGTGTTGCATCACATTCTAATGAGGTTACATCACTGCTGATGCAGATACCAACTGATCAATCAGCTGGCCACATCTGGGAACTTAGAAAGATTTCCATCAGAGGCCTTTTAAAACCTCTTTTTAAAGCCTTCCATATTTAATAGTTTAGTATTATTTAATGTTATCCATTCAGCAATCTAGTTTAGTACATTAACTTGATAATATAATTTTAGATCTCTCTTTAAACCTCTTTTTTAAAAAGGCCTCTGGAGACCTCTGGTTTGAGTCTTTCCCTTTGTTGCCCATGTGGCTGGAGTCTTTCCCTTTGTTTGCAAGCCCTATATTTGCACTAGAGTTCCTTTTTTAAAATAAAACCTTCTTTAAAACCTTCTTTAAATTCCTTATTTAGAATAAAACCTTCTTTTATTCTATACAACTTGGGTCCAGGCTATTTGAAGGACCGTATCTTCCTGTATGAACCCACTAGAATATTGAGATCATCAGGAGAGACCCCTCTCTTTATCCCACTACCTTGTCAGGTGTGTTAGGTGGGAACAAGAGAAAGGGCCATCTCAGTGCTGCTCCCAAGATTTGGAACTCCCTCCCTATGGAAGCCAGGATGGCTCATCCCTGCTGTCCTTCCGGAAGCAGATAAAGACATTTCTATGCCACCAGGCCTTCGCTTAACATGGATGCTGTTCTTGTTTTAAAGAGTTTTTAATTTTTAAATTTTAAGAATTTAATGTTTTTAACTGTTGAATTGTTGAATTGTTTTTTAAATTTTGCTTTTTTAATGTTTTCTACTGTTTTAACTTGGATTATTTTAGAGCCTTGACTCCCTATGTTGAGAGGAAGGTGGGATATAAATAAATAGAATAATAATAATAACAATAAAAAGTACTTTGTTTCACAATACACTCCTTTTTATATGTGCCTTGACTCGGTTACTGTTTGGCTATTGCTTTGCCAAGGTTGGCAAAAGGAAAAGGAAACTAAGGGGCATTGTAGGCCGATCTAAAGGGCTGGCCTGGAGGTGGAGTTGGAGTGGGGCAGCTGCACTCTGGCCACCCCAACTGGCCCCCAATGCCATACTGACACCACGCACCCGTTTGCATGGCGTGCAGCATCAGGACGCCCTTCTGCCGCAGCGTGTAGACACTCTGCACTGAAAGGGTGCAGAAGAGCTGCGGCACTGGCTCTTAGGGTGGCCTATTGCTTCCCATAAAAGCATGGGGGTTGCCGCAGCCCCTATTTGCTACTAGCAGGAGTGGCCCAGAGCCATCCATTTGCATAGCCCGTTGAACTCTCTTCCAGAGTCCTAGTGTACTGTAAGAGAGAGTCCATTCTTAATGCATTAAGTGGTGGCAGCTAGACAGTCTCATGGGGTTTCATTCAGCAGGGAGTGGGAACGGAGACTGAGGAGACTGGGAATTAATGATCTGCTGGGGACTAAGAACCAAAAACTAACCTGAGGTTTTGGGGCCTTTTTGTCTTCTAAAGAAGAAATCAGTCGATTGGTGATCTCAAGGACATCACATACTAGCAGTTCCAGTTGCTACATTTCAAAACCAAGTAATCTTAAGACCAGCAAAATGTAGCATCTTCCTGGTGGCTTGAGGGGTGGCGTATGCACGATGCATGTCCCCAAGATGCTGGGAACATGCCGTGAAGCAGCCTCGCTGCCCGCATGGCAGCAGTTTCTGGCTGTTCTGGCAGCATTTAGATGCCACACACCACAGGAGTGCAGAAAAACTGCTGCCACAGTGGCAAACATGATTTTTTCCCAGCCCAGAAAGGAACGGCTTTTGGAAAAATGCTGCAGCCCCAACCCAGCAATCAAAGGGGTGGCTTGACACCACTCATTTTAAAAATATATATATTAGAACTATTTTTTAACAATACATAGTTCCATATATATATTTCTGCATTCTATTACAACCTGGCTAAGTATATTTTATACCCCACCTCAGTGCTTCCCTTCCCTGGAGCCATTTTCACCCTTATAGCCCAGCCAGAATCTCAGTTCCTCCCATGGAGGTAATTTTCCATCTTCTTTTCTCAATATTTTCTCAATGAAATCTTTCCAAATTCGATCAGTCACTTTTTTCCCATAATCCCTTTTTTTACTTTCAATGATGCCACTCCTTCGGGGCTGTCTGTTTCAACCCCCAGCAAGGAGGAATTGTATCTGAAGTAAACCACTAAGACAATCCAGCTGGTAATGATTGTCATGGTTTACTCTTTAATTCACCCAGTCAGTAACATCACCATGTAAGTTTATCACATTGGCTGGGAAGACAATGAACTGCTGGACCTGGCAAAAAGAAGGGGTAAAGAAATCAGATTTTAGAAGGAATTTTGTAATTGGTACATACACAGATGTGAATGTCGAACAATTTTTTCCCCAAGTCTTATTTTACACAACACTATATGCGTGAAAACTGCATAACTCCAGAATCTTATCCTCATTCAGACCATGTCTTCATGTTCACCTTCACCTCCTAGAAAAAGAAATGAAAAGAAACACATTTACTAAAAGGCAGAACATTGTTTCCTAGTATTTGGCTCTCCCTGAGATCACTGCTGTAGGAACAATCACTTGGTAGTAACAGTAGTAATTATCATTCTCATCATCATCACCATCATCACCTAGATAACATCTATCAAAAGAATGTTTAAAAGGACAACCAACTTCACAGTGTGTATAGTAATGTCAATCAAAGTCAGCACAAAACTACAAGAACTTTCAGATACAGAGAAAGTCAGCCATTCTATGGGAAAGCTTTCAATGAAGCCAAAATGTTGTATAAGTTCTTGATGACTCACTGACTCTTTCAATAAAAGAGGAATTGTAATAGCTCTGTTTTTGAGACTTTGCCACCATGGTTATAAGTGTCTTTTAATAAATCTGGTGTGCTGTAATTTGTTTATGTCATGCAAAATAAGAGACATTGCAGAAGAAAAGCTCAAGACTCCAGATGTAGACAACACCAATTCAGCTCACAGGAGATCTTCAAGGTTTGTCTTTGATTGTATGGTACAAAAGGTGCCATATAGGATCAGGAGCTATATAGAATCAAACCAAAATAGTTTCTGATCCAGCATTCTGTTCTCACACTGGCCATCCAGATGCCTATGGGAAGCCTCCAAGTAGGACACAAGCAAAATAACACTCTCCTGCTTGTGCAGACATTAGACATTTGTCTGCAGCAAAGGTGTAGTGGGCCCCATGACCAATTTCTAGTGATCCCATAAAAATGCCAAAAGTACCACTCCAAAATGAAACCCTGGAATTAGCTGAAAGTCCAGTATTCATTTTGAAGATTGAGGAGGAGGGGATTATTTTAAACAGTGCAACTTTGCCCTGCAATCTATTTAAAAGGTAAATTGCTGGTCCTGTAGACTTCCAGGAGTGACAATTCATCCCACTTTCTTTTTATTTGTATTTATTTACCCTTGTACTTTAGACATCAATGTATCTTTGGCCAACACTAAGTGGGAAACCTAGCATTCTAGCTCTGTGGCCATTTTTTAACAAGGATCAGAGAAATCTACCCTTTGGATCCGTACAAGGAATTACATCAAACTGTTTGAATCTGTGTTTCTTTGGGGGCTGTATGCATAGGCTCTGCGTGTGCTAACTTAATAAATATTTAGCTAGGAAATATCACTGAAGGATAAATATTATTCCTCTCCTCCTCTGTTATCATTTTTTTATGCATGCAAATACTAATAAACTATCCCATATGCTGGGGAGGCACCAAAAAAGAAAAAAGTGGAAGGAGGAGGATAGGAAGTTTGCATGAAAGGAGACAGGCTCTTCATAACCACAGGCTACTCCTTTCCCTGGGACTGAATCTGCATCTTCTCCTTTTGAAGAGAAGGAGTTTTGTAATTGGTACATACACAGAGCTGTTGACAGCTGCCTTATGTCAAATAATTATTTCTCCTTTAAAAGTTAGTATTTTATTTTATTTTTGGCCCAGTAGTATTAAATAGAAAGCTAATATGAACATTTATTTTATGTAATCAATCCATAAGTGTGTTTATTTTTTAAAAAATAAGCCCTATTAAACTCAGAGGACACACCTCCGGTATGTGGCATTGCATTTTAAGACCTAATGAAGTAAGAGGACATTATTTCCAAATGAACCTTATTTCCAAATGAACATTAATTCATTGTGTTGTGATAGATTCATGAAAGGAAATAGAAATGATTCTGTGTCAATTGGGTCTAGTTATTTATTGCTCTTGTCAGCAAAACCTGGGGAAAATATTTCTGAAAACTTTGAGAGAACTCTTCTATGCTCTGCTGTAATCAGTAGGGATAGGTGAATCCATTGTCTTCACTTTCACATGCATCCAGTCATAAGTCCATTATGATTTGTATGCACAGTTTCCCCCATTGAATTTGTTTTGTATGAAAATTCTCCTTTAAAACATACATTTTGAGAACCAGTGTGGTGTAGTGGTTGAGTGTTGAACCACAACTCTGGAGATCAGGGTTTGATATCCCACTAAGACATGATACCCACCGGGTGGAAGGCAATGAGTTATTTGAATGCAGGTTAGTGGAAGGAAGCCTCAAACCAAGTGTAGGCATATGAAGCCAGACTAGATCTGATTCAGGGTTTTAGCTCTGTGTCATGTAAACAGAATTCCATGAGCCGGAGGGGGGGATTCAGGGTAAATCACTCATGTAGATAAGACCTATGTAAATCATCTCATGTAGACAAAAGTGTGATGATGGCAAAAGTTGGTAATGTGGAAGAACACACAAGCTAGGAAAGAGTTTTCCTTTTGCCTGAGGCTACTGGGAAGGGCAAGATTCCATCCTTCTTCTTCTCTCCCCTCTCCTCAGTTAACTGAGTCCAGACAACTTTTCACTTTGAAATCAGTTTGTACCAATGGAAATATGCTGAAGACAAAGGGGGAAAGTGGGAGGAGAAAAGAAAGAAGAAGACAACAAGTCCCAATACTAGGAATAGAGTGGGATAAATGAATGTAATAATAATAACAATGGCGCAATGCTTTCTATGAGACTATACAACAAAAGGTTCAACTGGAAGCAGACTTTATGTTCATCCCTGTCTCTACAGAAAAAAAGATATATCAATTTATACAACTTGTCTATATGGGTAATTTACTATATATTTATTGTCCCAAAAGCATCTAATTGTAATTACCATTAGCATTAAAACTCTTTACTTTCTTCATATTCTGTTCTGCATGTATTGCTTCTGCAGAGTCCCGTCTGGCAGAGCTGTTTAGGGTGGTGGGGGAGTTGATGAAGGTTCCTCCTGCACCAAACCCCCTACTTAACTCAACAATAGCCTGCTGTGATGCATTTAACATCTACTTTGCAGATAAAATCTCTCGGATAAGAACCGACTTGGATGCCAATGTTTTATCAGAATCCATAGACGAGGTGTCCAGCAACTCTGTTGATGGCATTTTACTGGATCAGTTTCAATCTGTGAGTACTGATGACGTGGACAAGCTCCTTGGAAAAGTGAGGAAGACGACTTGCCCCCTCGAACCTTGTCCATCTTGGCTGGTCGTCCCGGGGGGGGGGACATGTTGAGAGTATTCCTACGGGATGCAATCAATGCATCCTTCAGAGAAGGTACTGTACCATCTTGCTTGAAGGAGGCAGCGGTTAAGCCACTCCTGAAAAAACCTTCCCTGGACCCCCTGGATAGAAACAACTATAGACCTTGCTACATTTCTAAGCAAGGTGATCGAGAGGGCAGTTGCATCCCAACTCCAAGCTATCTTGGATGAAACCGCTTATCTTGATCCATTTCAAACCGTCTTCAGGACAGGATATGGAGTGGAAACTGCCATGGTCGCTCTGGCCGATGACCTCCGCTTGGGCATCGACAGGGGTAGAGTGACCCTGCTGGTGCTCTTGGATCTCTCAGCAGCCTTTGATACAGTAGATCACGCCATCCTGTTGGATCGGCAGAGAGAGTTGGGAATCAGAGGCACTGTGTTGCAGTGGTTCTGTTCCTTTCTCTCTGGCAGATCCCAAAGGGTGAGGCTTGGGGACAGTTGCTCTTCTAAAATAGAGCTTAATTGT
>CM034701.1:366954712-366964929 GCA_020142125.1 Phrynosoma platyrhinos | reverse complement strand
GGTTCCTCCCAGCGGACCGGAGAGCACGGGGAGGATTATATGGGAGAACAGTCTTCTGTTTAAAGGACTATGAGGACAATTCTTTAAAATTGTTGTCCTAAGGGATCTTCTCTTTGATGAAAAGCTATCTGTCCAGTCCATGTTTGATTTCAAGCGGAATAGCAAATGGGAGGGAGTCTGGGGACGTTAAAGTTGCCCATCAATACCTGGATAGGTTCACAGTTCTTTCCATCTAATGAGATGCATTATAATTATGCATTATAATTGTACAGTCATATTATTAAATTCATACCATTCTAATGGAAGTCATTTTCTTACTATATATATTCGAGTATAGGTCAACCTCATGTGTAAATCAAGGGCATGTTTTGGGGCCAATGGATTTTAAAATTATCTGTGGATAAGTCAAGGGTAAAACCTAGGGGCATTTAACAAAGGATTCAAATGATGAAGCAAAGAAAAACAATGTCAACGAACTTACAAAATTACGGCAAACATAATTGTTTGTGCTCACACTAAAGGCTGGATGGATGAGAGAGTAGACGATGGTCAGTGCTTCTGGGACAGATATTACACTCTTCCCTTTCATCAGGGGATGGTTCTTTTTTAAAAAAAAATAAGACTTAAAGTAT
Source organism: Phrynosoma platyrhinos (assembly GCA_020142125.1). NCBI lineage: Eukaryota > Metazoa > Chordata > Lepidosauria > Squamata > Phrynosomatidae > Phrynosoma > Phrynosoma platyrhinos. The sequence continues at coordinate 366,964,297 of CM034701.1, read as the reverse complement.
AGTACTTTCATTGACCCACGGATACTAAAATTTCTAGACTTATACTCATACTCATATAGTACTTTAGGAACAAAAATGTACTATGTATTGCTTGGCTTGGAATAATTTTATCTTGTTTGCTAAATGAAAGGTACAATTTATTCAGGAAATTATTACAAATTGAGTTTACTGTTTAAAATATTTATTGTAACAAATGGAGATACACAATCCTGCACTGTAAAAAAAGCACCCTGAACTATAAGGAACCTCTTTGCTTTTGCCAATGTATGAGAAGCAGGCCAAAGAAAACAATAACAAAAATGTCATTAAAAACAGAAGAAACTATCCACAAATTATTTTGTCTCTTCTATTCTTCCATAGTGCCAAGCAGATATAAAGAACTTATTCCCATATAAAGAACTGCAAAAGAGAAACTAAGGGCCTTTACAGACTGCCAGAAATAATGTAGCTTGAGGCCATTTTAACGACTCTGGCTCAGTGCTAAGGAATCATGGAAACTGTAGTTTATTGTGGCACCAGAGCTCTCTGACAGAGAAGGCTCAATGTCCCAGAAAAAAATACAGTTCCCATGATCCCCAAGCACTGAACCAGGACAGTTTAAGTGGTCTCAAGCTGCATTATTTCTGGCATTCTGGAAAGGCCCTAAGACTAGGAATTGTTATGGTGGGATATATGTATATAGTATTCAATAAATGTCTTCCAGCTACTACAGTTCAAGAGGGATATTGGCAAGCTGGAGCATGTTCAGAAGATGGCAACCAAAATGGTGAAAGATCTGGAAACCATGGCCTATGAAGAGCAGCTTAAGGATCTGGATATGTGTGGCCTGGAGAAGAGAAGGAGAAGATTAAGGGGTGACATGATAACCATGTTTGAATATTTGAAGGGACATCACATTGAGGATGGAGCAAGCTTGTTCTCTGCTATAGATTCAAATCAAAGGAAAAGAGAATGCACCTAAACATTAGGAAGAATTCCCTGATGGTAAGAGCTGTTTTACAGTGCAGTATGCTGTCTTGGAGTATGACAGAGTCTCCTTCTTTTGAGGTTTTTAAACAGCCTTCTTTGGAGGCTGGGTGGCCATCTCTTACAGGGAGTGCTTTGACTGTGTATCCCTTCATGGCAAGGAGTTGGACTGAATGGTCCTTTTGGTCTCTCCCAAGTATATGATTCTATAATTTTAGAAATAATGGAAATAGAATGCACAACCTGTCTTACATATTTTATTCACCATTTTAAAATAAAATATTCCATAATCCATTTCCTCAATATTTCTTGGGAAAGGGCTTCCAAAAACAAGGGGGGGGAGCATACTTTCCTGAATATGTAACATTTTCTTTTCTGTGTTTTCAGATCTCAAATGCTTATCATTAAGCACAGTGAGGCAACCACAGTGTGGAGGAGGGAGCACCAGCAACAGCCTTAAGGCTGTAATCCTCTGTTGGAGTAGAAAGCGCTATATTCAGGCAATCAGATGTTCAGACCTTAACCTTCATCCAAGAAAATAATAAAAACACACATGAGTCCTGTAATATGGGGTGTTTTTTTTAAAAAAATAGAAGAAAATTTCATTGGGAGGAAGAATTCTTATCTGAGATACAATGCTATATTCTCCATCCACCCCCATATAGCTACACCTCTGCTGTTCCGAATCTTTATATTTTGGACTTTATTCCATGAACCCCAATATCACTGCAATTGTGTTAGAGAAAGGAACCATATACATACCAATTTGGGAGTTTTTCTTATCACATGTCTTCCATTAATGCAACCAGAGCTCTTTCCTGGCATGGACTCACTTTCCCAATGTGTCCTTAACCCTGTCTCTCTTCCCATTGCCTTGTGAAAGAATATCTTTCTTTTTTTCTTTTCTTTTGCTGTTTATTTTAATTTTTTTATTTTTCAGCAATTATGGCAATGCAGTTTGGAGAGAGGTGTAAAAAAACAAAGTGAAAAAAAGAAGAAAAGAAGGTGCTGGGAATAGCAGGGGGAGGATGGAGTGAGGAAGGGACTCACCTCATGACTCCCCAATCCTGGCATTATCTAGCTGAAGACATTATCATACTTTTCATTGTTTAGAATGCAAGCACACTGAGGAGCCATTCATAGGAATTAACCATTAATGGCCAGAGATGTCCTAACCATGCTTGGGAGACACAGCAGCAACTGGACAGAGGTGGTGCTATGTGATACATAATTCCAAAGATGCATTTTCCTGCTTCAATTCTGATTGAAGGGCCATGTGTAATAAAGTTCTGTGTCTCCCATCTTGTCACTCTTCATGATCCAGAGAAAATACAACTACTAATATAATGCATGAGTAGGATTCTGTCCATGGTTTACAACTCTTCAGGTGACAATGTCATAAAATACCTACCTTGTAGATTATAATTCTGTATGAATTCTGCAACAAAAGCCGCCTTTGCAGAATTAAAACATCCAATGTACTTGAGTGACTTTTAACTAGGTTAGTGAAGTGTAGAATACTGTCCTGTCATTGGTACTGAAGTAAAATTTAGCTATGAATCCAACTGGTGCCCATAAATGAAGTGGGTAGATGTCTTGTTCTTTTAGGCCTGATTCCATAGGATACAGCCAAGGGGTTAAAGCAGCCTCGAAATACTTTAATGGTGTTATGTGAAATATATACATATCTGGGGAAAGATGTATTCAATTCTGAAATGTAGGCATTCATCATGACAATCCCCATAGGACAGTTCTTGAGGGGTGTCCACACAGATATAGGCAATTGTATTGCTCCTCATCAACAAACATTTTTTCTTTCCTCTTTTCTTTATTTTTCAATAATAATAATAATAATAATAATAATAATAATACATTTTATTTATAGCCCACCTCTCCCTGTGGATCGAGATAGGTTGGGACAAATAAGAAATTATAATAAGAATAACAATAAGAATGACACAAATAAATATGAATAACAATAAAATACAATATACAATTAAAATCGACATTTCTAAATAATCCCCTACCCCATAAAAAAGAAGAATTTATTTTCCTTTCTTTTCCTTTCTTTCCTTTTTTTCTTTTTCCTTCTTCTTCTTTTTTTTGTGCTACATGGACCTATTTAATTTTGTAGTGGAATTGTCACTTTATATTTAATAGCATTAGCAATAGCAAGTACATTTCTATACTGCTTTTCAGTGCACTTAAGCATTCCCTAAGCAGTTTACAATGTGTAAGCTAATTGCCCCCAACAAGCTAGGTATTCATTTTAGCAACTTATGGAAAGAGGCAAGCCTGAGTCAAGCCTGAGCCCCTGGCTGGTATTGAACTCACAACCTTGTTGTTTGTAAATGAGTGGCTGCAGTACAGGCATTTAACCACTGAACCACCAGGGGTCTTATCCATTTAATAGATAAATGTGTTTTTCAATTTGGAAAAAGAATCTGTATAAAATTAAATAAAGAAACTTTCATTTCTAACATAAACAGGATTCTTGTAAAGTTAATAGGCATGAATAGCCCTTTCATCCCCAAATACCTTGCATTGCATGATTAGTACAAAATTATTGTACAATGCAGTTTGAATGTCCCTAAATTTGAAATATTCTAAAATCCAAACTTGCCCACATGAGTGATAGATGCAGAAACACCTTTGATTTCTTATGGTTCAATGTACACACACTTTGTTTCATGCACAAAATTATTTAAAATATTGTGTATAAAATCACCTTCAGGCTATGTGTAGGCAAATCTAAGGCAAACCTATCATGGGACTTCCTTGGCAAGTTTTGTTCAGAGGTTTGCCATTGCCTTCCTTTGAGAATGAGAGCATGTGACTTGCCCAATGTCACACAGTGAGTTTCATGGCCAAGTGGGGAATTGACCCCTGGTCTCCAGAGTCACTGTCCAACACTCAAATCACTATGCCATGCTGTCTCTCTTGGATATTCTGCTCTAGATGAAATATTTTTATTTTCCAAAAATTTATTCTTTTCAGGCAGGCTTTTAATATGTAACTATACCCAGGGAAGCTTCTTATTATGGTGTTCACTGTTGTATGTTTTTAATGGTTTTATAATTTTAGCTTAGTATATTTTAATTATTTTGTATTTTTAACTTGTTATATTCATGTTATGTTTTAAATTTTGTTTATAAAATTTTACGATTTCTAAAGTATCTTTTGTAAGTCATCTTGGGTTCAATTTAGGAGAAAAGTGGCATAATAATAATAATAATAATAATAATAATAAGTAGTAGTAGTAGTGCATAAGATATATATGAAACATAAATGAATTGCATGTTTAGACTTGGGTCTCATCTCCAAAATATTTCCTTATGTATAAGCAAATATTCCAAAATCTGAAAAAATCCAAAATCCAAAATACTTCTGGTCCCAAGTGTTTTGGATAAGGGAGACTCATTATGTATTATGATACAATAATACATCGCTGCTGGAAGCAATCTACTGTTTCCCTTTGCTTGCCAACTGTGGGGGCTGCCTATTAGTTTCTGAACCCAGTACAAGGTGTTGGTTATTACCTTTATAGCCTAAATGGCTTGGGTCCAACCTATCTTTGGGATCACCTCCTCCCATATAATCCTCCCTGCACACTCCGGTCGTCTGGGAGGAATTTACTTTAGCCATTAAAATCTAAACTGGCTGCAACCTCCCAGAGGGCATTCTTGGCAATTGCCCCCAGATTGTGGAACGGCCTGCCAGATGAGATCTGTCAGATTGCAATGCTAAACAGCTTTAAAAAGGCTGTTACGACAGATCTCTTCTGGCAGGCCTTTCCAGATTAGACTTCCCGGCCTCAGGAACCCCCTTATTCTGCCCTCTCCTAATTAGGATGCTGCCACTACTCTGTTTGTTCTATCTATTTTGTTGTTATTGGTTTGATTCTATTCTATGTTATTTTAAACTAAGATGGAGTGTTTCAATACCAGCCAGGGCTGAGGCTCGACTCAGGCCTGCATCCTTCCGAAGTCGCTAAAATGAGTACCCAGATTGTTGGGGGGCAATCAGCTCACAGTTGTAAACCGCTTAGACATCCCATGCGTGATATGAAGCAGTATATAAATGAAGCTGCTTACTGTTTGGTTTAATTCTTTTTTAAAGGGGATGGGTATTGGGTTTTTGGATTTATATCTTATGTATTTTTAATTGTTGTTATCTGCCTCAATTGTGCACAGGGGATACAAATAATTTATTATTATTATCAGCTCTGCTTAGAAGGAACCAGTCCTGGCATTTCAACCATGCTGTTTCAATCCTGTGAGCCCTGGCTGCACTACAAAACTTGGAATGGCTGCAGCTCTGATTAAGGACATACTTTCCATACAAATATCTTGCACAAGAATCTCCGAGTTTCAGTCAACGTTATCTTCAAGCAGGGCTAGTAAAGAACCTTATAATATCTGTGTTTGAACCTTAGAAAGCCGCTGCAAATCAGGGCAATCTGTACTGTGCAAGTTGGACCAATGAACCAACTCCATTTAATGCAAATTACTATATAGTCATGTATCCACCATGAGTTCAGTGTCCCCAGATGTCTATAGTATCTTATTATGACTCAACGTATTATTCCATTACTTCCATTTTTAATGTATTATTTATAATTTTTAGAATAGCCTTTTGGGGCAAATCCTGGGGAAAGCAATTGAAGCTGAAAAGTTTGCTGCATATTCTGCTAAGATCAGGTCCCACATCCTGATAGAGAGCAATTCCAAACCAAAAACCCACACTGCTAATTTGTTGCAAACATAGGTGTGTAACTGGTCTCCCTATAAATGGGAATGTTATGGGATGGGCATATGTTGTGTCACTCTGGTTTTGTGGCTGTCTCTATACACAGCTTGCTGCCCTGTTATTTGACTAAATGGAGAGATGACGTAAGGAAGATAGTGGAACATTCTCACGGTTGTATAATTGGATTCCAAAATATGTTTGGAGTTTCACAAACCTTCTGCCTCAAAATACTATGTTCAAGACAATTTGTGTGATAGTATGATTGCATTGGCCTTCTGAAATGGCTCTACATATATTCCTACTTACTATTGTGAAATTTCTGTATCTACAACAGAGACTAAAGCTATTTAAAAAAGAAGAAAGAAAAGCAAGAAAAAGTGACAGACTTACTGGTTCCCACGTGACTCTCTATAGTGTCAATAGAAATTAGGTGAATACCTCTCCCATGTACGGTTAACAGAAAACATTCCTGAATTAAGAGGAGTAATATGCCAAAGTGGAAACACCTTTCACAACACCCACTGCTCACATTACAAAAGGATCATTGACTGCAAATTTATTTAAAGCGTGGTGATGTACTGCAGCTTTTTTGAGGTCATTTATAATCCTTTTGCCATTTTATAGCTCATTCATAAAATTATAAGGGAGTGTTTCCAGAGCTGGGAACTCAAGAAAGGAAGGTCATAACCAGGTGGGCTTGTTTGCAATATTTAATTGAACCAATCCAACAGTATAAATTAGTAAGTATCTCCACAACTTTCTGCTTTAGTCTTCACATAAACTGTATTGCATCTCTAGTATTCTTGAACTTACCTGTGTTTCCTGAGGCATATCTTTCTTTTTTAAAATTTACATGTCACCTTTTTCCCCCAATATGGGAGCCAAAGCAGTCACTACTCTTGTAGTACAATTACCTCAGAACCATGGAAAGGCTGTCTTATTCCAAGCAGCACAGACATTTATAATGATCCAGCCATTTTAATCAGCCTGATTTGTCTCCATTTCCCAACAGGAAGGAAGGCAGTGTAATTACCTGTCTTCACTGAGCTTTTCCCTTCAGCAGGACAATCTATCAATTATAGGTTGCTGGGAGAAGCCCCAGCCATGTTGCCCTTCCAAATTTCAGCATCTGGAATGGTGGGGAGAATGTCTCTCCTACTCATGTTGTAGTTGTTCCAAGTATTAAAGTTACAGGCCTAGCAACTAGACTGTCTCTCAGGATGTTAAACCCAGCCAACCTAAGACTGGAATTACTGACATCTTCAGGTGTTTTCCAGTCTGAACTAGCTTCTTGCTGGGAGGGGTCCAGCATCATGCAGTCCTTCACAGTATATTAGTTTCTCCAAGATTGCATTAGAACCATTCTAAGAGATTACCATGTGCAGTCTTCCCATCTTACATTTTGTACAGTGAATACAGTAGGTCACTTCTGTTTCTTGTGGTTACCTGCCTTCAAATCAAACTCATGGCAACCCTGTGAATGAGACATCTCCAAGACTCCCTATTCTCAACCTCTCTGCTCAGGTCCTGCAGGTTCAAGCTCGTGAACTTCCTGATTGAGTCTTGTCATCTGACATGTGGTCTTCCTTTCTTTCTACTGCCTTCCACCTTTCCTAGCAGCATTGTATTTTCTAATGAGTCATCTTGGCTACCAGGGAGAGTTCGGGCTTAATCTCTTCTAGAACCCATTTGTTAGTTTTTTTTTGGCTGTTCATAGTACCCTCAGTACTCTTCTCCAGCACCACATTTCAAATGAGTTTTTTCCCCTTTCTATCCGCTTTCTTCACTGTCCACCTCTCAAATCTATACATGATAATGAGGAATATGATGGCTTGAACGATTCTAACTTTAATGTTCAGTTGTATATCTTTACATTTTAGGATCTTGTCTAATTCTTTCATAGCTGGCCTTCCCATTCCTAGTCTTCTTCTTATTTCTTGACTAGTGTCTCTGTTCTGATCAATGTTTGATTCATTTAATTTGTATTACTTGTTTTTTTCACTGCTCAGTTTATACTGCCCTTTGCATACAGATTTTCCAGACTAACACAGCTGTGCCTTTGAATTCTAACACTAAAATACTGTTAGACATCACTAAAAGAGTGAGGTCATCCAGTAGTGAAATTGTTCAGTTAGATAAGGTAATGTGGTTGTAACCTTAGTTATTGGGAAATAGAACTGATTACAAGAAACTAGTTATGTTTGAGTTCAGAGGTAAGGAAAGGGGTACAAAGGTACATGTATAATAATAGCAGCAAGACAGACATAGACACAAACACAGAGAACTATAAATCCATCTTTAGCTTTTACAGTTGCAGATTTAAGACTGAAAAGGTAATGACAATATTTTCTCAAGATTAAGAAATTGAAAAGATAATTTTTAAAAGCATTGCCCATGATCCATAACACCACATGGCTGCCAGTACTCAGCTTGTGTGCAGGATTCAAAGCCACTGTTTAGGAAAACTAAAAAGCAGACACAGAAATTGATTCAACATCTGCCTCTACTTAATGCTGGTCTTTCTTGACAATGTTATATATATCTTTGCTTTTTTCTAAATAAAAGCAGAGCGCAGAGTAGCTTTGTGTCAAGATAACTAAAGTGCCTAAGTCAGGAATGGCAGAATGATGGAGTTAATAAAACAAGCCATTTTTAAAATGGCAGTCAAAGATCAGTTTGGTTTTATTATTTTAAAGTCAAATCAAAACAAAGAAGGAAAGTTCAGTTCCCTTCTCGATCCATATGATGAAGTCATAGGTTATTGGAAGTACCTCAGGCACATTCTCCCCAAATGTTTATGATACAAAATGAACACTCCCTTTTTATTTCTCATTTTTTGGAGGGGGGAATAAATTGATATAAGGTACAACAAAGAGGTTGGTTTTGACAAAAAAGGATAAATGAAAAATGCCAGCATTGAAAAACCAGCAAGGAAACTTTTTAATATCCCAGGGTAGTGAAAATCAGTCTGGTTCAATAAAAAGACGTCAAAGGGAAGTACTAGGGTAAAATTGCTGAAGTAGAATTTATCACCAAATTACTGATTCTATTCAGTTTGGATTCAATTTGGGATATGAGTTTCCCTTTTCATTATGACTGATAAATTAGCATACCATGGCTACAAAGACAATATAATCTATTATGGTTGTTATAATGCCAAATTCTTATCTAGCAAATACCTGGGCCTCACACAGAAATGTCACAGATCTACTCTGCTGCTTCTCTTTCATGACCTGTTGACTTCTCTTTGCACAATATGACACAAACAGGTGGAAGAATATTAATTTAAATTTCACCCGGGGGGGGGGTTGTTTCCTATATAAATCAACCTACTCCAGTTCACACAAATCAGTAATTTTATTCCATTAATTTATCTGCTGGTGAACAAGATCCTGCTGCATGATAAATTTCCATTCAATAAATTATCCACATTACTTTATCATTTGTATCATTATGACCCCCCTCCCCAATTAAAACCATGAGGAATAAAGGTTGCAAATTATAGTGCTTTGATACCACTTATACTAGCATGTCTCTGTCCTATAGATTTCAGGAATTTGTAGCTTGGTGAAGAAATTAGCTGCTTCTGCCAGAAAGCTGTAGTAGTTTAGTTCAGAACTGTGTAGTAAAGAATTCTATGTACCAAACCAAATACAGGACACCATATGATGAAGCTAAGGCAGTTAAAGTGGGATCAAATGACTATAATTGTAGAGTGCAGAGATACACCCAGGGTCTGCATTGCAGAGCTGTTCTGATGGGGATGGAATCATAGAATCATAGAGTTGGAAGAAACCACAAGTCCAACCCCCTGCCATGCAAGAACTCCCAATCAAAGCACCCCCGACAGATGGACATCCAGCCTCTGCT
>CM034701.1:366913265-366930004 GCA_020142125.1 Phrynosoma platyrhinos | reverse complement strand
CTGTAAAGGGCCCCAACACTCCCGAGGCCGGTAGCAAGAGGCGCGGTGCAGCTGGAGCAAGCAGCAAGAGGCAGCGGGCCGTGGCCGCGGAGGACTGCTCTTCTACTCCCAGTCCTGGGAGCACTACTCGAGCGGCCTGAGCTGCCGCACCTGCGAGGCGGCCGGGAGGCGCGCCGGCGGATTGAAAACCCGCCGTTTCCACCTTCCACAGGCACGAGGCAGTGGGCGGCGGCGGTTTATGGCCGCAGAGGACTGTTTTGCCATCACAGTCCTTAGAGCACTATAATTTTAAGAAATTTTTGTATTTTTAAATTTGTTTATTGTTTTATTATTGTTATTGATTTTATTATTGTTATTGATTCTGCTTAGTATGTTTGGGGGATGGGTGGGTGGGTAAAGGTGGGATGGGATTCCAATTTGATTTGTTGTTTGTAATTTTGTAATGCTGTACGCCGCCCTGATTGCTTGGCAGCGGGGCGGGATATAAATAAAAATTATTATTATTATTATTATTATTATTATTATTATTATTATTATTATTATTCATTGCTAATCTTTCTTGGGCAGCGGAAAAGCTTTTTGTTTTGGCAGCCTATGAAAGCTCACTGCTCAGGGGGTGAGCATTTGATGTGCTGTATTGCTTAGATTTGTCGTTCTTTTTATTGGTCTGCTTTGGCTGCTTTTAATTTATCAATAGTTTAAAAATTATTAATTTATTTAATACAATGTAATAGTTTATTATTATTTTCTTTACTACAATGTACATTTTTAGCTATATTTATTTAATTTTTTGTAAGCTGCCCTGAGTCCCAGATTGAGGGGAAAGTAGAATGGCAATCAGGATATTGATTGATGATGATTATCATAATTCCCTTATCCATTTGCAGCTGTTCACTGATATCAGGATATATATTTTTTATAATTGTCTTCCTTTGTCACCTTTATCATCTGTGTGGAAGCCCCATGGATCTCCTAATGTTTCTTTATTCTAATTCCCATCATCAATGAACATTTCCTGTGCTGGTTAGAGATGATGAGAGTGATACCAGCTCTATCTGGAGGGCCATAACCCTGACTTATGTTGCAGTGCTTTTGCTCCAATGAATACCAGATTATCATTATTCCAGCAGTTCTGTTCTCTCATCATGGTACACTGAAACTCTTTCTACATTTAGCATTGGGAGAGCAGATTTGCCACAACAATGCTCTGGCTGTTGGCCACAGCACAGCTTTAAGCAGCTGTGTTCTGTCCTTAACCCTCATGCCTTCTCCTCTTCCTTCCTTATTATATCCTCAACATCTGTATTTGTAGCTTGCTCGCTTGTTTGATTTACTTATTTATCTAGATGTAAAGTCTGTCCCATCCTGAAACTATTAGCAACAAAAGCAAAACTTTTTTTAAAAAAAAAAATCCTGTAAAACAGAATGAGAGTTCACGTTTCCACAAAACTGCCCTACTCTTTAACAATGAAGGGCCAACCCAGATGTGAAGTTACATACCCTTCACAGATAAATCCAAGATACATATGGCCAAGTAACATCAGAGTATGGTCAATATCAAAAGTCATTAATGAAGAAGAACACACAAGGAAGAACATACAATCCAAGAGAGGCTGCAGCAATTTGCTTTAGCCTGTTCCTACAGCCGAAGGAAAGATTCCCTTCCTCTCCTTTTCCCCACTTCTGAGTTAATGAATACAAACTACCTTTAGATTTTGAACTCAGTTTGCAATAACTGAAGTAATCCAGGATGAAGAGAAGAGAGGAAGGGAAGAACTAGGACATTTTGAAAGTAACTAAGGGCCAATGCAGATGGCCCATTTGGGGCGGCTTTCAGCTGCTCCTGGGAGTGGCAGATTGGGGGCCATGGCAACCACACACCGTGGCCCTGATCCTCTTTTTTGCTACCCACAGAAGCAAAATGCTGCTCTTTTTTGAGGTGGCAGAAGGCTTCCCTTTGAGCAGCCATGGTGCTCTTTTGTGCCCTTTTGGTGCATTGTGTATGCACACTGTGCTAGAAGAGCATCCTGATGCCACATACTGTGCGGATGGGCGCATGGCGTTGGGGTGGAGTCAGGGCAGCTGGCATGCGGTTTCCCTGCCCCAACTCCACATTCAGGCCGGCCTACAGTGCCGGTCTGCATCGGCCCTAAAAATGGGCTCAAATGGTCCCATTAAGAGAGATATAAAGATAAAGGTTTCCCCTTTGATGTGATTGTTTAGTCATGTCTCACTATAAGAGGTGGTTCTCATCTCCATTACTAAGCCAAGAGAGCCAACATTGACTCTGTGGTCATGTGGCGAGCATGACTAACCATCGATTTGTACAGAACACTGTTACTTTCCCACCAAAGTGTTACCTATTTGTCTGCTTGCACTTTTACCTGCTTTTGTATTGCTAGGTTGTCAGAAGCGGAGACTAGTGACGGGAGTCCACCCCATCAGAAAACACTTGGGTCTCAAACTGCTGATCTGCCAACCTTGTGGTCATCAGAGTCAGTATCTTAGCCACTAAGCCACCACGTCAGTCCTTCAAATAACCTGGACCTGAACCATATGCCCTATAGTCAAAACCAGCATTTTGAATTGTACCCAGAAATGGACAAGCAGCCAATGGAGCTGTTGCAACAAGCAAGTTGTTGCATGTTTGTTTATGCATCTACAATATACTATGCATGTAGAAATCATATGCCCGCAGGCTCACATATGCACACAATTCTTAAACACCCATTAACAGAAAATGAAGAAGGAATTGAAAGTGAAACACACAGGGGATGCATATCACTTGGATGGCATTGGCCAATGACTGGTGAGTGTGGAAAGGAGAAAATAAGTATTGGATCTCAGCCAAGCCAGTGGAGAAAATCTCACTCCTATATTTGGTAATGGGACATGTCCAGACAATATGGCAGTTGAAGTGCACATTTTGTCTGGCTGTATCTCTCCTCTGAAGCTTTTGCCAGCACAGTGGTGCAACATGGAATGTGAACAATTTGCACCAAAAGAATTATTTTTGATCTTCACAGATGGGAGTGGAGGAAAGAGACTTCTGACTTGGGTGGTATTCAGTGAAATTTAAACCCTGATATTGGATACATTCAGTGGAAAAGGAAAAAGAAAGTTGTGCATTTTATGAGTGTCATATACAGCTTCCTTATCCAAAATTTTGAATCCAAAATATTCAAAAATCCTAAATTGTCCACATGTGTGGCTGTGACAGTGACACCTTTGCTTTCTGATGATTCAATGTACACAAACTTTGCTTCCTGCACAAAACTATTAAAAATATTGTGTATACAATTATCTTCAGGCTATGTGTATAAGGTGTAAACAAAACATAAATGAATTTCATATTTAGACTTGGGTCCCATCTCTGAGATATCTCATTTTGTATATGCAAGTATTTCAAAATGAGAAAAACTCCAAAATCCAAAACACAGCATTTTGAGTAAGGCAGACTCAGCTTTTATAACAATTCTTAGAAGTATAGGAGTGTCATTAACTCACCCCTCTTTCTCACACACACACAGGTGCTGCCAGAAAGAGTGTTGTTTCTTGGGAGATTATTGAACTAGCCACTTTTTCCTGATCTGGGCATGGGCTGAGACTGGACTGGGGCTGTGTCTTATCGCACAGCCCCATACCTAGAGCATTACCATCCCACTCTACTCCTGTCCTTAGCTAAAAACACTTCTTTTCCTTAATGGGAGATGTTCCAATCAAGGCAATGATATGGCCATGAGGCTGTGTGATAAGGCACAGTCCCAGCCTAGTTTTAGCCCATGCCCAGATTGGGAGAAAGGCAGTGCAAAAATCTCCTTGGTTCAAATACACAAATACCTTTAGTAGCTGTGTGCCAAGATATTATGCTACTAAGGAAATTATTGCACCAAGAAATCCTGCTGGGGTAGATGTGGGATTCAAAAGTCAAAAACAGGTGTTATTGCACCCAGAGTTTTGCTACAGTAGGATTTTCCCATTCCTGAAAAAGGTCTGGATTGCAGATGGGCTGTCCGGGATGGGTATGAGCTGCATACAGCCTGGGAATGGGTAAGTGTGATAACACCTGTTTTTCACTTTTAAATCCTGCATCTATCCCTATGGAATTTCTGGGTGCATTAATCTCCTAAGAGAAATTAGGTACTTCCAAAGGATAATCATATATAGGACGTTATCACACGGGGGCAAATCTGCTGGTTAATCCACACAAAACCCAAACAGAAACTGGATTAATGCCCTGTGTTTTCACATGACGTTGCACAGAAAGTGGACAGAAACTGGTGTTAACGGAGAGCTTTTGAAATTCAGTTGTTTGGAGGAAATGCAAATGGGCAATTAAGGTAATTTCACATTTACCGTAATGTGATAGCCAAATGTGCATTTGGGATCATTTCCCTGCTTTTCCCATTGTTCCAGCGAGCATTCCTCTATCTGCGCATGTGCAAGAAGCTCATTTCTAGTACATTTACGGGCTTTTCTCGCTTGTGTGTGAACGTTAAATGCACTTACTTTAATTTCGCAATTAAGGTAATTCCATTTGCGGAATCAAGGTTTATTTTCAGTTTATTTTGGGAATGCCTCATTGCCACTTTATTATCACTTTCTGGCCCACGTGTGATAACGTCCATAGTTTGGAAAACAGGAGAGGGAGGCATATCACCTTCCCCTTTCTAAATGGGATTGCTGGGTTGTACATGGTGGAGGAGGAGTTTCTGCCACTAAATGCATTAGTGAAAGCTTTTCTTATATCATTTCTTCAGACTACATCTTTGAATGTTGTTGTTGTTGTTGTTGTTGTTGTGTACCTTCAAGTCACTTCCAATGTATGGCAATCCTAAGGTGAACCTATCATGGGGTTTTCTTGGCAAGATTCATTTAGAGAGGTTTTGGTTTTGCCTTCCTCTGAAGCTGAGAGAGTGCATTTTGCCCAAGGTCACCCATGGCTGAATGTGGATTTGAAGCTTCCAGAGTCATAGGCCAACACTCGGACCATCACACCATGTTGTATCTCACACATACTGCTATGTTGTAAAAGCAATACATTTACAACCAACGGCCATATTAGGCAGAATGCAAAGCTTTTCTTTCCAGGTTTCTGCCTTTTTAAAGAGTTTTGTGTCCAAATAGATGCCTAGTCCTAACTTTTGGACACCAAATGGAGACAAATAGACACATAACTGAACCAATGACCCAAGAACACAGATTCAGATCAGAAGCTACACTGATTAATGCTATGATAGTAATGCGTGTAATTGCATTTGCAACACTGTATTTACTCCTTGGTTGTTGTGGTTGCTTTAATCACTCTCTCCTCAATCTGGATGTGATGATTCTATATAGCAGAGAAATTTCAACACCATCTGAATTAGAAAATGGATATCAAGTAAGAATTCTTTTCCAAATGCAGTATTCTACATGGAGGGTTTTTCTATTGGAATAGATTTCAGATATTCAACATCCATACCTACAATCTTAAATGACACAGATCAGTTTTGTTACTCAATACTGCTGAATAAGTAAAGTTTAACTATCCACATAGCACTGGAAGTGCCATTTCTAAGCAGAATTACGCTGCTACAATCTACACAACTTCCCTTTATCTCAGACTACTCTGGTGTAAACAGCATGTGTCAATTGAATCCAGTCTGCTTCTTACTGCAAAGAAAACCCATAAAATCTAATGCAGGAAGTGACTTGCAGTCTTTCACATATGATCTTTATTTTGGATATTCAAATCTTTAAGAAAGTGAGGTGGGGGAAGGTTAACAGATTGCAGATGAGAAATCTGCTATCTCCTATAGTTTCCTGTGCTCAGAGCAGTCTTTCAAACATTTCAGGCACACAACTTTGTTCTCAATTTAGCTGTGTGGCTTTGACTTGAAGACATTTTTAAAGCCCCAAATGATAAATTTCCAGGAATGACAATTGAGAGTTTTCCTCTCCTCTTTCCAAAGACACAATTAGAATAATGTGCTAAAATCTGTTTTGTACAACATTTTCCAAAAGGGCTTGGATTCTTACTTTTTGACAGATTGTTGCTTTTAGAAGGGCCATTGAGGGGTTAAAAAGAGGCTCTGGTTTGGTTTGGTTTGTTCAAGAGGGAAAACACTGGGATACAATACAGAATACAATGCTGCCCTCTATTGGGCTCTTGCCTTTTTTTCCACAAGGAACTGATTTTACAGATTTTCTTAAAAGAGCCTAACAAGAAGATATGATGGCTGACTACTTCAGTCTCTTAACACTTTCATTCATATCCCTTGTACTGACTAGTAAAAGCAATGGGTGATGTGATGTTGCCATGTATAGCATTTTCCCACTTCCAGCAAGAGGCAACAATCAATTGCAACTGAAAACAAACATGCCTCTTCTCACATTTGTTTTGCTAGATGTCAGCCCAAAGATGTGTCAAGAAGATGTGGAAAACCATCCATCCCTTGTAACATCAGGGAACTTTTCACACTACACAATTATAGCACTATGATTCTAGTTCAATTGCTATGGTTACATCCTACGGAATCCTAGTATTTGCAGTGTAGAGAAGGGTACTTAGAATTTTGTAAGCACTTTGGGATAAATTGAGGAGGAGGAGGAGGAGGATTTTCTAACATCATCAAATAACCAACCCCAGAATTCCTTAGGATGTCATGGCAATTAAAGAGAAATCCAAGAACCTCTGTATTTTGGACAAGATGTGCAACTAAGGGGGGTTGTAGACTGCCAGAAATAGTGAAAATTGAGTCCACTTTTAGGGTTAGGGTTAGGAGATCATGGGAACTGTATTTTATTGTGGCACCAGAGCTCTCTGACAGAGAAGGCTCAATGTCTTAGAAAAAAAAAACAGTTCCCATGATTCCCTAGCACTAACCCTAACCCTAAAAGTGGACTCAATCTGCACTATTTCTGGCTGTCTGCAACCCCCCTAAAAGTGTTGGATGGTGACTTCATAGATGTTGGAAATGCAGTAGTGCTCAGCATTTAACAAGGGAAAGATGTCTTCACTAGGTTACATTCACTTGGGTTAGGTACACAAGACCCCCCCATGAAAGTGAAAGAATAAAAATAAAATTTAAAAAAACTGAGAAACGTCTCTCTAGAAATCTCTAGGTCCTCTAAAACAACTCTGTGGTCAACATCTGCCAGATGTTGACCATAGAATTGTGCTGGAGAACCAACAAATGCCTACAGAAATATTCTCTCTAGGAATCTCAAGGTCCTCCAGCACAATCTTTGGTGAAAGTTGGCCACAGAGTCATGCTGTAGGACCTAGAGATTCCTAGAGAGAACATCTTAATCAGAAAATAATGAAATCCACAAAAGGCAAAACTGCAAATGTGGCTGGCTGGTTGGTTGGCTGGCTGTACATAATTTTGAGTGATGAAAAGTCCCCTCATCTCTTGACCACTTAACCATACGTTTGTGTGATATAAACTGATATTCTTAGAAATCTTTCCACTGCTTTTCTCCATATTCTCTCACTTCCACCAAAAATGAAACTAAGGGCCTCGGCAGACGGCTAATTGCACCGTCTCCGAGGCCCGGAAGAGGAGGAGCCGCCGCACGTTCGGCGGCTCTTCCTCTTCCTGAGGGCGCACCCGGAAGCGCCGGCCGTCCGCACGGCCGGCGACTCCCGGTTGCCCTCACACCGCGGCAGCCGAACGCGCCGCGGCGTTTGAGCCACCGAAAGTGCGCCCGCCGCTGTTAGGGCGCACTTTCGGCAGAATCTAAAAAGATCGCCATTTTGGCTGTCCTTTTAGATGTGCCGGGGATGCGCCGCCGTCCGGAGGCTGAACTCCGGCGGCGGTCCGGACCAGGGCGTCTCCGACGCCCTCGTCTGCATCCCCCTTAACTTAGTTGAATGTGATTTAGCATCCTTGGAGATGTTTCCTATCATTAATGGAGTTCTTCCATTAAAGCCATAGTTTGTTACTTTGCTCCTTAATCATAATTGTTAACCACTGCACACTTGCACTCTCCATCAATGGGAACCTCAGTTTAAGAAGACAAGAAGGTTCCAAGAAATTCAGACAAGAGTTTCCTTGCTGTGCTGGGGTACAACACAAGTATACAGTCAGGCCTGGAAGAAGCACTGGAAGGGTACAGAGCCCTAACTATTCACATAATCCATGTCTACACTGAAAAACAAAGGCATTGACTGGATCAGAAATGTAATGCACTGAGAGTCTATATTAATACTGTTTGGGAAAAGATGGAACTATGGGGAAAGAAGGGGACACAAGGATGTTTATTTGTTTTTATTTTTTACCATGGAAACATTTGAATATATTAAGTTGACTTTGCTGATGAAAATGTTTATGCCAGAATCCTCCAGGAGGATCAATGATAATGAGAAGGAGAGATGGGGGGCAGGGAATACTCTAATCCACACTACTATTTGTCACTTTATTTTTAATAAATAAATTCATAATTTTAAAGACAGGAAGTGATATGAATGCTGGATACTACCCCTGGCCAGAGGAGAAGAATCCAATAGGTTGTTCTTCTCTTGTTGCCCAAAGTATTTGGGCATTGCTCTGAGCTAACACACATGATTCTGAGAGAGAAAGAGAGAAGGCATGGAATTATAACAAACCCACATCTCCAACCTACCATTTAGGCACCAGAAACATAGAATTCATTTCAAATGTGATGACTATTCCCAAAGAGTTGCAGCCAGTCTCATTCTGGTATGCCTGCATTTTGGGAAATCATAAATACTGGAGATGGAACACAGAGTTAGATCATCTATACTAAATTAGCTTAAAGGTTGGTCTGTGCTGATTCCAACCCAATTTTGGCACTGTGTTTGATCTCTTGTAGAGGTCCTGGCTGCCAATGTGGGAGGGGGGTAGTTGAGGGGGGAGAAACGCTGAAGGATTTCTATGTTAGTGTATTCAAACATTCAAAGACAGAAAGACTTTTTGTGTTAGTTTCTGGGGCAATGAATGCACTTTAGTCAATGAAACAATTGCATTTGAATCTACTTCTCTGTCCTAGGGTGACTATGTGTACTACTTGATATAGGACAGTCATCTGTTTGAAGGGCTATGTTACAATCCTCTATGTGTAAGCTTTCAGAGGTAGGGGAATTCATAGTCTTCCAGAAAATATTAAACAGCAACTCAGATCATCCTTTACCTTCATGGTTATGGTGGAGATGGCTGATGGAAGTTGCAGTGCAGCAACTTTTGACGGTGTTCTATTTAAGAGCTGTATAAAAGACAAATAACTTAAAAACAGAAGGATGAGAAAGAAGGGATCCTGAACAGGGATGAAAATAATATAAAAATGGTTTTAAAAAAAACAACAACCCATGTTTCCCAAGTGCTGGATATCCAGGACTGTCAAGAGTCTCTGTGATGTGTGGCTTATTCTCTACAAAATTCTCATAATTTTTTTTATCCAAAAACAGCATTTTTGACACAAAAAAGCCTGAAAATGCTGTTTTCTGCTTATAAAGATGTGTAAATTTTGCACAGTAAGTCCTTAATGGTGAATAGTCTTTGAAGACCCAACGATTTTTGAAGACCTTCTCAAAGTAAGTAGTAAATTACTAAAATTACTTCTTGCTTCCTTTAATAACTAATTTGACAAATAATTACATTCATAAGAGAGTACGCATTAACACCCATCTGGATAACAGATTAAACAGGCACATAAGTCAGCTAGTCACAATCTACCCCACTATAGAGTTGTTCTCTGGTGAAGCATTGCTTATTCTTGATCACAGGTAAGTAGTCTCCCTATTTCTTCAAATGTTCAAGCAAAGCATAAGTTCCATTCTCATTTGTGTGCATTAAGAACCCTAGGTTATCTCTCTAAAAACCACACAGAGTTTGAAAAATGGCAGTGTCACCATGCTCAGAAAATGTTGCAAGTTCCCTTCCACATTGGCAAAACCTCTCCAACACCACTTGTTTATTACTCTACTCATAGAAGGTAGAGGACCTTCTTGTCTTATCTTCCTACAAGAAAGTTGCCACAGTTGGTGCCACCTAATATGGTACAACTGTGAAAGAAGGCCACCATGTTATGGGCAGGACACAGGAGGCAATCCCCAGCAACAGCCCTAGCTTATTACCCACTGAAATCAGTGGGAAATCTGTGGGATTAGTCATTGTTAATTTTACATGGTTAATTTGTATTGATGTTAAAACAGTAGCAGGGTTCTTGCAATCAAAGGGGCTAAGCAGACGAGAAAGAAAGTGTGACCTGAATTTGCCCTTTCCCGAAACCGCAGCAACCGCATTGCATGCCCTGTGAATTACAACCCACTCTTCTTTTGGACTAGTAAAAAAGGAAGCCTGAGGAGTTTGGAAGGTCAAGGGCTAAACTTTGCCCACTCCAACATAGAATAACACAAGGGACAAGATAAGGAGATATAAGTGCCTACATCAGGGGTAGGATGATAGGGTCGCCTTAGGGTTGCCATAAGTTGGAAGCAACTTGAAAGAACACAATAACAATAATGAGAGAAATATCTTGTCTTATTGTTATTCATTTAAACCTATCCAGCTAATAGAATAAGCCTGCAACAAAAAGCAAAATATGCTTTAGGAGTCACACCCTCTCTTGCTGGTACAGAATAATATCTGGTTTCCTTTTAGTGAAAGGAAGAATTGTGGAAGGAGTGTGAGTTCTGTGGAATTTCTCCATAGTGTCACTTGACCTTTCCTGGTTTTGCTATTGGTGAAAAACCCTCCTTCCATTTGGATACAGTTTCCTATACAGCTTGAAACATATGCCCAGGACACTTACGTCTAAGGCAGATCAGCAAGTGGTTCCCTAACCCACCCTAATGATTTACACAGTAGTAGCCAAGCCATTTTGACATGTAAGGAAGGAGCTTTTCACACTGCTTTTAAATTGACTTAGGGCTTTTACAGACTGCCAGAAATAATGCAGCTTGAGTCCACTTTTACTGCCCTGGCTCAGTGCTAGGGAATACTGGGAACTGTAGTTTATTGTGGCACCAGAGCTCACTGACAGAGAAGGCTCAATGTCTCAGAAAAAACTACAGTTCCCATTATTCCCTAGTACTGAGCCAGGGCAGTTAAAGTGGACTCAAGCTGCATTATTTCTGGCAGTCTGTAAAGGCCCTTACCTCTTCTGACTTAAATTTTAATTTTGGTGGCATCCTGATACTAACACAGGTATTTTGCTGCCAAATCTGCCACCTGGGTCCATCCTGGGTCCATTCTCGTTCCCAGGAGTGCTCCGGCAGCCATTTTCTTAAGCTAGAAAACTCCCAATTTAGAAAAGAGGTGCACTGAGCACTCCTGGGAGAGGGGATGGACCCAGGTGGCATATTTGGTGGCAAAATCCCTGGTATCAGGATGCCACCTGAATTAAAATATAAGTCAGAATAGGTGAGCTATTTTAATAAGCGGTGCAATAAGCTCTGATGACAATCCCTAACTCACCTTAACTGTGCATATTCTCCAACATTGCACTGATATTGTGTGGCCAATCAATATCAGAACATGGTTAAGATGGCAAATGTTATTAATGAGGAAGAACACACAATCTAGGAGAGGCTGCACCAGTTTCATTTTCCCTGAGCCTACTGAGAAGGGCAAGATTCCACCCACTTCTCTCCTCTCCCCCCACATGAGTTAACTGAGTGCAAACTACTTTTGCTCTTTGAAATTAGGGGGACTGCAGATGGGCGGCAACCCAACGCTGCAGCCCCAACCTTCCCTTTTGCTGCCCCAAAAACAGTGGCAAAATGCAGCTCCTTCTAGGGGCAGCAAAAGGCCACCCTAAGAGCCGGGGCATGGCTCTTCAGTGCCCTTTTTGGCACAGTGTGTTTGAACGCTACGCTGGAAAGGCATCCTGATGCCGTGCATCGTGCGTAATGACACACAGTCTCAGCACGACGTCAGTGTGGGGTTGGGGCGGCTGGCGTGCGGCTGTCCCACCCCAACTCCACCTCCAGGCCAGCCCTTTGGGCCAGTCTGCAGAGGCCCTTAGTTTGCATCAACTGAAGTATGCTGAAAACCAATGACAGTGGGTGGAGGAAAGAGAAACAGACATTTTAAAGGCAGCTGATCAAGTGAGACAGCAGATGATTAATCAGAGCTTTCCTTGCCAAACTTGGGGCCTTTGCAGACTGCCAGAAATAGTGCACATTAAATTGAGGCACTGCCCTGGCTCACTGCTAGGGAATCATGGGAACTGTAATTTATTGTGGCACCAGAGCTCTCTGACAGAGAAGGCTCAATGTCTCAGAAAAAAAATACAATTCCCATGACTCCCTAGCACTGAGCCAGGGCAGTGCCTCAATTTAATGTGCACTATTTCTAGCAGTCTGCAAAGGCCCTTGGACAGTTGGGGGGATGTGACTGTAATGTGGATGGGCTCTTGGAGAGTGTACTATGCCTACAGTTAAACCATACTAAATTGTAAAATAGATTGCAAACTATGTAGTGTGAAAGGCCTCTATGATTGCACTCACTTTATCATGGCCTAAGAGTGTAACATGGAAAATCTACACTGGATGTAGAGCAAACGATCATCTGAGGGAGAGACACTAGGCCGAGCACCATCAGTCCTAGTGTAAGAAGAGCCTCCCTCCATTCCATCCACTGTCACCTAAGGGAGAGACACTAGGCCCAGCATCTTCGGGCCTAGTGTAAGAAGAAGAGCCCTCCCTCCATTCCATCCAGTGTCATCTGAGGGAGAGACACTAGGCCGAGCACCATCGGGCCTAGTGTAAGAAGAAGAGCCCTCCCTCCATTCCATCCAGTGTCATCTGAGGGAGAGACACTAGGCCGAGCACCATTGGGCCTAGTGTAAGAAGAAGAGCCCTCCCTCCATTACCATCTGATGTCATCTGGGGGAGAGACACTAACTAAGCCCAGGACCACCCAGTTTGTTTTAATGTTTCAAAATACTGTACGCCGCCCCGATTGCCTAGCAGAGGGGCGGGATATAAATAAAAAATTATTATTATTATTATTATTATAACGATTCTTTTAAAAATCAGAGGCATGCACACACCCACCCACCCACCCACACACACACACACATTCTTTGAAAAATAACATAATAATCTCCCAAATCCTATTCCCAATACAGCTAACAAATACATCCAACAGCAGCAGGTCCTTCCAGAACCATTCAGTTTCCATTGTTGTTCAGATTCAGTGGTTAAAATCCAAACTTCAGGCAGAAGGATTCTTTATCCAAGCCTATCAACATGTGCCCATTGAATAATGCTAAACTCATACTGAAACAAATAAAAATGTCATTCACAATTAACAAAGTTTACATCTGTCTAGTATCTGCATTTTTACAAGACACGTAGATCGGTTTGGTTGAACAATCTTGATTTTTAAGACTCACTCTCACACACATACACCATGCTCCATTTATTGCTCTGGCTTTCCCTCTGGCCACTGGAATGTAGACCTATTGTTTCTCACTCTAAGGAACAAACATTGCAGTACTTGGCAAGAGGCCTTTATTATTTTTAGAAAGCTACTAATGGCTCTCTCCCTGTATTTTTCAGGGGGAGCAGCCTAATGCCATACATCTATGTGGTCACACTGCCATCTATTGTTGAAATTTCAGACAGCAGGTGATTTGCAACAACAAATAACGTGATTCTGAAAAGTGTCTCAACTCAATTGCACCCCCTGCCTTTGTAACAGGCACTCAACCCATCATAACAATTGGTTGTTGTTGTTTTCCTTCAAGTTGTTTCTGACTTATGGCAACCCTAAGATTCATATCATGGGTTTTTCTTGGCAAGATTTGTTCAGAGGCAAACACATTATATATAGGTATACTTCACTTAATGCATATCCAGAGTAGCCATGTTGGCCATATAACAAAGTACAATATAATCCAAAATTGACAAAACAGTGATACCTTTATTGGACCAACCAAAATGCATATTATACATGTTGCAAACTTTCAAAGCTCCACTAGCTTCCTCATCTGGCAAAGATGTGAAAAAGCATACAGGAGAAAGAAAGAAAAAGAAAAAATGATGATAGTTTTTTATGGGTTTTTCGGGCTGTGTGGCCATATTCTAGAAAAGTTTCTTTCTGACGTTTCGCCAGCATCTGTGGCCAGCATCTTCAGAGAATACTGGAATGGAACGGAATGGGTCTATATATACTGTGAGACCCTGGGTAGGGAGGAGTGATTCCCAGTAAACTGTGTATTGTTTTGTGTTGAATAGGTATTTTTCTTTTTTCTTTCTTTTTTTGCCATACATACATGCTCAATAAGGAATTCTGGAGACATCTGCTATTCACTTTGTTTGTTGTAGGCAAGCACACACAGCTATAATAGGATGGGCTAGAGCAGAATCCCATTATTCCTCCTTCAAGCCTTCATTGCACTGTTTACTGCAGATAAGTTGTTGCAAACCATCACCTGAAGTGTATTTCTTCAGCCCTTCTTCACCATTCACTGAATGCAGATATGGTTAAAAATTAAATTAGATAGACAAAAAAAGAGAAGAAGGGGGCTGGGAGGAATAAAAAGATTATTAAAAGGAGCTCCTTTGTGGCATGTTGTTAAATTTGGTAGACTGGGGGGGGGGTTGCAGACTGCCAGAAATAGTGCAAATTGAGTCCACTTTTAGGGTTAGGGTTAGGGAATCATGGGAACTGTATTTTATTGTGGCACCAGAGCTCTCTGACAGAGAAGTCTCAATGTCTCAGAAAAAAACAATCCCCATGATTCCCTAGCACTAACCCTAACCCTAAAAGTGGACTCAATTTGCACTATTTCTGGCAGTCTGCAACCCCCCCTTATATACCCAGTTCTAGAAAGGCTTGTAAACTAACATAGAGCCTCTACAGACCGGTCCAAAGGGCCAGCCTGGAGGCAGAGATGGGAAGGGGCATGCCGGCCGCCCCAACCCCAGCCCCAGCCCAACGATGTCATGACGCCATGCGCTGTTATGCATGGTGTGCAGAGTCAGGCCATCTTCCCAGTGCAGTGCCCTGATGCGTCGCACTGGAAAGGGCGAGAAAGAGCTGCACGTCAGCAATTAGGGCACCCTTTTGCTGCCCCTAAAAGGAGAGGCATTTTGCCACTCTTTTCAGAGCAGCAATAGGGAGGATCGGGGCCATGACGTGCAGCAGCCATGGCCCCAATCCTCTGCTTCCCAGGGTGGCCTAGAGCCACCCATCTGCAGCCCCCATTGTCCTATTTTTATTTATTTTTTTGCTCCTATATGATTTTAAACACTTTTGCCTGATGAAGAAGCCAGAAGAGCTTCAAAAGTTTGCATCATGTGTTTTATGTATTTTGGTTGGCCAAATAAAGATATCACAGTTTTGTGGATTTTGCCCTAAAACACAGCCCTCTCTCTGGCTTAACTGTCTCAACAAGCCCTCAACTCTAACTGTCCACCAACTGTCAGCCTGGGCTTTTTAAATGCTCCCAGCTGGAATCCCATTGGCTGGCTCTCAGCTGCCTCCTGATTGGCCAGCTGGACATTCTGTTCACCACACACCTCCTGCCTTTAGCAAGTTTATAGACACATATAGCCTATAAGTTATGTGGGCCCATAAACCCCTATAATCAATTATACTTACCATCAAATTATGACATATATAACATTCAATAATCAACAACATTTATATACGCAATACATTTATACATATAAGATCCATTACCTGTTTAACTATATTACATTACCATCTTTTGTTTTATCTGTCTCCCTTCCTTTCAATCAAATCCTCAGATTTAGGTATAGGATAGGCATCAGTTTGGAGAAATTTATTTAAACACCTATAGTAAACACAAAATTGAATAGTGTGGTTGGATTTTTCACTACTGGTGAAGCCTAAGGACTATTAGATGGTACAATAATCCCCATCTTTAACATTATAGCAATTTCCTCCCCAATACTGTTGGCTAACGGACTCGATATGGAGGAGTGGCTACAGGGCTTCCTTCTCCAGTATTGATGTGATGATATATCCCCTGGACTTTTCTGGGTACATCTGAAAAACTCTTTTAACACATTCCGTATCTCTGACTGTTGCTGAGGAAGAGAAGTGTCAAGACTAACCTCTTATATCTTTTCTTTCCCAGCATTTTCAAATTTCCACTGAGGAAGAACACTGTCTTTGTTATCCATCTCTCTAACAGCATATAATACCAAATTTTCCTGCCTAACATAGGGCTTCAGCATATTTACATGTACCAATTTACATCCCACATCATCTCCCAAGTCCACTATATAGTATACATCGTTGATCTTCTCTGTAACTTGTACTAGTCCCATCCACGCAAACTGAAGTTTATTTCTTCTAGTTGGTCGAAGGACTAACACCTCATCTCCTGGCAGAAAAACTCAAGTTTGGGCCTTTTTGTCATACCAAGTCTTTTGTTGACCTTGAGCTGTTTTCAGGGTTTCTCCAGCCATTCTCAAGGCTTGCCTTAAGGATGTCATCAGGTTCTGGACATACAATGCCACATATTCTGGCTCTCTTTCCTCTGGAGATTCCCACTCATGTCAAATAAGATCTAAAGGTCCTTTTACTTTGCGTTCAAACATTAACTCAAATGGGCTGAATCCCAAGCTTTCTTGCGGCACCTCTCTATAGGCAAACAATAGGTGTTGCAACTTGGGGTCCCAATCATTCTGGTTTTCTGCAGTATAGGATTTTATCATGTTGACTAAAGTTTTCTATAAGCCTGTTACTTTGGGGTTGATAAGGGGTTGTGGTTAAATGTTTCACTCCACAGACCTCCCACAACTTTTGCAT
>CM034701.1:366894523-366905199 GCA_020142125.1 Phrynosoma platyrhinos | reverse complement strand
GGGGTTCAAGTCCTTGTATGAGGCATAGGAAAAAAAAAGAATAGACCAACAAGGCTCAATCAGGCTTCTTGCCAACTGGTATCAGCCCATTTAAGAGCTGACTCTGCCTAAAGCTAATGCTGGAAGCAACTTGTCTGTTTCTTGGCTGGCATGCCTGTCTCCAAACTCCTGTAATTTTGACCTTTGACTGCTCAGCTTCTTTGGCCCTTGGGCTGTGTTGACCTTGCTCAGGGGTAGGCAACCTTTCCTCTTTAACTCCCAGAATCCCAGGAGCTATTGGTCAATATGGGGCTATTGGCCAACATGGCTGAAGCTTCTGGGAGCTGAAGTCCTTCGCCCCTTCAAGGGGAAAGGTTGCCTACCCCTGGTGTAGATAATACTCTGCTCTTGTCAGGGTTTCCTGAGTAGCTACTGTGGAAAAAAGAATGATAGAATAAGTCCATGCTGAACAAGTTTATTGGTCCTGCTTGAAGACATAATGGTCAGCAATTATTAGAACCCCCTCTTTACATCCACCCGCCCCCCCCCTGCCATAATCACCTTTCATACACATACATCCCATTCACACACACAAACAGAATCAACTTCACTCAGCTCCCACCTTTTCTATTAGGAAGGGGACAGATGGAGTACAGTTCTGAGGGAGCCCTGTTTCAAAGTACTAGAAACATCTTCAAGTGGTGGGTCCCCAATAAGCTGCCTTTACTCAACCCTCACCTTCCCTGTTCCTTAAAGCTCTGGGGGAATTAAGCAGCCTAAACTCAGGTAGCACACCTCACCCATGTGGTTCAGATAGGAGCTAGCTCCACTCGCCTTATATTTCCAGCCTGTCTAATGCAGCGTTCTGTTTGCACAATGACCAATGAGTTGCATATTGAAAGTGGCTAACTGGACATGAGAGTGTGACTGTGCCATTCTCCCATCCAACTGATATATTCAAGTTTCTGTGGTGGCCAGGACTGCATTTACACACGTAAAACTAGCATGCCAAATATGCCTCTTCCTTTAGACTTAAGAAGACCAAGTCTATGAAAGCTTATGCTTTCACATAGTTGGTCTCAAAGGTGCTACAAGATCCCTTTGCAATTTTTGTTGTTGTATAATTTCTTATTAATTATTGTACATTGATAATTGTGGTGTCGTGTTGTTGAAAGAGCTAAGCAAAACATTTGCCAAGTCAAAATTTCTAGCTCAGTATGTTATCCTGACTATCCAGCATGTAAGCTGTTATATAAAAGTCAAAAACATTTTTTTTTGAAAAACACAAGCAGTGGTTCTCAAACTGTGGGGCAGGACAAGAGTTGCTCAATGGGGACATCAAACTTGGAGGCCCTGATCCCCTTTCTATTCCCAAACATTTTCTGTCCTGGAGAGGAAGAGAAAGGCAAGGAGGATGCTTGGAGAATCTGCCTGAGGGAGGGGAAGGAGAGCTATTTCCTTATAAAATGTTAAAATGTGAACATAAATAAATGTGTGAACAAAAATATGCACACTAAACATACCAAATATTTTGATTCGTATACTATGCTTAGGGAAGGCAACAGCCACATGTAGATGTAAAAGGAGTCAGAAGGATAAAAAGTTTGAGAACCGTTGCACTGTTAGCCTGAAATGTGTATATATCCAGTAGGTGTCACTGCACCTCCTTATAATTGAATTGGTTAAAAAAATTATGTTAAAACATAATTGTATTTAATACAATAATAAATGATAAATGTAAAATTAATTTAAATGTTAGATTGAAACTGCTTATTTGCAATAAATATAGAAAGCAATACAGGGTTTTAACAGCTGCAGAAGAAATTAATTCCAAGATTGAATTCATTTAAGTGTGAACAGGTCAATCCTCTCATGAATTCTTTATAAGCAGAAAAATGTTTAGGATCAAAATTTGCAAAGTGCCAACTTCATTTCCATTGAGTTAGCCAGATCTTGGAATTCCATCAGAATTCTCATCTTGTCCAAGTTTCATATAATGTTGTGAGTCTCCCCCTCCACACTTTCTACACAGACATTTGTGTAGGTTTAGCCTAGCTTTTAAGTGAGATCATCACAAATCTGTCAGTTTGTGGATGATGGGTGTTGCAGTGATACTCTTTGACACCCAGCAGAATCTGCAGGACAAGCTGGCTGCTGTGATCCACAGTCACTCTATGGGGGGTTGCAGACTGCCAGAAATAATGCAAATTGAGTCCACTTTTAGGGTTAGGGTTAGGGAATCATGGGAACTGTATTTTATTGTGGCACCAGAGCTCTCTGACAGAGAAGGCTCAATGTCTCAGAAAAAAAACAATTCCCATAATTCCCTAGCACTAACCCTAACCCTAAAAGTGGACTCAATTTGCACTATTTCTGGCAGTCTGCAACCCCCCTATATCTCTTACCATCAACTAGCTCAGATTTTCTTCTTCAGGATCCTGCCTTCCTCAGTCAAGAAGACACAGTGTAAAGTCCAAATATAGTTTTATTAATGCATAGAAAAGAAAATAAGATAATTAAGTAAAATCCATTGTGATGAACTTATCCAGTTCAGCCATGAGAGATTACATCTTTAACAATCCCAAAAGCATAGGATCCCAACTTGTTGTAGTTGAAAGTTAAGAAGAAGTTACAGATCCATGTTTTCAGATCCAGGAGTTACATTATAAAAGCAGTGTAAACATACTAACCACCAGAAACTAACTCCATGGTTAAAACCGCTGTCGGACACTCAACACATCTTGAGTATAAACATTCTTAAACAAAGGATTCTCTTGGCCCTTCCCATACTCTAACTTCTGGGTGTTAACCTTATGTTGATTGGATAATGAATGTATGATGTGTATTAACCCAGCCCCTTGCTGTCCATCATCCCCCATGTGACTCCTTTCCCATGATCTCAGATGTTGATATACTGGCTATCTTTTTCCCAGCTAAAACTATAATTGTTATGACTTCTTGGTCATCTGGGCCAAGTTTTCTTTGTTTCTCTAGATGTTGTTCCCATGAGGAAAATTCCACACACACATCTCTACATTTCATCTTTGACTGCATAACCCAGGGGTAGGCAACCTTTTTAAGCCGGGGGCCGGGTTGCTGTCCCTCAGACAATTGGGGGGCCAAAGCACCAAAAATAAATAAATAAATAAATAAATAAATAAATATTTTTTTAAAAAAAATTAAAAATATGCATGCACACTCTCCCAGCCCCATAAAAGCTATGGCAAAACTCCTGTAGAGATTTTGCCAAGAAAACCCCAAGAACAAGTAATAACAACAATAATCAATATCATCATGGTGGGTGATGGCGGAAGTGGGAGGCGGTGGCGGCAGGACTGGCCTGGGGCCGGTCCAAAGGCCTTGTGGGGCCGCATCCAGCCCCCAGGCCTTAGGTTGCCTACCCCTGGTATAACCCATCCAACAGTATTTACTTGTGAGATGATGATGAATATACAGACAGCAACACAATTTTATTTATATGAAAGATTACATGAAATGCAGAGATGCTATGTGGAGGTATAAGATCATATTATGCATGATGACAATGTTATTAAAATGAGCCAAGAAAATTGCCTGTGGTCTTACAGCCTCCAGAAGGGATTGTGTGAGAATGCAAGGATATTGAACCCAGGCTAGAGGTGCAGAAGGCATATTCACATGTATGTTTTCATTGCCTTTTTCTTCCATCACCCCCTTCCCCACTCTGTAGTTATTTTACCAGCTGGAGGGGGACATGTGTCTGAAGATAATAGAAAATGGAAAACACAAGGATATTCACATTAAAGAAGGAGAGGTAAATACAGGTTTAAATCTATATGTATTTACAGGAATAGTGTTGGGATGGTTGGAAAAGAACTGCACATATAGACAGAGGATTGATTGTTGCTGAAAAGACATCACATTCTTAGCACTGACTTGTGATGTGGATGTACATTTGCTACATCTTGTGTAGCAAAACAACAACAACAAACCCTGGATACACATATAGCTTTCCCCTGCTCATGAATATAACTTCTTGAGAGTCTAATCTTATTTTATAAGTCTGGCAGTTCAGTAGCAACCACACTTTAAAAAAAAAATTCAGCAGCAAAATTTCTCCACAAAGAGAAAGTAAAACTTAAAACTGCTCTATGAAGTATGGATTATTAATGAACATAGACTTTAAAGGTGCTTTTAGTACCATTTCCTTTTTGATAGAATAAAAGTATTTTTGAAACACATTAAAATACTAAAAGCAGTCTAAAAACAATCCTAGCATCCAGTTTTAAAATGACTAAACAACACTGAATGCCATGCAGAACAGCACTGTTTTGGCTGCCTCAGGAAAGCCTAAAAGAGATGGGGCCAGGCTAAATTCCTTGTGTAAGGAGTTCTACAGTCAAGGTGCTAATACAGAGAAAACCCTGTTATGTGTAACCACCAGATGAAATTCACAAGGTGTTGGGACATGCACCAGGGCCTCCTCTGAAGATCTCAAATTTCTGGCAAGCCCATATGGGTGGAGGTGGTCTTTCAGATATCCTGCCCCATGTCATTTAGGGCTTTGTAGGCCAACAACAGCACCTTGAATTGGGCTTGGAAGCAAATTGAAAGCCAGTGCTGTTCTTGCAAGACCAGTGTTATATGGTCTCTAAAATACATAACCTGCAACCGGTCTTGCTACTGCATTGTGCACTAGCTGCAGCTTTCAAACACTTTTCAAGAGCAGCCCCACATAGAGCACTTTACAATAATCTAATCAGGGGGTAATTAAGGGGTGAAGCAGACAGCCCCTTTGCAGTGTCTTGGGGGTATGTCAGTTAGACAGTGCATGCCTCCAAGCCACTGGAAAGCCACCAGGAAGCTGCCTGCCCAACCACACAGAGGTCAGTTTTTCGGTGCTCCAGCAGTGTGACGTTTAGATGTCGCATGCCGCAGGAACTCTGAAAAGTAGTAGCAGCAGTGGGGAAAAGCCATCATTTTGTTGGCACAAAAAGGAGCAGCTTTCTGCTGCTGCTTTTTGTGCCAGAAAAATGGTGGAATGGAGCTGTGGTGTGCAGTTGCCATGGCCCCAATCCTACATTGGCTGTGGTGGCTTGACACCACCCCTTCTGGGCCATCTGTTTTTTATCCTAAGATGAACAACTGTGGTCAGATCTGAACCAGTTCTAATGTCTTTGCTACAGGATGGCTTCTTCACATGTGTGCAATACTAGCCTAGGCTGGTCTAGTGAAATATTTAATTTTGTCTACTTTTTATCATTTGGTAGGACTGAAACAGGTGGTATAGAATTCATCCCACAGTATAAAATCCAGTAGGTGTGTGTTTAATAGTGGAAGGGACAACATGGGCTTAGTGGATTTATCCTCTTCCCTCTACATCCCAGCTCCATATGCATCTATGCCCAAATATTTATATGGGTACAAAACAATAAGAGACAATGTCATCCCACTCATTCGACCCAATATCTAACAAGTACATACAATGATGAAGAAATATAATTATCTTTGAAACCCCTTTGTGTGAGCAATATGTTTCCCTTTTGTTTATGTTCCTGGAACACAAATTATACCAACTTCTGATGTGTTCCACAGCGCAGAGATAGCATGCTTACTTCTACTTAATCATGTCTACCTGCAGTTATGCTTTTTATCTATAATGGAACATTAATATATCCATATGCAATCTGTCTACTGAATCTGGGAGGGCTTCATTAACAGGCTGGGAAAAGCAGGAGCGAGAATGTCTACTTCGTTGGTAGTGTTAATGAGAACATAGTTGCCAAGAAATACACATATGTCTCCAACAGCTGAGAGAAAGCAATTTAAAACAAGGGATGATCTAAAGGGGGGGGAGTAAAATTCCAGCTATTGTTTTTCTTACTGTTTCAACTTTTTCCCTGCTCCCTCACCCCACTTTTTTTTTTCTGGGCAGATGTTCCTCTTACCAGCCAGGATACCACATTCTCCCCAAAGATATGCAAATACTGTGGGGTTGGTTATTGAGAGGAAACGATTAAAGACGGAAACCGATGGGCTCAGGTGAAAACATAATTTGCCTGTATATTTGGTCCTCTTACTATAAACTACTTTGGGAATGACTGGACTGGGAAGCAGTAAACAAATAGTTTAATAAATAAATGTGAGGAAGACATGGAAAGTGATGTGTGACAGGAAGTCTTCCATACAAAGACCTGTGTTTGCATGCATACAAATCTTGCACATTTTGTTTATCTAGTTCAATTCATTGAGCAAGTTACCTGTTTCCAGTGAAGGGAATTCATCATAGGATTATAAGAGGCTGCTTAAGTTAGGCCTAGGGATAGAAGGAATATTTGAAAAAACATTCAACATCTTTTCCTTGGATGTCAGGAAACCCTGATGAGGGGACTATTGTACTGATGAGAATTTTTGCAGTCCTTGAACTATTCTGTGCAAAATTTGTACTTTTTGTACAGAAAACAGCATTTTCTGTGCACAAAGTAGAATTTTCTGTGCAGGAATTATTGTTTTCTGCACAAAACATGCAAATTTTGTACAAAGTAACCCCAAGACACCAAAGAGTCTTCAAAAACTGTGCTCAAAAGTTCTTTAAAAAAAAATCTTACATCAGGATGAAAATTACACAATATATCCTTTCAACTTTAGTTAGGCCATTGATCCCTTAAGTTCATTATTGCGAACTCTTGATTTATAGCACTTCTCTGGGTTTTCTAGTGAAATTTTTCCTAATCTCACCTGGAGATATTTGGTAGTCCCTGGTACTTTCCCATCGAAACACAAAATAGGCCTAATCACTCTTGCTTCTGAAATCTGATTAGATCAAGTGTTTTCAGGGTGGTATGGTTGTCAGGATCTGATCATGGAAACACTAATAGCCATAGCAAATGGGAGGATTTTTGTCTTGGAGTCAATTCCTTTTCTATGGGGTGAAGCAGATGGCCCTGTAGGGTCACACCGGAACCGCAGTGACCCTATAGCCCACTTTCAAAGTGGGCTGTCATCACAGTCCTAAGCCATCTGCCACCAGGAGCCAAGTTATCTCCACTCCTTTTGGGGGCAGCTTTTTGCCCCCTAGAGTGGCCTTGACACAGGTTCCAGCAGCTTTGAGGGGGTGTCATGTAAATGCCATGCTCCCAAAGCATGCAGACACCTCTTAATCTGGCCCATGCATTTCAGGCTTAAGACTCAGTGTTTGCAAGTTCTGATCTGTACACGTGTACACATGCTACCTTTCCCCATGTAACTTTGCTAGATTACTGTAAGATTGGCGATGTGTACCAGTAGGTTGTGCTGTGAGCACAAAGAGTAGAAGGAGAAAAAAATCTCCCACCTGCTGTAATAGAAGAACATCCACCTCAGCCGGAATCCACAGGTGGTTAAGACAGGTACAGCCCCACAGGGTGATGCTCACAGTTTGTGGTTTGCAATTCTACTTCAAGCCACAGATTGGAATCTATTGTTTGGAAGATAGCTTGAGCCATCATTTGTGCAATTTTATAACAATTATAGGGGGATTCAGAAACAGAGGATGGAGTCAGCACATGAAAATTGAAGTGGAGGAAGTATGTGAGCTCTCAGAATGTTCACATTCCTCCAACTAAAGTGAATTTATTTAATTTCATTTTTAAAATATTTTCTTGGCTTTTGGATTATAAAAGTGCTCTGTCCAGATGGCCAAAGAGTTTTTCTCTCCAGGGAATACAGGATGATTTTCAAGAAGAGGACACCACATTTGTGGCATAAACTGGTTTATTGTCTTAAAGTGGTTCATTGTCCTTATTGATTTCTAAATTTGCACTGAGTGATGAGATTTTCTATTTTTCCAAGTGCAGATATTCAAATCAAATTCAAAACACAATGTACTGTATTTGATTTTAAGCTATAATACCTCAGGCCAAAATTCAGCTAGCATACTATATGAAAGAACTATTTAATAAAGGTATTTTCTTCCTTTGTCAGATACTATGTTGGCGAATCAGTCAATGTCCTTTTCGAAAGATGGTTTTACTGTGATGACCTTGGTACCCAACTTAGCCCAATAATGCAAGAGTAAGTCCTCTTTAATGTTGTTCACATAGAATGTAAACTGATAAAATTTTTCATAGTGGTTTTAATTCAGGAGTGTGATTGCAGTCTTTTACCAAAGCAGAGTGGAAACTGAGTGCTCCATGAATTGCATGGGACCTTTAGGGCCTGTGGAATGCACAGTGACCCCCCTCCCTTTAAAGTTTCCTCACTCTCTCAACTTTTTTGGCTGGAAAAAAGTCAACCAACCTTCCTTCTTTATGCTAATAAAACATTTAGAAGAATGCTAAAAGAATACTGGGGGGGGGGGGTACTCTCCAACAACCAGGCCCCCATCCACACCCTAAAGGCAACCATGAGTGACATGGCATTTTACTTCTGGTCACCCAAAATGGTGAGTATAGCATCACAGTGTGGCCCTTAGAGCTCCAAAGGTGGCCAAATGGCATGGTGCATGCCTCCAGATTCACAATATGCCATACCTGACCTAGACCATGAAAATACAGATGCTGTAAAACAGGCATACACAATGTGTGGTTCTTTGGATTTTGTTGGATTGCAATTCCCATCAGGTTTGGGAAAACTCTGATATTTGCCCAAATTTAGTTTTTTAAAAGAGGGGAAGGGGAAACCTGAAATGAGACTGGGCATGCTCAGTAGGTATTGAATGCTGATTGACTCTTGGGAAAACTGGGAAGGAGAGAGAGAGAAAAGAGTTACAGGTGCCCATGGGTGGTTGGCTTGATTTCTGAACAAGAGCAGTCCACGTAATATATCAAGTGTCACATCTAGCAATCAGGTATCCATAATTGCCATCTGTTAAAGAATCTACACTGTAATTATGTTAGTTTCATAAAATCTGGCAGTAGTGGGAAGGATGGGTATTAGATATGCTTAATGTTTGTTATTTCAGATTTTTCAGCTCAAAGCAGTATCAAACTGGAGAGCCCAATCCAGGTAATATAAAATCAAGACAATGATTCAGCAAGCACTAATTATTCTCTTTTTAAAAAAAGTTTAATTAAAATTATATTAAATTAAATTAAAAACTCTCATCACTTTTAATACTGTTTTAAATGAAATTACTACTGCATGAGAAATATTAGGATTTTTTTTCCTCCCTGTGCCAACAGTAAGTCAGCTTGTGCCAAAACAAAAGCGGGGGGGGGGGGGGGGGGGGGGGGGGGGGGGAGAGCATGACTCATATTTTTTAAAGCTTAACTCATTAGGAAAATGGGGACTCTCAGCCTTTCCAAGGTACAATCAGTGTTGCTTCTGAATCCCACGAGGAAACACTTATACGCTGCAGACATTTGCAATAAAAATGCTTTTACTGCTCTTACTAAATTTCAGCTGCATTTCTTGATAACTGCCTTCAAGTGGACTTCGATTTATGGTGACTCCATCAATGAGAGACTTCCAAGTCACACTATCACCAACAGCCCTGCTCAGGTCTTACAGACTCAGGGCCATGGCTTCTGTGATTGAGTCTAGCCATCTGAAATGTGGTCTTTTTTTCCTTTACTACTCCTTTGTACCTTGCCAATCGTTATTGTCTCTTCTAGTGGGCATTCTCATGATATGGGCAAAGTATGCCAGCCTCAGTTTAGTCATCCTTGCTTATAGAGTTCAAGCCCAGTTTACTCTAGGACCCATTTATTTGCATGTCTAGCAGGACACACTATTTGCAACACTAATCTCTAGCAACATATTTCAAATAAGTTTATTTTCTTTCTATCAGCTTTCTTCCAATTTTCACAATCATAGATAAAAATGGGAAATATGATGGCATGGCCCATGCTAACCATAGTATTCAATGATATATCTTAACACTTCAAGATCTTGTCTAGTTCCTTCATAGCTTCTATTCAAGTCCTAGTCTTCTTCTGATTTTTGATTACAAGGTTTTCATCATCTGCTTTAAAGTTATATAAATAATCTGTGGTCATTATTTTTGTTTTCTTAATCTTCAGCTATAAAACTGCTTTTACACTTTCTGCCTCGATTGTCTTCAACAATTATTCCAAGTCTTTGCTATTTTCTTCTAGTACTGTAGTTGGTTTCATCTTCATAACTTAAATTGCTGGTGTTCCTTCCTCCAAATTTATGCCTCCTTCCTCCAAATCTACTCCCAAAAATATGATATTTTTTGACATACAAGTTAAACAAATAAGGCGATGAACTGCAGTCTTGCCTGACCTACTTGTCAGACTGTTAGCCTTACAAAATCCAGCTTTGTACAGTCATCATTATTCCTGAGGGATTGCATTTCTTTCTTTCTTTACCTTCTTTCTTTCAAGGTAGTCAGCTCAACAAGTAAAAATGCTTTCCTAAATGAGTGGTGTGCTCTTAGTCAATAAGGACTTTCAAATAGAAGCTAGACAGCCAGCCACCTCATTGAGAAGCTGCAGTTGGGCCACTACATCAACTCAACCCAGTCCCTACCCCCAACTGAGCCAGATAACAAAGCACCACCGGAGGACCAGGTGGGCAAGTGGAGGAAGGAAGAAGGTGACCAGCCATCTCTGCCTTCCCCAACCATGGAGGAAGAAGTGATGAACTAAAAGAGGGAAGGGGTGGGAATGGGGATGGACTAAAGGAGGGAGGACAAAAGGGAAGGGAAGGAGGAAAACCCAGGGAGTCATAAGGGGATGGGTAGGAAAGCAAACAAACAACAATGGAAGGAATAA
>CM034701.1:366881306-366893735 GCA_020142125.1 Phrynosoma platyrhinos | reverse complement strand
CCATGGTAAACCTATGAATATTGCCATAATTCAAGTATATGCACCAACTACAGAGGCAGAAAAGGAAGAGATTGATAGATTCTATGAAGGAGTACAGGAATAAATTGACAGCACACCAACACAGGATGTCAAGCTGATCACTGGAGATTGGAATACAAAAGTTGGAAGCAAAAAGGGATCAAAAAAGTAGGCAGATTTGGATTAGGGAAAAGAAATGAAGTAGGTGAGCATCTCATAGGTTTTTGTGAAGACAAAATCCTATTCATTGCAAATGCATTTTTCATACAACCAGAAAGAATGCTATACATATGGACATCACCAGATGGTCAACAAAAAAGTCAAATAGATTATATAACTGGAAGTAAAAGATGGCGGAACACTATACTGTGACCAAGACTAGACCAGGTGGCAAAGATCATGAATTACTCATATCAAAATAAGAGTTAGACTCAAGAAGAAAACAAAACCAGTGATTATACCAAAATATGATCTAAATAATATCTCAACAGATTGTACTGACAACACAAGAAACAGATTCACACTACTAAGCATAATAAACTGAGAACCAGAGGAACTATGGTCTGAAGCAAGGGACATAATAAAATACAGACAGAATACAGATGCTTTCAATAAACAAAAAGAAAGATAAAACAACATGGATGACATAAAAAAACTCTACAAGCAATAAAGAAAAGAAGAGAAGAAAAACAAAAAAAATATAAGAGCATTATGAATGCATCAGAATGCAATGGCTTGTGAGGAAAGATAAAGAAAATTACTACAAAGATCAGTGTAGAGAAAAAGAAGACAACTACAAAGAGGGAAGAACATGAGATCTATTTCACAACATCTGGGAAATCAAAAGAAAATTCAAACCAAGGACTAGAATGATCTATGACAATAAAAATAACATAAAAATGACATAATTCAAGAATTCTCTACAGTCCACATTGACAGGGTTAACTCTAGTTCTAACCAACGTATGTCAACAGAAATGGAAAACAAAACAATGGCCAACAGATTGGAAGCGATCTATACATCCCCATCCACAAAAAGTGATAAGAGACTGCAGCAACTATAGGACCATAGCACTGATCTTCTAGGCAAGCAAAATCATGCTCAAAATTCTACAATGTAGACTCCAGCCATACATGGAAAGAGAGATCCCAGAGGTCCATGCGGGTTTCAAGAAAGGAAGAAGCACTAGGGACCACATTGCAAACATATGATGGCTAATGGAGCACACTAGAGAATTCCAAAAGAAAATCAGCATGTGTTTTATAGACGATAGCAAAGCCTTTGACTGCATAGATCGTGAAAGGCTATGGGACACCCTTAAAGACATGGGAGTGGTAGCACATCTGATAGTCCCAATGAGGAGGAATCTGTACTCTGGACAAGAGGCTACTGTCAGAACAGAACACAGAGAAACAGAATGGTTCCCAATTGGCAAAGCACTCAGACAAGGTCGTATCCTTTCACTCTATCTGTTCAACTTGTATGCAAAACATATTATAAGAAAAGCAGGCTTGGACACAGAAGAAAGAGGAGTGAACATAGGAGGAAGGAATATCAACAATCTAATATATGCAGATGACACCATAACACTGGCAGAAACCTCACAGACTTGGAACACCTACTAAGGAAGACCAAAGAAAGAAAGAAAGAAGTGGCAGGCTTAATGCTGAAGATAAAGAAAACAAAAATAATAACCACTGAGGACCTTCACAAGTTCAACCTAGACAATGAAGAAATAGAAATAGTAAAAGAGTTCCCATATCTGGGATCAAACATTGATAGAAATGGGGACTACAGTCAGGAAATCAGAAGATGATTAAGAATGGGAAGGGTGGCTATGAAAGAACTAGGAAAGATTTTGGAATGCAAAGATATACAAGTCAACACAAATGTTAGAATCATACAAGCCATCGTATTCCCTATTACCATGTAAGAGCTGCACTGTTAAGAAAGATTATAGGAAGAAAATCAATTCATTTGATGTGCAGTGCTGGCGAAGAGTGTTGAGGATCCCATGGACAAACAAAAAGACAAAGAAATAGGCCCTAGAGCAGATCAAGACAGAAACTTCCCTGAGACTGTCGTACTTTAGATACATCATAAGAAGGAAGGACTCATTGGAAAAGACAGTAACACTGGAAAAGGTGGAGGGAGGAAGGAAGAGAGAAAGGCCACAAGCCAGATGGATGGATTCTATTAAGAAGGTTGCAGGTATGGGGCTGCAGGAATTAAGCATAGTAGTGGAGGACACAGGGTCTTGGAGATGTCTCATCCATAGGGTCACCATGAGTCAAGATGGACTTGAGGGCAGTTAACAACAACAACTGCAGATCACCAGAGATCTACCAGTAAATATTTGATTCATTGTATAGATCAATATATTGGGAGCTGATCATACCTCAGCTTGAGAACATGTGCTTAACTTTAGGGGAAAGGTTTTGCCTACAAAAATACCCAGTTTTGAACCCTAGCAGCCCA
The DNA here is from genome assembly GCA_020142125.1 of Phrynosoma platyrhinos. Taxonomy (NCBI): domain Eukaryota; kingdom Metazoa; phylum Chordata; class Lepidosauria; order Squamata; family Phrynosomatidae; genus Phrynosoma; species Phrynosoma platyrhinos. The sequence goes on along the minus strand of CM034701.1, from coordinate 366,891,239 downwards.
TGTACAGCTAAAAAAGATTTCTGCTAGAAAACTAGTACCTGTCTATCAGTATAGAAAATACCAAGTTAGATAGACTAGTTTTCTGACTAAGATGAATAGTTTTGGCTGCTGCCAGATTGCAAAACTAATGTAGTTGGATACTGCTTTAACTGTCATGGTGGTATCCTATAGAATCCTGGGATTTGTATTTTGGTGTGGCACCAGAGCACTCTGACAGAAAAGGCAAAATATCTCACAAAATTACAAATCTCAGAATTCTATAGCATTAAGCCATGGCCATTAAAGCAGTGTCAAACTGCAATAATTTTGTAGTGTAGATGCAGTTTTTGCTATTTTGGCACAATGAAGAGTATACAGTGCTAGGATTGTATTTATTGTCTGCTATCATTGTGAACAGTTTCAAGGAATAAATCTGAAATGAATTTACTGCTGAAATTTCTTTTAGCCTTTCAAGAATCTTCTTTTTAAAAGTCATATATTTCTTACAAAGGTTAGTACAAAAAGACACATTTTGTTTCACAGTGTTCATGCTTTTCCTGACATCCTCTATAAACATGCAGACAAGGTCTTTTGTGGTTCAGTTCCCATGGTAAAGCATTAGGAGAGCTCTCTTGAGATTATTGTTTATGCATTGCCTCTTTGGACAGCCTCTCAGGTGTGTGTACTGCATAAAAAGAGATGAGTTGTTATGGTGATTATTTCCCTTCCTCTTAAAAAAAAAAAAAGCCTATTATAAAAGTCTATTTTCCTTCTCAGTTTTAGTGCAAACAAACCAGGCAAGGGCTGGCTTGTTCAGCACCAGAATCAGGGTATAACTCACCAGTTACTCATAATCTTCCTGGAATATCCAGAGCCCTTCATTTTAGTGCAGCAGGTGCAATCAGCTGGCTATTGTAGGAACAGGCAATGCAAAAGGTTCAGGATAGCTCCAGAACCAGAATACTCCAGGCTGTCCTGTGCCAGTGCAGACAGGACCATATACAAATAAACAGTAGCATGTGGCCAAACATCTAGGACCAATTTAATACTAAGCAGTATCTAGAATAAAATGTGCTCACAACAAAATTATGGAGACGGATATACTTACAGAGGATTGGGAGGTGTGGGGTAAGGAAAGTATATACAATAAGAATAGCAAACTAATAATGTCATCTCATATATCATGAGCCATGAAAAAAGCCTATGTTTTAATACTGAAAGTTGTTACGTATCTTATATTTCTTTTTTTTTTATCCCAGCTACACTTACTAATTTCATTTAGTAATAAACTAGCCTGAGAGTCCTACACATTTGGTACTTATTTTGTAAATTTTTGGTCATTAATAAAGGAATTGTCCTCTCAATGTCTTGATTTTTTTTTATTCTAATAGAGCAGTGTGGCTGCAAACATTATGACAATTAACTGTCACCTATGACCCACAGAAATCAAGATACATCAAGTTAGCTAACCAGAAAGCCTAAAGCTAGAACTTTCCAGCTCTTAGCCTACATGCTAATTCACAAGAATTTTTAAAACAAACATAATCATGCAGATACAGTGGTTCCACTTGGTGAGCATGATTAGGGCCTTGTCTAAGCCAAAATAAGGTCTTGTGGTGTCAACTGATAATCTGGCAGACAGAGGGCCAGTACAGACCAGCACAATACGCCGGTTTCCTGCTGGCTTTGGGGCATGGCGTATGCATGACCATACCTCAAAGCCACCCTGAAACTGGCATCATGATGCCCCACTGAGCACACAGTGGGCAGTGTTACTGCACTATGATGGCACGGCGTTTAGATGCCGCATGCTGCAAGAGCATGGAAAAGTTGCCGCTGCAGCAGAAAAGCTGGCTTTTGCTGGCTCAAAAAGGAGCAGCTTTCTGCTGCTTCTTTTTGAGCTGGCAAATAGCCATATTGGGGCTGAAGTGTGCGGTTGTCATGACCCCGATCTGGGGCTCAATGGGGTGGTGTCAAGCCGGTCCTGTGGGGCAGTCTGTTTCACCCTGGAATCTGCCAAAAACTGATAGAAAACTGATTATTTTCCCTGACACCTCTGCCTATTTTGTAAGCTCCTTGGAATAAAGATCTGTCACACCTGTCCTTTGTAAAGTGTTGTGTATAGAAATGGCATGTTTCAAGTAGTTAAGACACTCTGTTGATTACAAGATCAGCAGGTTGACGGTTCAAGACCCAAGTGCTGCATAATGGGGTAAGCTCCTGTCACTAGTCCCAGATTCTGCCAACCAAGCAGTTCAAAAACATGGAAATGCAAGTAGATAAATAGGTACCACTTCAGTGGGAAGGTAAACAGCGTCCTGTGCAATCATGCTGGCTACATGATCACAGACTAGTCTCTGACAACGCTGGCTGTTCCGCTTAGTAACAGAGATGAGTACCATCCCCCATTGGTCAGACACAGCTTGACAACCTTGTCAATAGGGAATATCTTTACCTTTTAAATAAACCATAACTTTTCTTCTGCTTCTTTAAACATTTTAAAGACAGTACCTCATGTTGTAATGCCATAACTGTTTGACATTTCCAAATGTAAAAATATCAATTGCTGTTAAGCTTGTATATGGAAGGAATGGGAACCTTTATAAGAATACTAACTGTTTTAAGGATTTCCAACAAAATTGGCAACACCTTGCTTAAATTTTTTGATTAAGAATTATTTTGGTCACACTAATAACAAAAATTATAGTTTATGATTTAATGTATTTTCTTATCTGCCAAGCTTTCTCCTGAATTGCCAACCATCTATCATGACACTACCTGGTCCTCACCAGCTCATTTGTGCACAAGAACAGCATGAGGACTAAACTACTCTCTATGCTAAATTTGTTTAACATTTAGCAGATCTTTTCCCTTTTTTTTCTTTCTGGTAAGTGTACACTCCTCTGAACTGGATCAGGACCAGGACATGGATGAATTAGGCTTTAGCCTTCTCCCAGCTGGTTTTTATTACAACATTTACTTCTTTGAGACCAGACAACCATACAAGTGATATAGAAATGAGTGTTTATCTTTCCATTTCTCAAGAACATTCACATATGTGTAGAAGCTTGATTCACATGATCCTTTTCTTTTAAAAAAGGAAGGGTAAGGTCATGCACGTATATGCCTCTGTGAACATCACATATTTTCTGTAGGGTGGAAGAGAGCAGATATGTCCATTCTACCACGCAAATAAGCTCTAAGAAATGTATTTCTTAGGCCCTGTGGCTGAAGCAAGCTAACTGTTCTCTCCAGTTCCTGGTTCTCATCTTTTTTTCACTGTACTTACTTTGCATATCTCCCTGCCACATGCATTCTTTATTATGTGGAACCACAGATTTGAAATCTCAAAATCCCATATCTAAAGGCAATACTCTGTCAGGATGGAAAGAATGTTAAGAATGTTTGACAATATTTTTAAACTTGTCAAAAATGTGTTCTTCATGTTTTGGGTAACCCCAAGAAGAAGAATCCAGGACTGATTAAAATCTTTGCAGTTTGGGAGCTATTCTAGACAAAACTCACACATAATATTTTTTGTGCAGAAAAAAAATATTTTGCATGCTGGAATTATAACATTTCTGCCTAGAAAAATCTTTTTTAAAAAAATGGAAACTGCTGTTTCTCTGCAAAAATATCATATGTAAATTTTGTGCAGAATAAGTCCTCAGCTACAGCATTTTTTGTGCAGAAATATTATTCTTCACAAATGTTGCTGGTGCAGAAAATGTCTTTGTTTTGTCATTCAAGTAAGATGTGCAAATATAGGGCAGAATAAACCCCAAACTGCAAGTAATCTTTGTAAGCTGTGTACTTTTCAAAGATTTTCTATCAGCAGGCTGTAAATTGATCAAATTACCTGTTGCTTCCTATAAGAATAAAATTAGTGAAGAATCACATCCCTAGCAGTCTATTTCAGGTGCACAGAGATTATCCTAGGCAACACAGCTAATGCTGAATGTTTTCTGCTTATACTGTTATTTATGATATTTCTAGGTGAACTTTTAGCTTTGCATACCATACATATGTGTTTTGAGATTTAAATTATATAGTTAGGAGGTATATGTTAGCAGTGGGAAATATGTGGCCATCCAGGTTTTGTTGAACTACAACTCCTATCCCTGATCATTTGCTATGACACTGAAAGTTGTAGGATTGCTTTGCATGGCCTATAGGGATTGTGTGAGCTGCAGTTCAAGAACATCTGGAGAGCCATATGTTCCCCAATTGTACACCTGTAAATGATTGGAATTGGTGAGAGGGGGAAAACAAACAAACAAACAATAGGCCATTGGGAAAGAGATAAAATCATTATAATCTTAAGGTTCTGTATGCTGTAAAACTATGCCAATTATTTTAACAACATGACTTGGTATTGGTTTTCACATGCTGGCTTCTTTTAATCATAATTGTTTGACCATGTTCTTCCAAGAGAAACTGTTTTGCAGTGCCTATTTCATTCTGCAAACAGAGACAAGCCCCATGTGCTAAAAGATGGTCAACTGTTTATTAGTGTTTTAAAAAGCTTTTAAAAACACTAATAGACATTTGACCATCTTTTAGCACGTAGAGCTTGTCTCCTCTTTGTTTGCTGCTAGGCTATATGCTTACAGTTCCTTACCTATCTTATTTCATTCTACCACAATGCAGGAAAGTTTTAAAGTACATTAAAAGAATATACTATAACCACTACACCAGTATACCAGTATAAGTACACTGCTGATGATTACATGATTGCCTTATGTACTTAATCAATAGTCAGGATATCCCTGAGATACTGTGTCTATTTCTGCATTCATTACTTTAAAAGCATGCTCAAAGCATATTATAAAAGCATCCTGTGGCTTTTGAGATGTAACACTGTGGGGCAGAAAAGGCAATTTCTATGCTTATATTTAATTAAAGACTAAAGCTAATTTCACAGGGCACATACCTGAAACTACCTGAAAGGCCTTTGAAATGGCAGCCAATATTTCAGACATTTTAAAAACATTCAGGAAGAACAGTACATTAAATACAGTATATTAAATGTGGAAATCCAACAACTAGGACAATAAAGTCTCCATAATGTTATCTAATAACCAGTAGGATGATAATGAACAGGAGTGTTGAGCGTGTCAGTTTAATTCTGCTTATATTTGTGCAAAAGTAAGATTTTTAAAGTGTCAAAGAATGGATAGCAGCAAGCAGTCACTGGTGGAATGTAGATGTTGAGCTGTTTCAAATCTCATTTCCTCCATGAACCAACAGATGTTCCATGGCCAGCCCTATCATATATCACAGTGAACCATTTTCACAGAAGCCAAATTGTAAAATTAGTAGAATATTTGTGACTTCCAACCACCTTTCCAAGCTGTCACTTTGCTTCATTTCCCCTTTTTGTCCTCAAGATTAGCATGCATTTCCATTGACTGCTTCCACATAAACACTCACTAGTGCAGGCTGTGTGGCTGGCTGGCTGGGAGGGATACCTTCTGTTTGGACTGAATGCAGATGTCACTACAATTCATAAAGAAGAGAAAGGCAAGCTGGTTGGTGGGAAATCAGACCAGAGAGTAGTTACCCACAGATGCAAGCTATAAATGGGACACCAATACAGATTTCTCCCAAGTATTGGCTGCAATCCAACATCCACTCAGCTCAGGGTAGATATGTGCATACAGACATAGCAGTAAGCATTCCCATTCAGAATAGCAACATTGTGCAACAGATGTCAATAATTATTGCTATTGTGAAAATGGAAAATAACATGCACAACTACACTGTGCAAAATGGAACTGCAAGGTGAAATGTAAAACAGCAGTATGACAAGCACAACTCAATGCACACCATTGCTGAATGCAGAACTTTTCCACCATCACTTTCAGCAGAATAGGTCTGTTGCACTGTTCAGCATTCATATGTCACTAACAGGGTACTGGTCATTATCTGATAAAGCATTGTGGGATGCAGGACAACTGGATGCAGGACAACTGTTTCTCCCTTTGGTGTCAATAAGTATTGCGACATCCCTATCAGGGTAAAAAAACAACAACAACACATGATACAGTTGACTGACAATTCTACATAACCCCTTTCTTCTCAAGGGGTTTATTCACAGGTAAACATAAGATTACAGCCTGAGTTATGTGTGAATTTACATATATCAATTACACATAACATATGTAAATTATACATAAACATGTATGGTACATGGTAACACATGTGGTGCAACCGAGCATGGTGGGTCACTGCTGGAGATGAAAGGCACAAGTTCAAGCCATGAAAGTTTTACTCATTTCAGCAGGAGAACTATTTTCTCCCACTGAAATCAATGAGAGATGATAATGCTTTATTCTTAACCACTCTTCCCCATAGGGAGCAGTACATCTTGAGTCATCCAGACTATTTTAGCCATTCAGCAACCCCATAAAACAATTACAGCTACATTGCAGCAGAGCCAGCTCAAAAGTGCTTTGCTTTCGAAAAGAGCAGCATTTTTAAAGGGTGCATTTAAAATATAAAACAGATTGAGTGTACATCACTTAAAAAACTGAAACCTGTTGGGGATACAGCAACTTAAGCATGCAGAGTCTTTCTAGGAAAATAGTTGCATGTCTATGATAGTATATTGTTTTATGACCCCTCATTTCCTGCTCCTCTAAGAGCACACTTTTCTTTGTCCCTGGAAGGATCACCATTATCTTGTTCCTTTGTTCTTTGACCAGAAAGCATGGACTCAGAAAGCTGATATAAATTTTCTTTGCAAGCATGTAAATCCTTCCTTCTACCTCATTTTCTTTGCAACATAAAGCTGGATGTGTGTATATGCATACACATGATTTTGTAAGTTAACTATTTTTTTTTCTCTCTAAAGATTTTGTGTTGATTCTTTTTGGGCAGACATGTGGGTATGGGAGAAGAATAAGAGTGGATTAGTATGCTTTCCTGCTGACACACTTTCTGCTGTGTTTACTTCGCTGGTGAGATTAAATCAATCTCTCCTATTTTCCTGAGCTTTCTAACAAATCTCAAGAGAAAATTCCAACAAAACCAGCATCCACTTGGAGTAACACCCATTCCATAACAACCCAGAAAAATTGTCAATGCCTAAATAAAAATGCCTTTGCCTGCTGGTAAAACAACAACTGGGAGGGAGCCAGTGAAGACTCCCTTTGTGGGGAGTTCCCTAGTTTGGGATTAGCTTTCCAGAAAAGTCCTCTGGGAATGCCAGCTCCTCTACTCATCCAGCAAGCACATAATACTCTTGGCCAGTCAAAATATTTTAGCGCCTCAGGATGTAGTTTCTACAAGCAATTCTTGATCTCACTAACAATAGATTAAAGATTGCACAATAGATTGCTCAACAATAGATTAAAGATGGTTTGTTGAATAATTCTGTTCTACCTTACTCAGTCTGTTATAACACGACAAGATGGTTCTTAGGTTCTTGCAGACTGGATGATCATTTAAATTTTAATTCTTTTCAATTTAAAGAATAAATGTTTTAATCTTCTAAAATATAACACTATGTCAATAATATAGTGCTTAGCTTTTTTGATTAGTTTTATGATAAATGCTGATACTAACATATGAAGCAATTAGAGTATATATTGTCTCTATTCATCACCACCCTCTTCTTTTTTCTCTCTCCTATGTTTATAGATGAACTTTTAAAAGAAACACCTTTCCCACTAAATGACACCAGGGTTATGAATCCCTTTTGCTTTCAAGTGTGGCTGAATGATCATCGAGAAGATCTAGTTCAGAAGAAGTGCTTGAAGCTTTTTGAGGACAACTTTGAAACTGAGGTAAATCTTTTCAATAGTCAGAGCTGATTCCTTTTCAAGTGAACGCATAGTCTCCTGTTCAGAGATAGCTCTTATGTTTCATCTAGGGGTGCATTTACATTGTAGAAATAATGCAGTTTGTCACAACTTTAATTGTCATGGTTCCTTCCTACAGAATCCTGGGATTTGTAGTTTTGTGAGATACCAGCATTTTTTGGCAGTGACAAAACCCCAGGGTTCCATAGAATGGAGCTACAGCACTTAAAGTGGTGTCAAACTGCATTATTTCTACAGTGTAGATCAGGGGTCGGCAAGATTTATTTACCTGGGGCTGGTCGCTGGTCCCCAGGTCTTCCACCAGGCCGGGGGGGGGATGGCGGTGCACGCGCTCACAGCCCCTGCCGGTGCTTGCACTGGCGCCAACCCCCATCGCCTTTGTGTGCGCCGCCGCCTCCATTTTGTTTGCCAAAATGGTGGATGCGACTTGTTTGTGCATGTGCTGAGTTGTGACTGCCATTTTGTTTTCCAAAATGGCGGCCGTGGCTTGTTCACGCATGCACAGGAGTACTGCGCTTGCAGAAACAAGTTGCGGCCACCATTTTGGCAAACAAAATGGTGGCTGTGATGTGCATGGCAGTGGCAGGCGGTGGCGGCGGTAGGGGCCAGTCAGCAGGAGTCGGCAGGCCGGGTGCGGCCTGCGGGCTGTAGGTTGCCGACCCCTGGTGTAGATGCACTGTAGGACACAAGCAACCAAAGACATTTTACTGCCCAAGATGGAGGGACAGCAAATGTTCCCACCCCAGACTCTAAAGCCCTAGTTTCGCCAAATTACTTGCAGAAAACTTCATAATTGCCTCTTCTTAAATAATTATGAAATTTCTGTTCTCTTGCGATTACCCCAAATCATCTCACCCTAGTCAATAGCAGAATTGTTCATGTGGGAATGAACTTTGGGCACTGCCCCATTAAGTACAATCTAAACTCTAGATCACAGATTGGAAAGATTAATTGTTTAAATTACAATTTCAGGAACTACCTAGCAGGGAATTTAGGGAACTGTAATCTAAAAGTCAGGTTTCCAAGTTCTGCTCAAGAATCTATACTCCTCCACCTACCTAGGAGAAATTTGTCAGGTCCTCTCCAAATGTGAGTCTTACCAAAAAGCTGTACAGAAACTTTCTACTTTTTAATAAATCCATAATGTTCCATTACATTTGTGTACCTGAATTCAGCCATCAAGATTTACAAGGGCAATACAAGGCCAAACTACAGGAAGAAGTTTTTGGAGTTAGTTGATATGAGCTTTTTGGCATGATAAAACAATGTCAAGGAACAAAATGTGTGCCTCAAAAAATCATTTATTGATCAGTCTGTTTTAAATTATATAGTCCCATAGCATCCCACCAATGGCATAAAGAGAATTTAAGTTTGAAAGAACGTAACAGTTTCTGTTAAGAAATCTTCAACATGAATTTGGCAAGAAATTATTTGCTACATCTTTAGATCTCTTTTCCCCTGCCTCTTGTATTTGTTCATCATCTAACTCTTAAGCTTATCGCATAGCACTTAAAGAACAGGAATGGAACTGAATGGAACAGAATGGAGCAAAACGCATTTTACTGCAAGGGAGAATGCCACCAATGCCACCGGGAGCCCCCAAGGCATTCCCCATCCGTTCATGGCAGCCAATTTTTGAAGGATGGTTCAAAATCATTCTTCAAAATCAGCTGCCAGGAATGGCTAGGGAACACCTTGGGGACTCCTGGGGCATCGGTGGCATTCTCCTGTGCAGTAAAATGCGGTTTTGCTCTGTTCCGTTCTGTTCCCATTCTGGTAAGTGCCGTGTGATAAGCTTATAAGTGTTGTTCTCTCTCACTGTTGGCAACTTGACAAAACATAGGCAAGGATCTTTCCTATATTGCTACCTGATATCCAGCATGCTGTAGTGCAGTGATTCCCAAACTCTGGTCTTCAAAGTGTTTTGGACTTCATCTTCCAGAATCCCATACCATTGGCCAAGATGGCTGGGACTTCTGGGAGCTGAAATTAGAAACATCTCGAGGACCAGAGTTTGAGAATCTCTGCTTGCATTTTGAATTGGGACTCCAGGAGACTGAGCCATGGAAATGTATTGAGAGACCTTAGGCATGGAACATTCTTTCAGTCTAGAATCATAGAATCATAG
>CM034701.1:366822068-366831473 GCA_020142125.1 Phrynosoma platyrhinos | reverse complement strand
AAAAAAAAAAAAGACACTTTCCACTGGATCAGCCGGGGAGGGAGGAGAGCGTGGGTGGGGGCCTGGAGCGCGGCCACCTGCCTGCCGCCTGCCGCCTGCCGCCTGCCGCCTGCCGCCTGCCGCTGCCGCTGCCGCCGCCGGGAGAGGCTTGTTGGGGCCTCTTTTATGGCCCTGTTCTTCTGCCGGGGAGGGAGGAGAGCGTGGGTGGGGGCCTGGAGCACGGCCGCCTGCCTGCCGCCTGCCCCTTGCCACTGCCGCCGCCGCCACCGCCATTGTGCTATTACTACAATCATAAAAGTTCCCCAATCATGCTTTACCAAGCAGGAGCCACTATGAGATATAGAGGCTATATAGCAGTAATTTCTTTTATTGATCAGTGGAAAGCATAATGATGTTTCTACTTCTTTCCTGCCAGTGATCTCCAGTGTGAGAAGGAATTGAGACAGAGATTCTGCTTTTGATTGTCACACCAGAGATCATTCGTGGGAATGGAAACATCACTATGCTGTACCCCAATCAATAGGAGAACAGACCTCTGTTAGTCATCATAGTTGCTACCCAGTAAAGCAGAACTGTATGGGATGGGTGAGCCAGGAGATACTACAATGAGTTGAAGCAGAAAGGCAGAAAGGAGTGGTTAGAAGCCAGTCCCAGCCTGATTGCCACAGGGCCATGGTGAACACATGCTGCAACCGTGAGGGTGCCTCCTGTCACGTCCCCAAATAGGAGTGCAAAAGATCCGATCCTTTTGAGGCTGGTTTTTGGCTCCTTTAGCAGCCCCATTGCAACCCCAGGGTGGCTTCTGGGCACTTTGGGGGCATGCATTGCGTAAATGCCACACATCCAGATCAGCTGTAAGACATTCCTGTCTGACCTTCTATTTTGGGCCTAAGTTAAGTACTCAACTAAGGGGGGTTGCAGATTGCCAGAAATAGTGCACTTTTAGGGTTAGGGTTAGTGCTAGGGAATCATGGGAATTTTTTTCTGAGACATTGAGCCTTCTCTGTCAGAGAGCTCTGGTGCCACAATAAAATACAGTTCCCATGATTCCCTAACCCTAACCCTAAAAGTGGACTCAATTTGCACTATTTCTGGCAGTCTGCAACCCCTCTAAGTAGCTATTCTTGGATTTCGAGTATTATATTTTATTACTTAATATCTTCCTTCTGTCTCCTCAGCCAACTTTGCAACATCATTCTCTCTTTCAATGCACACATAAATCCTTTCACTCACAGTTTGAAATGACCTTTCACTCACCTCCCAGAAGCTGCACTGTTTGTGAAATCCTAGCAATTCTTCCAATCTGAATGTGGTGGACTCTCATTCTTTGGCAGTTTTTAAACAGAGACTGGATGGCTATCTGCCGGGGGTGCTTTGATTGTGTGTTCCTGCATAGCAGGAGGTTGGATTGGATGGTCTTGTGGTCTCTTTCAACTCTATGATTCTATGATTCAGTTTCAAATGGTGGGATGGCCTTTGCCCAATCAGCTTGTGCTGTTTCTGATTCCAGGATCCCATATTGCTGGGCATACAGAGTAATTAGCAAGTAAGTACATTTCTATACTGCTTACCGATGTACTAAGTGGTTTACAAACTATAAGCGAATTGCACCCAACAAGCTGAGTACTTATATTAGCATCCCACAGAAGGCTGCCAGAGTGAGTTGACCTGGAGCATATGGCTGGTATTGAACTCACAACCTTGTGGCTTGTGAGTGGCAGTACATGCAGTACAGGCATTTAACTATTCTATGAAAGGGAACATGAAGCATAGAACATTAATTCATTCTCCTGTTAAGCCCAAGATTTTAATTGTTATAACCACAAGGATCACTCTTTTGAAGCAGATTCCTTGAAATGTCGACAGCATAGTCCTTTTGAGATGGCATACACTCCTCCTCAAATTTTTGAGTGTGAAGCTGACCCTGCAAAACACTTCTGCCATGCTGTAAAGGTTTATCATGAGAAAGGTGAGAAACTGCTTTCTTCTACTTTGGGCATAATTATGAAGTTTTTAACCATCAAACAATAAAATGAGAGCAAAGTTGGCTATGCAGGTAGCAGTAATGTTACCTACTGATTCAATTCTTAAGTATTCTCTTCTCTCACTTTTTTTAAATTTTGCAGTTGCACCAAAAAGCCCAATTGTGTCAACTGATTTTCATAAAAAGATATCTACAACAGTGTAGGTTTGTACAGTCTTGGTACACTGATATCAAATTGGTAGGAAGTTGTTTTAAAAGCTGGCAATACTAGCAACGCACTTGGATGGCTAAGCCTTCTTCACTTGAATAAATAGGCAATACCTTCTCCATTCTCTGTACATGCTTTTAGAATGGAGAGCTGATCTTAGAAACATCCTAGATTCTAATAATTTGTCCCATTGCAACTGCAAAATGTACCTTTACTTCCTTGCATCAAATAAAGCAGTTTGAAACCACTTTAACAGTCATGGCTGTATCCAACAGAACCTTGGGATTTGTAATGTGAAGTCGTAGGCTTTCATAGCCGGCATCCATAGTTTTTTGTGGGTTTTTCAGGCTGTGTGGCCATGTTCTAGAAGAGTTTCTTTCTGACGTTTCACCAGCACCTATGGCTAGCATCAACATAAAAACACACACTTCACCTGACAACCACTCCTCCCTACCCAGGTTCTCACAGTATATATAAACCCATTCCTTTCCATTCCAGTTTTCTCTGAAGATGCTAGCCACAGATGCTGGCAAAACGTCAGAAAGAAACTCTTCTAGAACATGGCCACACAGCCTGAAAAACCCACAAAAAACTTGGAATTTGTAGTTTTTTGAGGCACCAGAGAGCTCCAACAGACCTAGAAGAATATCTGCCCAAACTACAAATCCCATGATTCCACAGAATGGAGTCATGACATTTAAATTTGTGTCAAATGACTTTTATTTCTTCAGTGTGGAAGAGTTGATGACATTTCAAATAGTCTGGGCCCAAACTATATATTTAACCTCTTCCCTTTCTTTAAAAAAAACCCCAACAACTAAAGCATGGTGCTCAAGCACTTGGTCAGCCTGAAAAGTGTTCCCTGGTCCCATAACCATTGTCTACTCTTGCTCTAGAGAAGTGCTTTTAAAGCTAATTGATGTAATTTTCAGCATTTTTCCCCCAAGGATTAGTACCATATTTCTGCCCATTGACAACAGCTGTTTCTTTCTTTCCTGGAAATTTGTTTCAGATGAACAGTCAATAGCTCACAGACTGTTTACAGTTCATGGACCACCACTTTGAACATGACTGCTCTAGAGAACAATGGCAAACCTCAGTAGTCAAAACATTTCAGTGGTATCACTTTGGGAAAACTAGTAGGAAAAAGAAAGTATATATGAAAACACTTATTCTTTTCTCCCCGTCTCCATTTGTTCTTCATAAAAATATCATAGGGCATCTCCTGGGGACAAGAAAAAGCTGCATGCTAAAAGACAATGCAAGCTGTGATGTAAAAACAACTAACCCAAACAATAAAGAGAGGGTGGAGTATTTCTGCTGCGAAAATGAAGACTTCTGCAATGATCACTTATAAACCATGCTGAAAGCAACTTCAAGTTCCTCCTGGCACTGATATAATGTTCTTCTTCATGTATTCCTCTCTTTTTTAACCCTCCAGGTGAACCCTGTTCAAATGCTGGGTCATCACTATTTATTTTCAGTTTCTTTTCATCATGCAAACTATTTAAAGTTAGGTCTGTGTATGTGTTTCCAAACTTTCATAAGCAAGGAAGACAGTACCTAACAGAGAATGCCATGTACTTTCAGTTCTTAAAAATAAGAAGCAAAATGCCTATCTCTAAGTTTCAAATGAAATACCTGTATAACACAGTCACCCTAATGCAGTTAGCAGGTACACGCATCTGGATGGAAAATGGTTCAAACTAGCTCTTTCATGTGTTCTTCCTTGCTTTTTGGCTTACACTCTTGAGTTCCTCTGGAAGGGATGGGGTCAGAGAATGGAATATGAATAACTTTGCTTATTATCTAGCCTGACCTTTTTTATGTGACTCCACAAAAATTGAGTTGAGGAGTCAGGCCTTCCCAGAATAACTGCCCGGCTAAACGGAGGCGATCTATTATTTACCCCCCTGGCCACCATGGCGTGTCACCCAGTATTGTTTTTATTGTATTTTAATTATGTTGATTTTAATTCCAATGTAGTTTAATTCTGTTTTAAGGGGTGGGAGGGCTAGGGCATGGGATAAAGGTGTTTTAACTGTTGTTTTTTAAATTGCAATACGCTTCCTCAATTGCTAAGCAGAGGGGCGGGATACAAATAAAATATTATTATTATTATTATTATTATTATTATTATTATTATTATTATTATTATTATTATTATGTAGTGGAGCTTACAGAGTAGGGTCCAGGGAGGAAAGGCAGCAGAAATCACTTTCTTCCTTCAGTGTTTCAGGTGCTGGTATATTAAAAGTCCTTCCTCAATGGAAGGACTCTTTCTGTTTGCATATCTTGAAAGGATGAAAATGTAAGTGAGTAACAATTCAGTGGTTGGGAGCTGCATTCTATAAGTTGTATTATGTTATGTGCAGCTGTTAATTTTTCAGGTCACATTATTGCCCAATATTTGTTCTCAGTCTACTTCTCACATCCTAATTTCTGTCATTCCCACTACTGGTCAACTACTGTAGGAGAATCTTGCTCACCAGTCACAGTATATGTGACTGCAGAAAAAGCAATCCCACCTAAACATTAGAAAGAATCTCCTGACAGTAAGAGCTGTTTAACAGTGGAATATGATGCCAGTGTAGTCTCCTTCATTGGATGTTTTTAAAGAGAGTCTGGTTGGTCATCTATGGGGGGGGTGCTTTGAGTGTGTATTCCTGCATGGCATGAGGTTGGACTAGATTGCCCTTGGGGACTTTTCCAACTCTATGATCCCATGATTATATATAATTACAGTAGTCTAGCCACAGCAAAGTTACACCAAGGACATGTCTACACCAACCACATAATCCGGGGCCAGGTTAGAGCATTCATTATACCCTGGACTAGCCCTGGATGGACCAAGATGGTGACCACAAATACTGGGATTAATCTAGTGTGATGCCACATGGCTCATGGGCCAATCAGGCCAAAACCTTCTTGGCCCCCCTGGTCCAGTCTCCTCAGAGTAGCTGCAACTGCTGCAGGCTCACTGACCAAGCAGCTCCCTGTGAGACCCTGTTCTTGCTGCTGGTTCTGGTGAGGTCAAAATAGACTATCCATGGGATTAATCAAGAGTGAGCCCATCCTTGTTGATCAGATGGCAGGGTGCCCTATTCTGATCTCAGCAGAAGTGACAGGAATGACTAGTCTCTTGCATGGAGCTCCTTGGTTGGTGAGGCAGTTATGGTGGTTCAAAAGAGGATCCATCCCCTTCCCTACACTGCTCTGCACAAAGTAAGGGAGATGGTGCCACATTCAAATAACTGAATCATGCTGAATTTGGACCTAATCTCACTGTCAAGACAGTGGAATTCTGGAGTAAACCACGGATCCTCTTAAACTGGATTAATAACTTAAAACAGTGGTTTTGTTACTGATGTGGCCATGTGTCATCTGGACAGATGGCACCAGGACTGAGGTGACTATAGACTAGACCTGGGTGGCACAAAAATCAAGCAAGTATTTCTGGGGATGTATGTAGATGCAGATTGTTTGTTGGCTTTAGACCCTTGTACAATGTCCTAAAAAACAAGCATTTGTGAAATTGTTGAGTCAGCATAACATGTGTTGCAGAACTCTGAACAGAATAGTACTCTTATGTTACTTTCTTTAAAAAAAAAAAAAAAAAGCACAGGCACTTACACTGTGGTATTTACTCCACTATCAGAAACCCAGAAAATCCCAGCTCTGGTGTTTCCACCAGAGCTTTCTGCTATTATTTCATAGCTGTTTTGCACCTTTACCAGGTTTTCTATTCCTGGCTAGAACTATTTCTAATTCTGGGCATGGGGTAAATAGGAGTGGCTCTCTTGAAACTGTTTGTGTATTCAAATGCTGAATGAAGTTGGAAGCACAAATGATTCCCTTACCCTGCTCAAAATCTAAGGGGTGTCTCACCTTCAGAAGACAAATCTTTTGCACTGCAGCACAAATGCCTGGGTTTGGCTGCAGAATGCAAACTAGTGGGATTGAAAGAAGACTATGGACCTTATCCCACGCTACTCTCAAAAGTGGCAAGAAACCGATATGAGCATCATTGCAGTACTATAGCGCTAGTATAATATGGCGCTAGCGCTATAATAGCGCTATGGATAAGGTAGTGCTATTGCAATGCCTGCTGAAACCAGGCATTCAAAAGAACCCGAATGATGCTGCATTCCCAGCGGTTTCTTGTTGGATTCTGAGCGACGTCGTGGGATCACCCGGAAAACTATAGCGCTATAGCGCCTGATTCTTAGCCGATTCTGAGCGACGTCGTGGGATCACCCGGAAAACTATAGTGCTATAGCGCCTGATTCTTAGCCGATTCTGAGCGACGTCGTGGGATCACCCGGAAAACTATAGCGCTATAGCGCCTGATTCCATGTGGATTCTTGCTGCTTTTGGCCCCGTGGGATAAGGTCCTAGATCTTGGGATAATACTATCATACTTTGGCCATACGACTCACTAGAAAAGATGATAATGCTTAGTAAGGTTGAGATCATCTGTAGACATGGAGCAATATGTGGACAACACCCAAATATACTTCTCCATGTCTCGGTCAGCAGCCATGATGGCAGATGGCAACTCTCCCCTCAGTCAATGTCTTGAGGCGGTAATGGACTAGATGAGTAAAAACTGAATCCAGATAAAATAGAGGTACTCACAGTAGGGGCCCCCATTGGGTTACAATCTCCAGTCCTGAATGGGGTCATGCTCCCTGCTACGGACTGTATTCGCAGTCTGGTGGTGCTCCTAGACACGTCGCTTCACATGATTTGGCTTCTGCTGATTAGCCAGCTGTGCCCTTTCCTGGAAGTAAAGGACCTAGAAACTGTAGTACGTTCAATGGTAACCTCACGACTCGATTTCTGCAACACACTCTACATGGGGTTACTCTTATACCTAGCCCAGAAACTACAATTAGTACAAAATATGGCAGCCAGATTGATCACTGGGAAATCTAAAAGTGATCATATCACACCTATCTTGAAATCTCTTCACTGGTTGCCTATTGGTTTCCGAGCACAGTATAAGGTGTTGGTGATTGCCTTTAAAGCCCTACATGGCCTGGATTCAACCTACCTAAGGGATTGCCTTCTTCTGTACAATCTGCCCCGCACCCTCATGTCCTTTGGGAGGAATCTACTGCAACCAATAAAAGGTAGATTAGTAGTAATCTCCCAGAGGACGTTCTCTGCCACTGCACCCAGACTGTGGAACACCATGCCGGAGGAGATCCATCAAATAACCAACCTAGACAGCTTTAAAAATGCTATTAAGATGGATCTCTTCCAGCAGGCCTTCCTAGAATAGATTGCTCCATGTGGACCTGTGCTTCTCCCCTGATATACGTCTTCCACTATACGTATATGTCTCCTTTGGTATTCCGGAATGTGTGCTGTTGTAATGTTTATTTTATTATTGTATTTAGTTTTTGGTAACGTATGTTTTTAATTTGTATTTTACATTTGTAAGCCACTTTGATTGCCTAGGCAAAAAATGGGATATAAGAAATAAATTATTATTATTATTATTATTATTATTATTATTATTATTATTATTATTATTGTTATTATTATTATCTGTGATGAATATACTACGATGACTTCTTTCACCCATACTTAACTAGCATGAGTTTGGGGATTTATCAATTTATCATACCAGTTAGAATGAAAGAATACCACCAGAATAATAATAATAAAAAATATTGGTATTTCATGGATACAGTAGATGTCTTGTAGCAAAGTAAGTCCATGTCCTGTCTTGCACCCATTGAAGAAATGTTTTTGGAAGTGTGTGTGATCCTTGGAAGTGTGTGTGTAAGTTTATATAGGGTGTCCTAAAAGTTAGACAAGGAGAGCTATACTGCTCAGGAACAGTTTGTTCCCTAAGAAGGAAAAGCAATAGAATTTTATAACAAGCTTCCCTCCCCATAGCCTCACAAAGCTAGGTTCTCTCAGGAAATCCTGTGGTCTCATTTTCTCTTATCTTCTAGAGTGTCGTGTTGGGATGAATAGTTCAATGAGATCCAAATCCTGCCGATAGTCCCAACTAGAGTAGAACCATTTCATTTATTGTTGAATTGTGAGTTCACACTTACATAAATCCTCTTGGACTTTTTGGAGGTGAACACGCATTGAAAATCGATTTTCTTACTTTATATTTCTGTGTTAGAAAGTTGTATTAGATGGCATTGTACTGGGAATGCACATAGCCTGGGAAGTTATTACACTGGAAAGGAAGTGTCACCTAGTTATCTGAAATATATATATCAAGAGTCTGGTATTATCAAGAACACTGAAAGCTATTACAAAACCAGTGTTAATTTCAGAGAATGCTTACCAGCTGAAGTAGTTTTTGAACAGAGTGTGAAAGTAAATGATCTCTGTAAATCTATATCTTTAAGTAAGGCGGTTGACTCAGTTCGGATTATCCAAGCCATGGTCAGGTTTTTTCACTATAAAATAAGTCATGTGTACTTTATTCAATGTCCAAGCCTTAAAGATTATCCCAATATTTGCTACTGTTGTGTCTGAAGCTGAGGGTTTAACTTCTCTTAGGCTTAAGTCCATGCTGATCTTTGAAACCTGTCTTGAATTCCCAGAAAGGGAGGCATATGCTACATTTTACCTGTCCAGAATAAACATGTTTGTTGTCTTCTTTTTATCTTCTCTATACCTTCTGTTTTACTTTAATAAATTTATTCACACTCACACATGTGTATACCTTCTGTTTTACTTTAATAAATTTATTTATACAAATAAATGGTGTTCATGTGTGAGTGTAGCAACAGACAGATGTTCTACGTCCATGATTTTTCTTGAGGTATTTTATAATAGAGGGTGGTGAAATTGTTCAATTGTTTTTTACTAGGCTCAAAGACAATTTATGAGTTCCTGAAACTTGAGTGATAAAGCTTGATCTCAGACGGAAGCCATTCTACTGAAAAGGGCTTGTTTAAGCTTCCCCAAAATCTCCAGCTGATCTGAGTTTTTGGTGAGTTCTGGAAATTTGGAGGTGCCCTGGTGAGTTGATTAGTATCTCCATTGCTCCTGGGAATCTTCACATACAAGAGAAGGTGTACATCTCCTGGCCTCTGATTTCTCTACTGTCTACATTTCTTTTTTTACATATCAATTAAAACCACTTTACTCTGCCTTGCAGTAGGTCATCCCATGGAAAATGCAGGCTTAGATGAATTCTGATATAAAAGAGAACCAGGTTGTAGTAATGTAAAAG
>CM034701.1:366729511-366741729 GCA_020142125.1 Phrynosoma platyrhinos | reverse complement strand
CTGTAATGCACTCTACATGGGACTGCCTTTGGAAACTGTTCAGAAACTCAAACAGGTCCAGAATGCTGGCTGGGGCTAGTTATAGGGACCATTTAACTCCCTTGCTGAAACACCTCCACTGGCTACTAATTTGTTTCTGGGCACAAATCAAAGTGCTGATAGGAGCAGTCACCTATAAAGCCCTACACAGCTTAGGTCTAGGCTATCTGAGAGACTGATCTCTCAATACAAACCAATCAGAGTCCTAAGAACATTGGGGGAAGACTTCGTTTTGGTCCCACTACCATTCCAGGATTGCTTGGTGAGGGTGGCTGCTCCTGCCCTCTGGAACTCCCTTTCACAGGAGGCTAAACTGGCACCCTCCCTCTTTGCCTTTCACCAGCAAACAAAAATGTTTTAATTTCACCAGCCTTTTTAACGTAATAACTATGACAGAGTGGTTTCATATGGGATGTGAATTTTAGTTATGTTTTCATTTTTTGTATGTTTAAATGCTCATTCTATAGTTATGTAATTTGAAGATTTTAACTGTTTTTAGATTTTTACGGTAAAGTTTTGAAAAAAAATGTTTTGTTTTGTGAGCTGCCTTGAGCCCCTTTTTTGGGAGAAAGGCAGGATATTGTTTTGAATTTGTTATTAGCTACTTTGAATCACCATGTTGAGAGAAAGATGGGATCATCATCATCATCATCATCATCCATCAGCAAAGAAACCCTCTGCTCAAAGACAATCATCCCAGCCTATTGGCTGAGTGGTTATGATGAGACTTTGCAAAGAATACAGTTTATTTATAGAAACTGAGTGTATTTCTGTTATCTGTGTAAACATCTGAGCTCAGGGACAGTCATTTATGTGAAACATATTCAGGGATAGCTATGGTGGCCATACAGGAAAACATAAAAACACCCTAAACTCACAAAACATTGATACCACATTATTAACTTTTTAGAAACTGTTAGGTTTTTTAAACTTTATATCTACATTTTAATGCTTTTGAATTGTTTTTATCTCATACTGTTTTAAAATTTTAAGGTCTAGCAAATTTCTCACTTGCCTGGAAGACAATTTCATTGTCTAAAAGATGAATAAACAAAAACAGCAAAGGACAGGAGAGAACCTTTCACAGCCACAGGAGTTTACCGTATACCATGCAGCTGCAGACAAGTCTACATTGGGACCACCAAACACAGTGTCCAAACACAAATCAAGGACCATGAGAGACACTGCAGACTGGGTCAGCCAGAATAATCAGCAGTAGCAGAACACATTATAAACCATCCTGGGCAAGAAATACTGTTTGAAAACACTCAAATTCTGGACCATGCCAACAACTACCAGGTCAGAATGCACAGGGAAGCCATCAAAATCCACAAACACTTGGACAACTTCAACAGGAAAGAAGGAACCCTTAAAGTAAACAAAGTTTGGCTACCAGTCCTGTAAAATAGAAAAATCAGCACTCAGCAAATGCAAATGGGAAACCACTCAGGATCAGGGGAATTCGCAGCAGACAATGATCATCAATTAGCAGATACTAATCCTCATTTGCATATCCTCCCACCCTGAAGCCATGCCATCAACAACAGAACAATACACAATTTACATGGGAATCCTCCTCCCTACCCAGGGTCTCACAACATATATATACCCACTCTTTTCCATTCCAGTATTTCTGAAGATACCAGCCACAGATGCTGGTGAAATGTCAGAAAGAAACTTTTCTAGAACATCACCACACAGCCCAAAAAACCCACAAAAAAACTATCCATAAAGTGTTGTTTTTTTCATTATTAGTGGCAGATACAGAGAGGGCCCAAAATATCCTCTTTGACACCTCTCAACCACTGACATTAACATAGGACTGGCCATGTTTCTGACCTTACACTCACAACCCACACAACTATTCCAGTACTCAGAAAAAACAGTACACTTGAGGTCTAAAACACATGCAGAAATATTCTAGTTTGAGACTGCTTTAAATGCCCAGGCTCAGTGCAAGAGAATCTTGGGAATTGTAGTTTATTGTGGCACCAGAGTTCTCTGACAAAGAAGGCTAAATGTCTTACAAAACTATGGTTCCCAGAATTCCCTCATGTTGAGCCAGAGCAGTAAAAATGGTCTCAAATTGG
Organism: Phrynosoma platyrhinos; assembly: GCA_020142125.1. Lineage (NCBI taxonomy): Eukaryota > Metazoa > Chordata > Lepidosauria > Squamata > Phrynosomatidae > Phrynosoma > Phrynosoma platyrhinos. The sequence continues at coordinate 366,739,600 of CM034701.1, read as the reverse complement.
ATTATTTCGGCAGTGGGTTTTGGACCTGAGTTACTGATTCTTCTGTCCATGAGACTCCAAGTTAAAATGCCCATTCTTTAACCTGAATTCTATTCAGAAGGTTTCATTCATCTGGAACAGAAATGCCTATAAGGTATTTGAATCAATGTCTGGATATGTTTTTTTGTAATTTTCTACAATAAGATACTGAAATGTTGTCTAATTTCTTCTTCTTTTTTATGGGGGCTGGGGGTGGGGTGGAGATGACATTATTAAAGGAGTTGTTTCTATTCCAATTAAAGGAGATGCTTTGAAATTTGTCAATCTTGATAGAAAATCATTGCCCCATTCCCTGATCAAGGTAACTTACCTCCGGATATCAAATGAAGAAAGGCACAGATCACTACAAGAAAGATTTGACATGTAGATAACATTTTGAGGTTCCACAGCAGAACTCAGACTCACAGGAGAAGAAACACTGATCTCCAATCACTTCCAGCTCTGTCAAGAAGCCACGTCTTTTTATACCCTCACTGATGCACATTCACAAGCAATTTAAAGAATGCCCTGTTTTCATGGAAGAACAAAGAGAAAGGCCAATTATGCATGAAACATTAAGCATGGCCAATTGACCATGGAACATTGTTGTTTTAATTAACGTGTACTGCACCAACTGTATAGATGGTTGATTTACATAGTTTCCCTCTTTGATTTGATTTCCCATTTTTTCCTACAATAACCAAGTAAATTGGAATTTGGAGACATAGCCATTTTAGTCTGGAATATCAGTATGCAAAAAATATCTTGTAGCACCTTGACTAACATAGACTAACTATGTAGAAAAAGTTGTAGCATAAGCTTCCGTAGACTTGTTCCAGTTCTTCAGGAATTTGAATTTGTCTTCCAGTATTAAAACTACCATTATGATAATCATTGTTCTCATCTTATTCTATAAGATCAATGCTTACTTCCAAATCAATGGCAGGAAAGTTGAAATATAGTGGTTTAACAATGAATGCATTAATATTGTAAGAGGAACTTGAACCTGGGGAATTGCTAAAAGTTCAAGTACCCAATAGATCTTTTATCCTAGGTTTACAGAGGTGGCTGGGGGTAGACTGATAGAGACAAAGCTTTCTTAATGAATTTTTTGATTTATTTGGACATTCAAACATAAAAAACAGTCTAACATACACTCATGCACACAAGAAATCAGAAATAAAGTATGGTAGTTAGTTTGGATAGGAAACAGAAGGCTTTCTAATGGTTATAATTACTTGATCCAATGATGAATGAAATTGGATAGACTCAACCATGTATGAAAGGAAAAGGAAGACTGGAAGAGCCAGGACTCAAGTGAGAATTCACAGTGACACACCATAAAATCTAACAAGACCCAATGTGCCTGAGATTTGGGGGCGACCTTTTATATCTTTAAACTTAGTCTGAGGTGTTACTGTATATCAAAATATTCCAGATAGATGGTCTTTGAAGTATACAGTTTCCAAACAGAGGAGTTTGTGTTGATGTTATCTCATTCTTAGCTGGACACATCATTGCTGGTACTCATAAATCTCCTAGGTGTGACTGTCCTGTTTTGCAGCTCCCAACCCTGGCCTTTTGATCTGTTAATTCATTATTGAGGCAGACATGACCACTCGGGCATCTATGTGAGGTCCTCGCCTTGAATCCGTGGTGGCTTTGGCTTTTCCAGTTTAGGGCCACAACAGGAGATCCACAAAGCAGGGTTTATATTAAAACAATGCTTGTAACAATATGCTTTGGAAATTTATTGAGTATGCTTATTGTTAATACCCAGAATTGAAGATGTAGAACATTGCAACTCTAATCTAAATTCATACAGGTGAGGCTGAATGATTTTGAGCTCCAATTGTACCATTTAAGAAAATATAATTTCTCCTCATCCCTTCCTTATTGATGTGCACTGAATATATTACCAATACAGTAAAGGACCTGTGTGTGCTTATTATAATGAATATTGGTTGATTTAAGGAATTAGATGTTCTGGATATATAACATAGTTTAAAAGTATGTAGATATTAAAGTTAATATTCTTTATGTTTGTACACATCACTCACATGGCATTTTCTTAATTTCTTTCTTCCTTCTCAAAGGTAAACTCCCTGTGAGATTCTTCTAAAATATCAAAAGCAGGTTTTGTGTGTGTTTGCATGTACTTAGAAGGGGCTGATGTGGTTTATATCTGAATCAACTAAAAAAGAGTCTTATTTATTCAAATGCAATCTCTTTCTTAGTTTTGGACTGACAACAGCCTTAAGTGATACATTTACAGAGGTTCTGAGTCATGGCCAGAATCATTTGTGCACTATGTAACCACAGTAGTTTGTTTGGATTATTTATATCCTGCCTTCAGCCACAAAGCCTCTCAGAGCAGCTTACAAATTGTTAATTAGATATGTGAAGTCAAAGGCTTTCACTGCTGGCATCCACAGGTTTTTGTGGGTTTTTTGTGCTGTGAGGCTGTGTTCTAGAAGAATGTATTGCTGATATTTCGCTTGCATCTGTAGCTAGCATCTTCAGAGAATGGTGGCATGGAGTTGTGTGGGGTAAATAGACACTAATCCTCCTCGGATATCCTACCACCCTGAGGCCTTACCTCAACAAAACAATACACAGATTTACATGTTAATCCTCTTGGCCAAGGGTCACACAGTATATATATCCCACCCACCTCCATGCCACCATTCTCAGAAGATGTCAGCCACAGGTGCAGGCGAAATGTCAGCAATACATTCTTCTAGAACACGGTCTCACAGCCCAAAAAATCCAAAACAACCTATGGTTAATTACACAGTTTCCTGGCCTCAAGTGTACAATCTAAAAAGACATGGCACAAAAGGAGAAGGGAATAGCAGTAGGGAAGAGGATCGGATTCAGTGCTTTCTTTCTCCCTCTGGGCCCAGGATGATGGCAGATGGACTGGATGGAGGGTCATCCTCTTATTCTGGACTAGGTCTGATTGAGCTGCCCTGCCCTTTCTCCCTCTGCAGCTGGATAATGGCATTTGAAATGGTGGGAGGGTTTTCCCCTTACTCTGGGATAGGCTTCTGGAACTGGCTAGTCCTTCTCTCCTTCTGAAGCCAGATTATGGAAGATGGACTGGAAGCTTGGCCTTCCTCTTATTCTGGACTAGGCCTGCTGGAGCTGGCCTGCCTCTCTCTCTTTCTGAGGCCAGATGGTGGTTATGTAGCTACATAGTGAATCCCAGCCTGACTCTTCCCGTTCGCCACTTGCCCATCAGCAGTTGCTGAGATCCATGAATGTTTGTTCTCCTGTTGGTTGGGAAGCAACTGACTAACATTCCCACACCCTCTCACAAGCGATCTCTGAGCTAGGTCAGATAGAGCTGGCCTGCCTCTGTGTCCCTATGAGGCCAGATGATGGCAGATGGACTGAATAGGAGGGCCTTTCTCTTATTCTGGACTAGGCCTGCTGGAGCTGGCCTACCTCTCTCTCTCTCTCTCTCTGAGGCCAGATGGTAGATATATAGCTACATAGTGAATCCCAGCCTGGCTCTTTCCACTCCCCACTTGCCCATAAACAGCTATTGAGATCCATGGATGTTTGTTCTCTTTTTGCTTGGGAAGCAGCTGACTAACATTCTCATCCCTTCTCGCATGCAATCTCCATTGTGACAGGCAGAAACAAGATCCCTGTTTCAACCCCCTCCCCTGGTACTTTGAGGAGACCACTCACATGGAGGTGAAATCATCAGCTTCCTGAGTGACAAGGGATTATATTACCACCACCACCACCCTATTGAGTTCAGTGGCTGCTGCCCAGTAGGTAGAGACTGGAAGATTTTCATGGTCCTTACGTATCCTCTTCATGAATCCGAAGCAATCACAAATGCATAACTTTCAATTACACATTCGTAATTACCCAATAGGATTCCAGCCAACATGTTTTAAGGACACAGTGCTTAATATTATTTGGGGAATAAATTTCACCAACATTATATATTATCTTACAGGAGATCAATTGCATGAAGGTGAGAACATCAGCTTTCTGAGTGACAGGGGATCATACCCCCCCCCCCTTGATCTCAGTGGCTGCTGCCCAGTAGGAAGGGACTGGGGGATTTTCATGGTCCTTACGTATCCCCTTCATGAATCTGAAGCAATCACAAATGCATAACTTTCAGTTACACATTAGTAACTACCTAATAGGATTCCAGCCAATATATTTTAATGATGCAATGCTCACTATTATTTAGGGAATGAATTTCAGCAACTTTGTATATTGTCTATTATCAAAAAGGAAAAGAAAGAAAGAACATACATCTAGCCTTGTCCTGGTGGAGCACTGCACATGCAATTGTGTGCAGGTTCATGGGGTGGCCATCTAACAGATGGCACTCACCAGTGGTGTGCTCCTGTGACTGTGCACAGGGATGGTGGGGGGAACAGTAAAAAAAAGTATCCAGTGGCACAGCTTGAAACAGCACTGTGTGGTCATGACATGAACACTCCAGGTGCCTTGGGAGCCGGTGGTGCAGTTGGTGGGGACTCAGATCACTTTCAGAAAAGGCAGCTTGAAGCTGCTTTTTCCTGCCTGTCGGTTTCACCTCATAAGAGTCAACTTTACTAATTTCATAAAAAAATCATTGATTTGCTGACATTGGGAGCTAATTTGTAAGATCATTTTGTGCTGCTGCCATGAGGCAAGTTTGAAACATGTGTGAGTAAATTAATGAGGAATGGAAAGGCTTAAGAATGTCAGTCTCACTAGAATGAAAAATCTTGCAAAGGAATTTTAAACTAATTCCCTCTTATTTTAAGATATAATTGCTCTTCTTTGATTCTGTGTGAGAACAATGTATGGGCTTCCTTTGGGGGAAGTCCAATTATAATTTTAATTTTTTAGAAAAACAAAAGCAACTCTAGGTGCTGAAAAGTGTGAGAAATATATATATATATATATATATATATATATATATATATATATATATATATATATATATATATATATATATATATATATATATATATATATATACTGTATATTTCAACTGAATCCACATGTCTTGCCAATAGTTGGTGAAAGTGGATGTAATACCAAGTAAGAATTTTTTACTGAGATATGTATCAGCTGCCTTGGCACGGCAACTGTATTAGTGGAAGGGTCACCATAGCCACTAAGAGAGAGTCAATGTGAACCTTTGGGGAATTATATAAGAAATAACAAAGCCATTTTAGAAGGCAGATGGCTAAGATCTTGCATTGAAGAGATGTAACTTCACTTTATGCCCACAGAGTTATGCCTTGTTTGTGCTATTCCACATTGTTAGAGAATTTCGACCAAATGCACACAGCTCATTGATCCACCACATGAATAAGTCCATTTCTTAAACTTTCAGCTGAATAGAGATGTTACACAATGCTTTTAAAATAAGTACACCTGTATGTATTCATGGCACACATGAAAATACACTTCTGTTTTAATATATGGAGAAAGGAAGACTTATAGGCATACCTCAGTTAACAAAGCATATGACAAAGAAGTTCATTTTTACAAAGTATTTTTACAAGAGCGCAACTCAGCCCCTATATTCTTATCTTCTGTCAATGCAGCTTAACCTTATGACCATAAGAGTTGTGCCTTGTTTGTGCTATTCCACCTTATTGGAGAACTGCAATCAAACACACGGAGCTTATTGAACCACCACATGCATAACTCTAAATATTAAACTTTCAGCTGAATAGAGATGTTACACAATGGTTTTAAAATCTGTATGTTTTATGTTTTCATAATACACTAACATAATGCCACTGTTACGAGAGTTTCTAAGTGATGCTTTGGGGCTACCATGTTACCTCATAAACATCCAAAGACTCCTTATGAATGACACTGGCCCAAATTCCATCCTTAATACACCTTCCCTCAATGTTTAAGGGTTAGGGTCTCCCAGTATCCTTCTCCTATAACCTTTGAATCTGGTGATGTGGTTTTTTTTTAATTGTTTTTAGTACAAAATTTTATTGATTCAAAACAAACATTTTTTAAAAAAACTGTTTTTGTAAGTCATGTTGTAGGAACAAAATTACACCTACAAGAGATTAAAGCATTAGGAATAGGAGTGTATAAACTAACAGAAATTCAACAGTTTTTATTTAAAAAGATTAATGGACCAAATTATGGGACTTGAATACGATCATATTTTTTTAATAGGAGATTGGAATGGGGTTTTAGAGTCAGAGACAGACAGATCATAGAGGAAAAAATCAAAAAAAGAGGGGGAAGCTACACAAGATATGTATAGATTCGCTAGATACTTTAACAGAATCAAAGAACTGGCATTATTGCATGGTAATCAGAAAGAATCTACATTTTACTCAGAGAGGCATTAATCCTGTTTAAGGATTGATATGTTTTTATATCCAAAACATAGATGATTTTTTTTAATAAAGATTGAAATTTTTTAAAAAATCACTTCAGATCACAATCCAGTGTTATTAACATTATTTGATCAGCACTGAGGGGTCAGGGGGGTATGGACCGCACCAGGTGACACCCCAGATGGGGGTGACACCCAGTCGGCCCCCCTGCCCCCCCATCCCTGCCACAGTCCCATTGAACAGGCCGACAGCAATGAGCCAGGCTGAGCATGCATGTGCTCCCCCAGCACTTCCTTGTGACCACCCGCTTCTCCTCTCAGGAGAAGGAAGTGGTGCTGAGGAGTGCCACAAGGCACATGCGCTTCCCCAGCTCCCCTTGGCATCTGGAGAAGTGTGCATGTCTGATGGCAGTCCTCAACGGTGCCTGCTTTGTCATGCTGGTAATGAGGCTTCAATGAGACTTCAGTATCTACACCCAGGCACTCTGATACCACAGTGGAATGAAGAAGCTGGTCTGGAAAGCTCACAAGTGAAGAGATTTATTTACAAGTGCTAAGAAGAAGCTATATACAGAAGCAGGAACTGTACAAACAAAACAAAGTTCCTTTCTGACTCTCAATAGTTCTCAAACAGTATCTCCACAGCTCTCCAACTCTGTAACCCACATTGTTTACCTTAAGACACAGCCTTATATAGTCTTGGCTGCTGCAACCACTCCAGCACATGGCATAAGCCATTACCTCACTGTGCTGAGTCATACACACAGAGAGATGTAATACAGAATACTCAAGTGTCTGGCCTGAAGGACATTTATCTACATGTCCTGGCCTTGTCACACACACTACACACACATGATGACTTTACAGTTATAGATGTTAATATTCCATAGTTAATATAGCTGACATCCTTCTCAAAGGAGAAAGAAGAGGCACTAAGGGGGCTCAGGAAAGGAGAAGGAGGTGGTGCTAAGGAATGCCAGGAGGCATGCCTGCACACTTCCCCTGGCTCCTTGCTGCTGCCCCTTTCTCCTCTCAGGAGAATGAATCAGTGGCGAGGATGGGGCCAAGGCAGGGGGTGCGCGGGTATGGGTGCATGCTTGTCAACCTGAGCGTGTGCCTGTACCTCCTTCTGAAAACTCCGCCCCTTTCATCTCTCAAACCCCACCCCCCACACCGGGTGACACCAGTTGCAGAGACACCGCTGTTTGATAGGAAATTTGAATATATTTGGATGTTCAATTTGAGTATAATTGGATGTTTAGTAGTGTTTTTCCTGTACTTTTATTGCTGTTAAATCTTTCAGTCAAAAGCTTGTCTGGAAATAAGCAAACTCAACTTTGTTTACAGGCATGTAGTAAGAATGCAGCTTGTTCAGTATAGATGATACATTACAATAGTGACAATAAATCATCAGTTGCAAGTACTTCTAAATTCAGTGGCTTTTCACTTTTAACTCTCTAAACTTAAACTGTTGCCACAGCTTTTCTGCCTTTTAAGTCTTGTTCCCTTTAACTGACTCCTGAATTATGCCAAAGTCTCTGCACTAAAACCTCAGCCAAATCTAATATCTCTCCATCTCAGTAAACTTGACTGGCATTTCCCTCAACTCTCTTCTAACTTACTGACTGACTGGTTCCTCTCATGTAGACCCTCCTACCACAGCAGCCACTCCCTTATGCCAACCTGAACCAGAATTAGCTGTTGGGAATCAAGCCAGCTTAGTGATGTCTCACAGCCACACGTTCACATGCTCTTCTGTTTTAATTTATGGAGAAAGGCAGAACTACAGTCCTTTAAAGCCCTACATGGCTTGGGTCCTGACTACCTGCAGGAGTGCCTTCTTCCACACAATCCACCCCACACACTAAGATCCTCTTGGAAAAATCTTCTGCAGCCTAAAAAAAATCTAGATTGGCTGCAGTAACCCAGAGGGCCTTCTCAACTGCTGGCTCTAGGTTATAGAATGACCTGCTGGAGGAGATCTGTCACATCACCACCTTAACAGCCTTTCAAAAGGCAGATAAGACAGATCTCTTCCAGCAGGCCTTCCTAGAATAGCCTTCCCCCCCGTATAACAAACATAACGGCCCCTCTACCTTGTGATCATAACTATGTTCTCCTGCTAATTTTAGCTGACATTTTAGCTGATTTATTTGGATCATTTTGTAATTGATTTTACTCTATATTTTAACTGTTTTGGTTAATGTTGGGACTTGGGGGTTGGGAAGGGGATTGATTTTCATGCAACACCTATACTATTGTTTTCTTATTGTATTATTTTATTTTTATGCTTGTAACCTTTGGAAATAAGTGAGCTAGATATTATTATTATTATTATTATTATTATTATTATTAAGTTGTAGGCTTTCATGGCCGGCATCCATAGTTTTTTTGTGGGTTTTTTTCGGGCTGTGTGGCCATGTTCTAGAAGAGTTTCTTTCTGACGTTTCGCCAGCATCTGTGGCTGGCATCTTCAGAGAAAACATGTCTGATGGCAGTCCTCAACGCTGCCTGTTTGTCATGCTGGTCATGCTTTTCTTTGCTTTGTCATGCTTTGCCTGCTTTGTCATGCTTTTCTCTGAAGATGCCAGCCACAGATGCTGGCGAAACATCAGAAAGAAACTCTTTTAGAACATGGCCACACAGCCTGAAAAAACCCACCAAAAAACCTATTATTATTTATTATTTATTATTATTATTATTATTATTATTATTACATTCATACCTCAGTTAAGAAAAGGTCTGACAAAGAAGTTCCTTTTTACAAAGTCTTTTTTATGTAAGTCTAGCCCAGCCCCCTTTTCTTGTCTTCTGTCTAACTCAGGGGTAGGCAACCTTTCCCCTTTAAGGGCTGAGGGACTTCAGCTCCCAGAAGCCTCAGACATGTTGGCCAATAGTCCCATGTTTGCCAATACCTCCTGGGATTCTGGGAGCTGAAGTCCCTCAGCCCTTAAAGGGGAAAGGTTGCCTACCACTGATAGTAAAGGATACCTAGATAAATGTAGACTTTCAATGTTGGGTTGCAACAGTTTGTTTACAACAACAAAAAAATGCAATTGTTAGACCTGCAAAAGAATGAAATTCTTTCCCCAAGTGATCCTACTGTATCTGTGTTCATACATATAATAGGCAAGGAAAACAGCTGCCTCCAGAATAAGTGGAGCAGTGATGTCTCCCCTCCTTGGGTGTCACCTTGTGCAACCCTTCATCCTCACACACCCCCTAATGACATCTCTAGTGTGTTTGCTTCTGGCTCTTTATTGCCTCTCAATTTATTGGTGCTTTGTGTCTTTTCCTACATTTCCTATTTGTCTTTCAATATTTACACCAGGGGTAGGCAACCTTTCCCCATTAAGGGCCAAGGGACTTCAGCTCCCAGAAGCCTCAGCCATGTTGACCAATAGTTCCATGTTGGCCAATAGCTCCTGGTATTCTGGGAGCTGAAGTCCCTTAGCCCTTAAAGGGGAAAGGTTGCCTACCCCTGATTTAATAATAATAATAATAATAATAATAATAATAATAATAATAATTTTTTTATTTATAGCCCGCCCCTCTGCACGGCAGTTGGGGCGGATTACAACATTTAAAACTGACAAAGTTAAAACATTCCCTCATCCCACAGTCCAACCCTCCCATCCCCTTAAAACAGAATTAAGAAAAATTAAAATACCACAAAACAATACATGATAAAACAATAAAACTAGCACTCCCTAAGTCAATTGTGTAAGCCA
>CM034701.1:366642477-366668291 GCA_020142125.1 Phrynosoma platyrhinos | reverse complement strand
GATGCCGCGATCCCACAGCGCACCGTCCCAGGGCGTCCTGGACTCCCTGGTCTGCTTCCCCCCATAGTTCAGGATATTCCATACCTTGGCTCAGTCATCGATCAGAATGGAGACTGTGGACAAGAAGTCAGAAGAAGGCTAGGACTTGGAAGGACAGCTATGAAGGAACTAGATAAGATTCTGAAGTGTAAAGATATATTATGAAATATTAAAGTCAGGATCATCCATTGTATTTCTGATTTCTGCATATGGCTATGAAAGCTGAACAGTAAAAAATCATAAAGAAAATGAACTCATTTGAAATGTGGTGCTGGACAAGAGTTCTACAGATAATGAGAAACTTTTTTTTTTAGATGAAGTTAATTTATTGCTTTATAAGTTGAAGCTCATAAAGTGAAAGTTCAACTTCCCAGCAAAAACACAACAACCACCGTTGCCAGTCTAGCTTAGTTAAACCTCATCTGTTTAACCAGAGAGTTACCTCAATGTTCACAATTTAATAAGCAAATTCAATGAGGATTTGCAATCCGTGCACTGAAGGTGACAGAACAAGACTCTGGAGGGAAATGCAATAAGTCCCTTTAGACAGGTGATTCATGGCTCTTCCAATGCAAATAATATATTAATAGTTGTTTGTGAGAGAGTGTCAGAGCTTCCAGTAAGAAAGTGCTAATTAATACCTAACCTGTGGATAGCCTGAAAACAGAACTGTAGAATACAACAAAGCAGGTTCTCCCTCAGATACAAGTGCATTTAATTGCTATGGCTCAGTGTGGTCAGTCAAGACCTGTTTAAAAAAAAATTAGTTCCAGAAAAACCTTTAGAAAACCTTCCCTGGTTCTTAGCTTTTACTGCCTTATCACCCAACTTTCCAAGTCTAATTCCCCCTCCCAAACTAATCCATACTAGAATACTTTTGCAGGGATGGCCAGCCTGCCTATCTTTTCCCATTGTTTTCAACACACATTAATTCCATGTAAAGGATTTTTCTCTCAGAAACAATAGTGTCCAAACCCTTTGGTAAAAGACACAACAATGGGTAGGAGAGGTCACAGATCACACTGGTTCCAGAATCATTCATGCCAAATATATTGGGAACAAGTGGTAATGTTCTCCCATATACAATGGTCCAGATCTTAAATACCAGTTGTTGTTGTTATGTACCTTCAAATCCTTTCTGACTTATGGTGACTCTAAGAAAACAAATCAAAGGGGGTTTTTGGTCTGAAAGAGTATGACTCACCCAAGGTCACTCAATGGATTTCCATGTCTGAGCAGGGAATTGGACCCTGGTCTCCAGGGTCATAGTCCAGCACTGAAACCATTATACCACACTGGCTCTCAGTAGGCCAACCATTAGGATGGTATAAATATCTACTAACATACTTTTGCTGGATTGCACAATTTCATCCATTGTTGTTCAACAGTTCTATAGCTTTGAGCTCACCAACTATCAACAGTCTATTAGCAGCCCACCTACTGGGTCAAAAGTGTGACAGAAGACTATATGCATGTTTGCAAAAGGATTGACTGCATCATGTGGGCCATACTCACACAACCTCTGAGAAAGCACAATGCATTTTTGAACTTTTGTATCAGTGTAGGGCCCTAACAGGACTCCAGTTGCAGTTTTGAAGTTGTCTGCACCTGCTTTGAGGAAACTGGGAGTCTAACAGTTATTGAAAGATTATACTGTTTCAACTGTATTTTGTTTTAATCTTTTACTGCAAGCCACCTTGGGTCCCATTGGAAGAATGGTGGCATAGAAATGAAATGAACGAAAAGAAATGGCTAAAAAGTAGATTCTAAGAGGCAGAGGTTTTCATCTACATTCAGTTTGACATTTCAGAGGAACTATATGTCAGCCATCATTTACCTCAGAACTTTCTAATGAATGCTTAATTGTATTCTCCTGTTTTCCTGGCTCCTTCCTGTGGCAGAATCTGCCAACCTTTGCCTCAATAATAAGAGTTAACCCTCATCGTATCGACATCTTGCATGATGCTTAGAACAAATATTTCATTTTGTTTCGGCTGGCTGGCAGAAAAACTAACTAGGACTGTGGCTCTCTTCCAGGTTATTTCTTATTTATTTTTTAAATAGCATATGAAATCACTTACCTGAAGCCCAGATATTGTTGTGGATGCTGGCCCATTTATGATATTAGTATAAAACAATAACAGGATGTTTTGCACTCTTTATTTTTCCACACTGTAGGACTTTCAGGTGCAGCTTTTAGGTGCACTGTAGGACTTTCAGGTGCAAGTGGGAATATGGAGACTCATGCTGCCTTTGCTAACAAACTATTTCTAAATCCACACATGCAGCAAGTGTAGGCAGGCAGCCACAGAAAGAAACCATACAAGTTTTTGATCCAACATCTGCTCTCCCAAGCCAATCACAAATTTCTTTTTCTCAAAGCAACACAATAATGTGTACACAAGGAAATAATACTAACATGGTGGAGGAGGTGGGTCACAGTGGAAACTAATATGTGGGCAGAATGCACACATATGGAAAGCAACTCAGAATTTTGGATAGTTCCTTGAAGCAGCTTCTTACCATCTACCTGCAAAAATTCAAAAACTTTTCTGTAGTAATCCATTTTGTTGCACTTTCCCCCACTTTGTAGTGGTGTCCTTCCATGAAAACACATGTCTCAGTCCTTTGCCTTGCCTAAATTTGTTGTTCTACAGTTTCAACAATGGCTGTCAGAGAACAAAACCCTGTTTCAGAATGTTCTCTGTTTCAAAGGTTGTCAAACATAAAGAATAATAAAGAGGGAAGTGGCTGCAGGGTGCAAATAGTACCTGAACAGCAGCATTTAGGTCACTTGATCACAGTGTTTCCTCCTAAAGATAGACTTCCAGAATTTCTATTTCAATTGTTGTACTTATTTATGGTTTTATCGGAAGAGACAGAGAAACAGGGAAAGAGGAGGATGAGGAGGAAGAGGAGGGAAGATGCAGACTGAGGACTTCTTCTATCATATCCATTGGAGTTTTCTCAACAGATGATGTCATCAGTCCATGTCTGGTTATGGGGCCATAGTCAAATGCTTCTTCATCAGTAATGGAATGGCCAGGAGACAGGGGCTATTTTGGCACAACAATGAGTCTCGGACATGGCAAGACAAATTTACACGGTGAAAAGAAATATAAGAAATATAAACAATATAATTGGGAGTACACTGCTTGAGAATAATTCATTTACCTGGGACAACTCAAATAAACAAGAACATCAGTTTTGCAGAAGGACTCTTTTTAAAAGGACAATCCAAGCATTATGAAAGATCCAGTAATAACACCTCTACTGTGTTTTCTTGGATAAAAATCTAAATAATACTATAAATCTAGATGGCATTAGTCTTGCAGTTACCATTAGAGCTGTGGTCATAAACATGTTTCCTTTCGTATCCCTAAACCCATTCTGGGAACTGTAATCCCCAAAAGTTACTTTTCCAAGCTCTAGAGCTGTTTTTGTGGTTCTCTGCCTCTGTAAGTCTGACAGGTCTTCTTCCTTACTCGATGGTTGTAACATCAAGTGATAGTTTATGTGTGAAAGAAGAACAGAAATTGTATGGCTTGCTTTACAGCCTTTGTCCCAGTTATTCCTTAACTTTTCTTTTGTGGGATGAGTGAGACTGAGCTTTCTACATGCTTGAAAAAACAATGTAAAATCCAAAACCAAAGATGCAACCCTGACGACTTTTGTCACTCCAGAAGAACTTTTGCTTCTCCTGTGTGCTTCTTTCTTTCTTTCTTTCTTTCTTTTTAGCCTTATCTGTCTGATGATGACTATAAGGAACTTTAAAAACTAGTGTAGTGTTTCTTGTGCCTTCTGATTGGTCTAATAAAGTTATCACCAATCTGAATGTTATATTTTGGATTTTTCAAATGTGCTAACAGAGAGTGTGAGTAGGGAACTCCAGACATCAAGACTGGGACTTCAGGAGAGCTAGATTCATCTCTAGGGTCAGAGATTCCGTACTCCACAATATGTTAGTCATTGCACAATAGATGTGTCAGATCTTCAATACTGTTCTTACTTGACAAGCAGTTACCTTACTTTTATTGAGAGTTTGGGGTGGTTTTATAATTAACTTGGGGGTAAAACAGAAATGATCACCCACAACTCTTTGAGACAGTGTCTTATCTATTTTGAAAGCTTAGGAAGTTTAGGAAGTAACACAGAATATCTATCTATGCTTCTGTTCTTTATACAAAGACTGCCAGAAAAGCTTTGCTGAGGGATTTAGAGACTATTTTGAATTGCACATGGATTTTATTTTATTTTTTTACAAGGATGGGGTCTATGAAAACATTTTCACTTGGAAGCAAGTGAGCTTTCAGTCTAGAATTGAGGAAACAAAAGGCAAATGCATTAAATGTTTATGCCCAAGGAAACAGTTCACAGAAAAATATATAGTCTGTTCTTTCTTTTTAACGTCAGAAGTACATAGAATCTTGTTTGTTTTTCAACCTTGTCCTTCACCCCAAAAATGGAAAGCAATGGGACTGGAAATGTGGAGGGATATTGGCAAAGAGAGCCAACATGGTGTAGAGGTTTGAGCATTGGAATATGACTCTGGATATTAGAGTTCAATTCCCTAGTTGGCCATAGAAACCCACTGGGTGAACTTGGGTGAGTCACACACTCTCAGCTGCAGAAGACTCACCCTAGGGTCTCCATAGGTCAGAAACAATTTGAAGGCATATAACAACAACTTTGGCAAAAATAAAAAATAAAAAATGGGGGGGGGATTTGGGAAAAGGCTGATTAATTTCTGCCCTCCTTCCTATATGTTAAGCAATCTTAGTAACTGTGAAGTTGAAGGCTTTCATGGCCAGCATCCAGATTGTTTGCATCTGTGGCTGTGACCCTCTGAAGATGCTAGCCACAGATGCAGGAGAAATGTCAGGAATAAATTCTTCCAGAAAACGGCCAGAGAGCCCAAAAACCCCACAAAAATCTAATCTTAGTAATTATTCACAAATAAAAATCAGCAAAGTATAGGATATTTTGAAGAGCTCAGAAATAGGGGGAATTGTTTTCTTTCACACTACAATCTTTCTGTCAGTGTGAAGGCATTATCCCTATAAAGAACCTTTATGATTTTTATTTCATTCCTGCAATGTACACTAGATGGTACTCAAGTGTATCAAAAGAGCTGCCAGTTCAGGAAAACAGGGTTTGTAGTCAGTAAAAAAAATACTTCTTGATGCCTGGTGCAAAGCAATGTGGCTTATATTTGATGTCAGGCAATCCACAACCTGAAAAAACTCACAGGTTTATAATTCAGGGATGAGCAAAGAAGGCATTACATTGGATTGCAATTCCCAGCATTCTAATGGTTGCTAAGGCAGATGAGAATTGCAATCCAAAACATCTGAAGGACTACATTTTGCCCATCATTCCTACAGAGTCTTCATTTGGAAGGCATCAAGCAGGTTGAAATCACCCTATGTATGTCCCCCACAGATGGACTTCCATCAACATAAAATAGCCTTCCTCCGTTTAGTGTCCTCTGGATGTATTGCCGCACAACATCCTTCATTCATCACAACTGGCTATGCTGGCCAAGGCTGATGGAAGTTGTAGTCCAGGTCATCTTAATGGTGGCATGCTGCATCAGGGGAGCAAAGGCTGATATAAACCATGCTTTCACTCTTCCTTTGGCAATTGAACGAGGACTGGGTCAACGAATATGTTTAGTGCTAAACCATTATTTATTTGTGTCACCATTTAGGTGTCATCACTTTGTTATATCATCAGTTAGGTGATTGAACTATATGTATTTTGGAGTTGCCAAAATGTGACACTATATAGTTGCATATAGCTCCAGACCTCAGCCCCTCCAGATGCAAAAGGGAGGGACTGCTTCTTCTGGAAGCTCCCAGGCATGGTGAATCATATTTTAAATAGGTTTTAGGGGATCACTGCAATGAAATATGGAAAAAATAGTTTCCAAAACCAGAAGTGAACTACATTTATGTTTTCACTTTGAGATTTTAGAATCCTTGGAGGTTTCCATAGATAGATATTTGGCCCCCAGACCTGACACAGTTGCCCATCCCAAATGTATCCCATACTTGTCAATGAAAACAATTACATCTGTTTGTATAATGGCCAGTGTGATATAGTGGTTTGAGCATTGGACTATGCCTCTGGAGACCAGGGTTCAAATCCCCTCTCAGGCAAGGAACCCCACTGGATGACCCTGGGAAAATCATACTCTCTCAGCCACAGAGGATGGCAATAGCAAGCCTCCTCTGAAGAAACTTGCCAAGAAAGCCTGTGACAGGTTCATCTTATGGTTGCTGTAAGTTGTAAATTATTATTATTATTATTATTATTATTATTATTATTATTATTATTATTATTAATTATTTTATGCATTTATACCCTGCTCTTCAGTGGCCATTATCACATGTCTTTGCATTTGTATAGCTAAGGATGCTGCCACAATCATAGTCTTTGCCTGACTCCCACCTAATCCCACCTCCGTGCCCTATGCCCTACCTAATGTGCTTTTTTTTTGTTTGTTTGTTTTTTTAAAGTTTTTGTACAATTACAGAGCTCTACTACTGCAATTCTTTTTTAAACAAAGAATAAAATATTTTAAAAAAATAAAGGAAAACAGACTGCTTGGGAATAGTGCGGGGAAGGAAGGACAATGGGGAGAGGAGGTAAAACTGACACTACAAGACTGCCAATATTGCAACTGCCCCAACAGTGATGTTTTGCACCTGCAGACTTGGTTCCCATCAATGAAAAGAGACACCCTAACCAAGCTTAGAGAACACAGCAGCTATGAGTGGAGGCAACACTGTGTGATAAATGTTGCCAAAGCCATTTTTCCTCAGTTCTAATCATGGTTTAAAACCACCTGTAGTAATCTCCAAAGTCAAGCATGTAACAAGTAGTAGTTCTCATAGGAGTTATCACACGGGGGAAATCCGTGCTTAAACAGGGCTTTAAACTGGGGAAAAAAAACACAAAAGCGGTTAGATTTTCAGATGGCGTCGCTGTTAAAATGGAGTTAAAATGAGGTTAATCCGAACGGAAACTCATCAAAAACTGCTTCTTTTTACTTTCAGGATTTTCCAAATGTAAAAAGAAAGTTTTTTATGAGTTTCCATTCAGGTTAACCTCATTTTAACTCTATTTTAACAGCGACGTCATCTAAAAATCTAACCACTTTTGTGGGGTTTTTTTTCCAATTTAAAGCTCCGTTTCCACACAGGATTTCCCCCATGTGATAAACTCCTTAGAGTAATTCTAGAGTTTCAATTGATTGTATCATGAACAAAAGTAGATCTTAACATCTAATACCGGTACTATTTTTTAAAGCAGTGATATGTTCCATATTTCTGCTGAGAATTTAAGTTGGAAAACAAACTGTGGGTGGAAATGCTGTACTTCTTTGCAGCCCATTAAAATGCCCTTGTTTTGGTTCCTTTAGAATTCATCTTGTTTCTGCTACTGTGGATTTACACAGAACTTGAAAACATTATTTTTTTGGACCATTACTCTCAGAATTCCCTAGTCAGAATGGTTCTGGGAACTATAAGCCAAAAGCAGCAATTTCACCAAGCTGTAGCTTTCTAACCAAAATCAGTAGATTTATGAGAGGGGAGGTAAGAAAACAGTCAAAATGGCTGCCACATCTCAATGTTAGTAGAACTTGGTTGGAATAGGAACTTTGAAGGAACTGAATGACCTGTGACTGGAGTGGCAGAGGATCATCAAGTAGTACAGTGAACTGACATGGGCAAGATCCAAACGTTACTAGAAGACAGTGCTTCTGGTATTGAAACTCTGAGCCAGAATACCGGATCCTTGGAATCTGATTCTGGAGACTCAGTAGTTGAGGGAGAGACACAATGGCACCAATAAGATCAGGAGCCAAGTCCAGACCTCCAAGGCCTAAAAGTTTCCCCTATCATGCAGCAGCAGAAAAAAGGGCTAGAATCCTGCCGGTAAGTTAAACCAATTTTAAAGGATATTGTGAAAGGATATATCCATTACTCTCCTGTACAATGCCTTTGCCCCAGATGCAGAAAGGCAAGGCTCCTTAGCTTGGCAACCTGTCCCCTTTAAGGGTCAAGGGACTTCAGCTCCCAGAAGCCTCGGCCATGGTGGCCAATAGTCCCATGTTGGCCAATAGCTCCTGGGATTCTGGGAGCTGAAGTTCCTCGGCCCTTAAAGGGACAGATTGCCTACCCCTGGCTTAGAAGGTATAAGGACACCCTAAAAATCAAGATTATTGCATGTGCCTTATCCCTTCATTTTCCCAATGGTATACATGCACATTTAACTTCAAAGATGGGTTTTACCCCATTCTCCTATATGCAGAAAAAATCCCATCCTTGAAAAGCCTCTGGATAAGCCTGAGCTGCATATGGGCTGCATACAGAAGAATGCGGTAAGACCCATCTTTCTATCCCATTGAGAAAATGATGGTATAAGACATGTGAAATAATCTCCTAAGAAGCAGTTTCTACCCTGGGAGGTGAAAACTGCTCCTTCCTGTCCTGAGAGTGTACAAAGGGACCCAACTATCTTCCCAACATGCTCCCTGACATACTTCTCAGCCAGTAAGTGGTTGGTAGTGTTGGATGCAACACTGGAGTCAAGTATGGACTTGCAGCAGTAGTGTCCTCGGCATGGCGGTGGGTAGGTGGATAAGCACTCGGCTATTGCAGCACCAGCCCAGGGATTGACCCAGGTCTGCCTAGGTCTTAAAAAGTAGTGAATAGTGAAACAGTTATGCAGATTTACTCATCTATAACTGTTTTGTATTATAATCACTACTTAGTCATGATTGGATTGCTATTGCCACAATTGTAACACCACCACCCCCAACTTACTTTACTGGGCATCAGCTACATGGGGAAAAGTAAATCCATTCTGCCCATGGTTGGTGCATGAGTGAATGACAATTCTATTAGGGGCAAGTCGTAAGGCCAGGAGAGGTTACTAAGTGCCAAAACACACTGCAGAAATAATCCAGTTTGACACACAATAGACTGCTTTAACTACTCTCGTTCAATGCTAGGGAATTCTGGGAACTGTAGTTTTGTGAGACATTTAGCCTTCTCTGTCTTCTTGTTCTTGAACTTGTTTGGAGGTTCTAGCAGGGGAGTGCAGCTATCATATACCCTTGACCAAAGAACGGTACACTCCTTCTATCTGGGATGGTCGTCTTCTTCCACCGAGCATGCAGCTTTGGGAGGGACACACATGCAGTGGTGAGGGAGGAAGGGGACACCCGCCTAGCCAGCCAGATCAGTCGAATCAACCCAGGTGATCAATGGGGTGACAGATGTTGCAGCCAGATTGCCCTCACATCCAGCCTTCTCTGTCAGAGTTCTGGTGCCACAATAAACTACAATTCCCAGGATTCCCTAGCACTGAGCCAGGGCAGTTAAAGTGGTCTGAAACTTAACTATTTCTGGAGTGTCTGTTTAGACCAATGTGAAACTCCCCTCATGTCATGAAGATAGTCTACAGTAGTAGACATGCCCAAAGTGATGGTAACCCTGCCCACATGTTGTTGCTATATAGGGTAAAAGAAGGAGTAGAATGAAATTTTTGTTCTTATGCAAACTTGACGTCCATCCTTCACTACAAGCCTGTTGATGTTTGTGCACATTTTGTGCCATTCTGGATTTTAAAAAAATGAGCACTCACAGTCCAGTACTCCCATAGAACAAAGGGAACTCCAATGAGAGAAGAAGGGACAATGACACAAGCCATTCTGAAACAAGTTATCCATAATCCTGGTCAGTTGCTGGTAGGAGAGGAAGATACTATTAGCATCCTTCATTCAACTTTAAATCATTACATAGCAAAGTATCATAGAAACAATCTTATTATTTTTAGGGCGCCAACACAGATCAGTGAGAACAAAGAGTAAGGGTGAACATTTCCAGAAGATTTGTCATTCCAAGCCATCAGAGAAGCTCCCTCATTCTATGAATTTATTTTCAGTGACTTTCTGCAAAAATTAGGGAACTGCTTTACAACTGAGCAAGAGTTTAAAGTCCTGGAAGTTTGGCTCTAGCCACTGGCTCACTCCTACATTCTCTGCAGAACAAACAAAGCAGTTTGTGCTAATCCTTTCGCCAGAAGGATTAAGGACCTTCATGCACCTCAGCTGCTTACTGTGTTTCACCCCATCTTTTCTTGTATATGGATGAAAGTGGGCAGCTAAAATGCATGATGAGAAAACACTTGTAGCACTTATTCTGTTGAAGACTACCTCTCATTTTGGAGGAAGTGCATAACCTGGATTTGCAGACTCTGTTCTCAACACTATAATATTCTCAGTTCTCAACTCTTCTTTCTAATGAAGCATCCATATTTATTGTAGAATCATAGAATCATTTACAGAGGTCCTGTGTTGGATCAATTCGTAGATTCTTTGATTTAAAATTTGCCCCAAATCCTTGGTCTCCCTTATGGTTCAGCATGACCTGCCCAGATAAACTTGGCAAAGAGAATAGTCAGGTGTACTAGAAATCTTTGGAAAGAAGCCAAACCTGGAAGCCAATACTCAGTTTATTTGATCAGTGCTTGTGAACTGCTCCCTCTAGAGCCAGCTAAAAAGTAAAGAATAAAATGCCTTTTGATTGAACAACTGTTGACAAGGCCAACATTGCTTTTGCTTTCTGCCAGAAATTCCCATTAATTTCTCAAAACGATTAGGCAAAAGACTTTAACCTTGGGGCTTTATGTATATAACGGAGACCTGGATTCTGTCTTCAATATTTCCATCTATATGCTAATGCATTTAATAGGTTTCCATTACCTCAAATACTTCTGGCATGTCTTTCTCTGGCCTCCAAAATGTTCCACATCACATCTTCTTTTCAAGCATTTGTGAAGGAAGTTGGAAAGAGAATCAAATATTTGTGTAACAATCAAACTTTATTGTACAGAGAGAGATTTACAGGAGTGCCCAACAATATCAGTTCTATGCAGAAAACAAACATACATCATCAAACTTTCCAGACTTCCATTTTCTGTTTCTGAAAAAAAAAAAAAAAAAAAAAGCACATGCATTCCACTATGCAGGGCTCTCAGTACATTAAATCAGAAAACAGGATCCCAGGTTCTCCCCTATGTAGAAATTATTTCCTTAGACAGGGCAGGATACAAATTAGTTCAAAATATGAAAATCTGGGGTCATAACAGTATACTGTTGGTTTTATTTTTCCAATGTTTTCACGGTTTGAAATTCCCGCAGTAGTATACTCAGAAGTATAAAGATATTTTCTTTTTTGAAGAACTAGTCAGACAATTGTTCCTTAGAATATTCTGAATTTTCCATATAGGTATAATACATTCATGATCTTATATAGTTATACCTCAGTTAAGAAAATACATGCATTGCTGGGCCAAGACTTCTTTAACAGAAAATCTGGTACCACAAAGAGAAATAACATAGAAAGAATAACATGTCCCTCCAATACCACCTGACTTGAGAACAGCCACATCTTGACAAAAGGCAGGCTTGGGACTAAGATCATCTTAAATATTTTCCCCTCCTGTATGATTTTTAACATCTTTGTCTGATGAAGAAGCCAGTGGAGCTTCGAAATCATGCAACATGTATTTTGTGCATTTTGGTTGGCCCAATAAAACTATAATTGTTTTGTGGATTTTGGATGTTATTGTACTTTGCTACATGGCCAACACAGCTCCTCCTGGATACCTCTTATGGAAAGAATAAAATTGGCTTCCTACACCACCAAAAAAAAAAAGAATAGGTCAACATGTTTTGCAAACTTTTTCCTTCATATGCATGAGTGAAATGAAACAAACAAGTTAGGTAAGCCTCCCATAAGTAAACAATAACATTTTGAACCTTCTACAGATCATTTCTTCCCAAATGCATCCAGGGATTACTTTTTCCCCACCAGTCTCCACTTTCTTTATGATTTTAATTTTGGAGGCCAGATTTACAGATCTATGCATTGTTGGCATATGTTGGGAATACCTAGTTTGGAAGGCCTGTCAGCTCTTTTGTTTTCTCTGTCTTACTATTCAAACATGCTAGCTGAGGGGTTCTGGAGGCAGCTGCTATTTACCTTGAAAATTGTAGGAAAGCACACATAGCTACGGTAGCATCAGCTAGAGCAGAATCCTGTGTTTTATCAGGTCAAGCTTTACTGCATTGTTTATCGTAGACATGCTGCTGCACCCCAACCCTGTGTTTATCATCCTCCCAATGCTAAAAAAATCTGTTTAGACAAAGAATGAGGAGGAAATAGGGCTGAGCAGTCATAAAAAGATTGTCTTTTAAAGGAGCTTCTTTCACAGAGAGTAACTGAGGCATATCTATAATTCCAATGAAAAATATACATTAAAATCTGCAACTGTGCAAAAATAAATAAATAAATAAATAATCCTGCCAAGATGTATTCTGAATAGTTCAAAGATACCCATCTTTTTATAGGAGGAGGAGGAGGAGTAACGATTATCAGCATAATTGAAAGGTTGTTTTTTTAAAAAAAATACTAATAATTTCAGTACAATAACATTATTTTATAAGATGGAATGTATTTATGGACTAAATAGTAATAAATGTTGGAGACCCTAACCTATCTTTTTTATACATTTTTGTTAGACTACTCTAACTCTAAATGAGACTTTGGAAATTTTTCTGGTTGCTTCCTTTATCTAAGCACAGGTGATGTTCTGTACTGCAAGGTTGTATTGATAACACTGCAGACTCCCTGTACTGTAAACATTTTTCTAAGATTCCTATGTTTTGAAAACAATGTCTACTTAGCAAAAAGTGCTGACTATTGTGAAACTAACTGAACTAGAAAGGGAAGAGGGAGTAGTCTTCCTATATGCCTGTAAGATCACTATATGATTCTCATTTTGCTTAAATCGGAGCTCAGCATCTTTGGAAAGCTATTTCCTGTTGAGCCAACTAGCATAATTTTGCTTTTTTTCAGAATAATCTCTTTTTCTTTCAGTCCATGGTGTCTCTCGGTCTCATTTTTCTGCTACACTAGGGACCTTATCACACGCTGGCCACGAAGCGAAAAGAAACCAAAATAAGAATAAATTCAGTTCTATACCGAAATGAACTGAAATGCTTCACAATACGTATTGTGTGATCATATGTATTTCGCCTGCACGGCCATTGCGCAATAATTCCGAAAGCTCGCTTGTACTTCCCCTATAAACCGAATGTCAAAAGATCTCAATTCGTTACGGATTAGCTCTGGGTTCTGTTGAGTTTCGCTGCAACGTCGTGTGGAAACACGGGGAACTAATACGGATTAGCTCTGGGTTCTGTCGAGTTTCGCTGCAACGTCGTGTGGAAACACGGGGAACTAATACGGATTAGCTCCGGGTTTTGTCGAGTTTTGGTGCAACGTCGTGTGGAAACACGGGGAACTAATACGGATTAGCTATGGATACCCTTTGAATTAGGTCTGCTTTAGACCCCGTGTGATAAGGTCCTAGGTGGAGGGAAAGACTATAAGAAAGAAAAAATAAGTGGGAGAAAAAAAATCAAAAGAGCACCAAGTTGGAAACAAGAAGTTTCTAACCCTTACACAGCTGGGGACTTCTGCTAGCTTGTAGCAGATGTTTGAAGTCTGTAACATTTTGGAATGACAAAAATCCAGAATAATATTAGATCTTATGTATTATTATTTTTTCTTATAAATAAAACATCACTCAAATAATTATTAATTTATACACTGCCATTAACATGAAGGGAAGACCACAACCACTTCAGGTGCTTTCATTGTCCTTAGTTGCAGTCTCCAAAGGCACACTGATTCAAGTTATAGCACAATATAGGAGGGTCAATAGCTTACAGTTCACTCTACCACATTAGTACATTACCTCCTGAAGGAAGTGATGAGATTGATACTTTCTTTAGCAGTTGGAGCAAAGCCTTTTATAACAACTGTAGTATTATCTCCTCCCATAGAGTAGACAGAAAATGCAAGAATTATTGCAGGAAGGAGTTATTATAAATTCTTAGTGCTGTGACTCCTGGGATTGTCCTCTCCTGGTATTACATGTTATACTCACAGTCACTCACCTAATGCCCTTACCTTTGCAGGCTTATTCTGCTGTCTTAAATTTGAAACAGCCAGGAAAGTAATTTTGCTAACATCGGTGACTTGTGATGCCCAAAATATGGACATAACAGAGACTAAAACTTTGGTCAACAATTGGAAAATAAGAAATAGTAATGAACATCATCAGCTTGGAAGTTCCCTGTTCAACTCTCATCACAAACAGAGTTTTCATATGGAATTGACTCCCAAGTAAATGTGCTGAAATCCTTATGTAAACCATTGCTTATATAAACAATATAAGTATGTAGGCATAGCTCCTACCCAGCACCAGCCTGCAAATGCTGGTACACAAATAGTAACCTATTACCAATTTATTTCAAGATTACTGATAGATAATCTCTTGAGATGCTTATATAATTCTTAGTAGGGAACATATACATAGGAAAACCACCATCATGAACACAAAATCTATTAGACTGAGTAGCACTTGATGAGATTGGCCAATAAGATCCCTTCCATTTTGATAATGGGCTAAATATACAAAATGAAACCATTTCAGGGCACCATAATTCAAAAATGATATTGACAAGGTAGAATGTTTCAAGAGCAGGGCAACCAAGATGATATGAAGAATGACTTAGAGAGTTGAGTATGCTTAACTTGGAGAAGATTATGTGTGTCCACACACATGCCTTCAGACCACTAGCCAGCTTATGAAATGCATGTGTTCACAGAGCCACCTTTAAATATTTGAAGTGAATTTATTTATTTATTTATTTATTTATTTAATATCCCAAACCTTTTCTCCCAGCACAGGACCCAGGGCAGTGTAATATAAAAGATGGAGCAAGCTTGTTTTCTGCTACTCCACAGACTAGAACATGAATTGATGGATTCAAATTATAAGAAAAAGGATTCCACCTAAACATAAGGAAGAACTCCTTAATACTATGAGTTGTTCAACAATTGAATAGACTACATTGGACATTTGTGGACAATCCTTCTCTGGGGGTCTTTAAATAGACTGAGAATGGATGGCCATCTGTCAGGAATGCTAGGTGCCCCATATGATCTCTTCCAGCGATTTATGATTCTACATTTAAAGCAAAGCAGCAATCTTTCTTGAACCTGAACTCCCTCTCTCATCCCAAATGAACAGATTCTATGCTAAGAGGTAACTTCTCTTCAATGGGTAAAAGAGCTTTAGTGTGTATAGGGATGTGTATGCAGATCTATTAAGAGCCATTCCTCATCCCTGCACCATAAATCTCACATCACTCACTTGAGAGAGAGTGACACAATCCCCACTTAATTCTTTTGTGGTCATACCTCACTGAGGTGAAGAAGGATATGGAGGACTGCAGGAAGGAGTGGGATGAATCCAAAGGCTGAAGACCTGGGAGTTTGAAAAGGGAACAGTGTGTGTTAATGCCACTATAGGTATTCAGTGACTGTTGCATGGCTTTGTGCCGTAGTTATTTCATTTGCTTACCAAAATCTGGCTGCCATCATCCATCAAGAAAGAACCTTGCCTTCCTGAGCTGCTGAAACAGATTTTAAGATTATTCAGCAATATCAATAAATAATGAGAGAAGTAAATTTAATGTTATGTTAAAAGAAAAAGAACTGTCAGACCAGAGACTGCTTTCACAAAATCCAACACACTGAATTATTACTTTTTTACAGCATTTGATAGAAGGAAAAAAAAAACACTTCCAGAGTTGATTACTGATGATATTTGGATACCTAATGCACCCAGTCTTGGCCTGCATTCAGAATTTTCTAGACTCATGCCATCTTCCCTTGCCTTCAAGGAACAGTTTAGCTTCTCTGCACTTCTGAAATTCAGTATGCCTTAGGTCACCCCAAAATCAAGGTAAGACAATGCAGTCTGGTGGTTGTGTTTCAACAGACATAGCTCTGTTTGGAGTCAGCCAGTGCAATATACCCAATAGCTTTGAAAGGCAAAACCGCTATGGTTAATTATGTTGTTGATGAAATGTTATTTATGTGATTCATCTGGAGATAGTCTTGGCAGAAGAAAGTTCATAGATGCTGGTTTAACAGGTTGCATGAATTTGTCCTGAAAAGGGCTGCATTGATTCTCTGTGTTCTCATCAATGTGGTGCCAGCTCTGATTATTAGTGCAGCTAGAAAGGTCTATATAAATAATCTTGTATCCTGGTTGCCTTATCTCAAAACATTTCTGGCTTCCCAGGCGAAAGCCAGTACTATCCTTAGATCCAACAGCAAATTGTCCTTGACTCAGAAAGAATGGTTTTCTGTTGAGTTTCAGAAATTGCTTCTTTCTAGCGGGATGATGCTTTAAAAATAACCACAAAATAAGATTTCACTGTTGTGTCTTCAGCTGTGAATGATTGCTCAAATTCTCTTGAGTCTCTTTGTGAGCCATAAGGGGCTTCACCTTCCTCAGAATTAAAGTGCATGGGGTCCGACAGGCTCTTTTCAGTTGTGATCGGGTAAACTGCTTACGACGTTTTCTGTACAGAAAAACAAAACAAATTGATGGAGAGGTAAATCATTTATCTATTGATATCTATAAAAAAATGCAAAACCTCATTGTGCCAAACAAATGAACTGGGAATGGTTGACAGAAATGAAGGATATGAGAGTTAACAAAGTGAATTCAGCAGATTGCAAGTTGAATAACAATGAAATATATTTATCATATCAGAACTTAGAAATGTGAGGTTTTTTGGACTGCCACACTCAGAACTCCTCAGCCAGCATGGCCAAGGAGAATTGTGATTCAAAAAAGTAGCTTTTCCTAACTGTGATATATAGGTAGATGTAGACTGCATCCACACTGCATAAATAATCCACTTTGACACCACTTTAACTGCCATGGTTCAGTGCTAAGGCATTCTGGAAACTGTAGTTTGTTGTGGCACTAGAGCTCTCTTACAGAGAAGGCAAAATGTCTCACAAAACTACAGTTCCCAGAATTCCATAGCAATAAGCCATGCCAGTTAAAGTGATGTCAAACTGGATAATTTCTGCAGTGCAGATAAAGCCATAACCTTCTCTGAGTTAATGTGACTTCAGATCATACTCAGGTAAATATATATAGGAATGAAGTTTTAAGATTTTTAATTTATCAACCATTCTTTGCAACATATGTATTGCAACGGCATGTTTCTCGCTTCCCCCAAAATGCTAAACTGATTCAATGGTATTTTGCAAGATAAGAGCTACATAAGTAAGGCAAAATGTCCCACATGCCAGCATCCATTTTAATGGTTGTTTTCAAATGTTCCAAAGCAGTCTAACTGTGCATATGCTTTCACATGTTCATCCATTATCAGAATGGTGTAGGATACACCCAATGTGTTTTGGCAGAGCTAACTGTTCCCTGAGGGAATACATTGAAAGAAAAATACTAAAAACATTTGGAAAACAATGCAGCATTTTTATATGTTTGGATGTTTTTCCCCCAATATAAATAATAATATGCAACCTAAATTTAAAGTTAGGGCTTAGTCTCCCCCTATATTCAGCAATGTATATTTGCAAAATATCAAAGGCAATGACATTCCAATTATTGTCTTAAAAATTATAATCCAAAAGCTTTAAGAAAACCCACTAAATATACCCAATTTCAACACTCATATCCATAAAATTCAGGCATTGAGCAGTCATACATACTGATAGATGAAGTTTTCTAATTTTGGAAGCTCTATTCTATTCAAAACCCTTTTACTAGCAGTAAGTAGAGGCAGAGGCAGAGCTATTTCCCAGATATTTCCCTTCCACAGGGCTTGTTTTGTTTTTTCTGGTCAATTTAAATTGATTTTTTTCCAAAAGAAAACTTCAAGCAGTGAAAAGGAAAGGAATGAGATGCACAATTTATATTCACGAACCAGAGCATTAATGTCCTTTCCCCTCCCCACCCAGTGTCACATCCCCAGCATATCCACTATTTGCCTCTTTACAAGGTCACAAGTTCTGGCCCCAGAAGGAAAGAATTACAGAAACTTCCACAGGGTCTGAGTTGGGCTTGGAGTGGGAATGTGAAGTTTAATATTATCCTAAAAGGTTGGGATGTCAACAGTGACCTGGAAATGGGATGTTTGATTCATGATATGGTTCTTAATGCATTTTCAGAATCAGAAAAATACAGACTCAGGGCCTAAATACAATTGATAATCCAGATAAATGTAGATCCATGAAATTAGTGGAAATTTTGTATGTCCATACTTATGCAAGGTCCATTGATTCAATAAGTCTTCCATAATTGGAATTAGAGAGCAGCATGGTGTAGCAGTCTTCGCTCTGCCATGGGAAACCATTGTGTGACCTTGGGCAAGTCTTACTCTCTCTGCTTCAGAGGAAAGCAAAGGGATTTTTTTGTTTTGTTTTTTAATGCTCTGAACAAATCTTATTAAGAAAACCCCATGATAGGTTCATCTTAGGGTCACCATAACTCAGAAATGATTTGAAGGCACACAGAATCAAACTGGGATTAACAACTGGTTCTGTTCTATAGAGCGTAGTGTTTTCTCGTAAGGAGCTATCATTAAGAAAGTTTTTCTGTAAACTTGGAAGTACTGACATTATTAAAAATACTATTTAGTTATAAGGTTTTATGCCCAGGTCATGCTTTGCCTCTCCCCCCCCCCTACAGTTATGCCAACTGTATGTCTCATATGCAATCTTCTTATGGGATAATATCCCATTATGTAATCTTATAAGCAAAAGAATCTACAGGATCTGGTATGACTTAACATAAGAGTAGGAATAGTGTAGTGCTCTACATGATATGCTGCAATGGTTCCCAACCTTTGATCCTCCATCTACTTTGGGTCTTCAGCTCCCAGAACCCCCAGCCAACTTGGCCAATAGTCAGGAATTGTGAAGTCTAAATTATCTAGAAGACTAAATGTTGTGAACCACTGATATAGTGGATTGAACGATGGACTAGGACTCCAGGAGACCAGGATTCAAAACCTGACTCAATTATGGAAACATACTGGCAACCTTGGGCAATTCATATTCTCTCAACCTAAGAGGAAGGCAATGGCAAACCTCCTCTGAAGGTTTGCCAAGAAAAACCTATGATAGGGTCAGGAGTCAACTTGAAGACACATAACAAATCTTGCTAATCCACTGTAAAACAGTCAAAATGTCTGGGAAACACATTACAACCACCCATATGTTGTTGGACTGCAACTCCCAGCACTCTTTAGCTGTGAAAGCTAGGGCTATTGGGAGTTGCAGTTTATCAAGATGTGGAGAGCTTCATAATTCACTTCCCTGACTCAATTGTTCTAACTGACTAAAGATGCCAAATTGAGCCTTTTAGTAGTGTGAACCACCTACAGTTCTGTGTCTGAACACTGCTTGACCTAGGTCAATATTGCAAAGTTGTCTTTACTTCTCATTTGTTATGAAAGATTACTTCTCAAATACAGCTAAAGTGATCCACCTCAGCAAGGATGTTCTAAGTGTTTTTCATTGACTGTATCCATAGGTGCAAATTTCTTGTACAAAGTCTGCATCTGCAATGCAGAAATATTGCAGTTTGACACTGCTTTAACTGCCATAGCTCAATGCTACAGTGTCCTGGGATTTGTAGTTAATTGGGGTACCAGAGCTCTATGACAGAGAAGGCTAAATATCTCACAAAATGCCAAATCATAGAATTTTATAAAATTGAATGAAAATGGTGTCAAACTGCATTACTTCTGCAGTGCAGATGCAGCCCTACTGTCGTTTCCATGCAGATGTCATCTGTCCTCAGCATATTGATTTTGAGAGCAATTCTTTTTAGATGTAATTCTAAATGTGCAACCCATAACTGTCTTTCAAAAAAATGACATTTTAAAGATAACATTTAGCATTTAATGTTCATAGTGGATTTGTGTGCCTGTATGAAGGTGCTAATGGTTTCATGTAATGTGGTATATCTCTTTTAATTTTGAAATAAATACATTATGTATGTTTGTGTTTAACAGAACATTTTCTTGTAGGAACAGCCTTTGGGATGTAAACAGCAGCTAAATAATTAACAAACCAACATATAATTTTGCATAAACAATGTTATAACTGTGCCCTGTTTTTTAAATGCTCTAGGTTGCCTTCAATCCTGTACAGAAAAAGGCAGGCTATAAATCAAATAAATAAATAAAAATATATGAGGCTACTCAGAGGTAACTTCAACTGATATCAGTGGGGTTTACCCTTTGGTTAATGGATGCAAAAGAATCATGTAGCACTATTGAAACTATTTTTTTGGGGGGGGGGAGGGGGTTAACAAAGTTTTTTTGTAGACCCTAGTCTGTTAGAGTTTTCTTTTTCTCAGTTAATATCAATGATACTCCTGAATTCCTTGGTATCATTTTATCCTGAAATCGACTAAAAAAGCAATATCTTTAAATCCTAGGTAAATAATTATAGATAATTTCCTGGGTGTGAATTCCACTGAATTTAAGAGATCTTGAAGCAGATTTTTATTTTGAAATAGACATATAGGATTGTGATGTCTATTACTATCAATATGGAAGGTCTTTTATATAGCTAGGAAACTGTGACAATAATTCACATTTAAGTCTGCTTTTATAAGCTACATAAATGATGATGTTTTCTAGTGGCAAAATGAAATGCCATTTGAAATGAAAAAAATGTTTTAATGAAAGTAATATAAAGGAGTATTTAAAAAAAAGTATACACACAAGGAGCTTAGAAATTTGAGGGCAAGTAAATAGTTGTATTGTTAGAAAGTAAATCAGTCACTCAGCTTGGCTCTGCCCCATAATATCTAGTGATTTCCATAGAACCAAAAGCTAAAATAAAGCAACAGATTTGGGCAGACACAGTATCCTCCTTTCTGAAATCCACCAAAGTCTTTGCTTCTGGACAGGTCCAGATTGGCTGGACTCCTGGCTGCATCAGCCCCACATCTTTTGGGACCTATCAAATCTCTCAAAGGTAACCTAAATCAGCTCAGAATTGCAATGAATCTAACACACACATATAGTTAGAAATCCATAAATCCTTGTTACAAGCAACAGATGAATTGCTGAATGTGCAAGCCCTTACACTGAATGATTACAATTATGTCAATATAACATATGGCACTAGGCTGAAAAAACACACCCTGTCATTATATCCAGAACAATTTGTCCTGAGTTGTACAAAATCAAAAGAAGCATTGTGGCTCTACCAGAAAACAGTAAAATAAACATATTGAAAATTATATTCTCTTCTGCAATCAAGTAGAACAGTTTTCCTATAACTACTTTGATAGCAGATAAAAGGGAAGGTAGGTCATTTGAACAAATGGAAGTTGTTTAAATGAAATATCATTTTAATCTACAGGTTCTTCCCACACTCTCCTATGTTGATTTTCACATTCGTATTGGAAATATAATACATTTATGAAATGAATACAAATAATACATGAAATCTGTTATTTCAAGGGAGAAAGAAGGAAATTAAGAAAGGATAAAATTTTATAAAATACACTCATCTTTTGAGGTTTTGACTTTATGGATTTGATTATTCATTGATTTTATTAATATGTTGTCTCTAGGAATCTCTAAGTACTACAGCGCACCTCTATGGTCAGCTTTAACCAAAGGTTGCACTGAAGGACCTAGAGATCCCTAGAAAGAACACTAGACTAGGCATTTGTAGCTCCTCCAGCTCAATTCTATGGCTGATGTCTAGCAGATGTTGAACACAGAATTGCACTGGAGGACCTAGAGATTCCTAGAGAAGTGTTCTCTCAGGTAAAAACATAGGTTTTTTTTGTTATTTATGGTTTTTCTACATTCATGGGGGTCCTGTGCCCCTAACCCTAGTGAATATGGAGGGACGAGCATATAACAAACTTGCCTTCCTGGCAGGCAGACAGTGTTTTTATGGGAGGACACTGAATTACACATCAACTAAACAGATGATTTATCTAGCTAGATGAGAGACAATAAACTAATATAGCTATCCATCTGGAATGCTCATATTGAGACATAAAATTCTCAGGTTATGTTCAGAAATCTAACAACTAGAGGAGCATCCTAACCCAGACAAACTGAGCTGTACTGGCTGTCACAAATATTCTGCTGCTGCAAGGGAATTTATGCATCCTGCACTAAGTTAGACAGAACGGTGCATATGCTAACTTATCTCTATAATGCATAGGTTTTTGGATATAATTAATCAAATTTAAATAAAAATACATTTTCCATCCAGCATGGAAGACTGCTGTCAGGTGACCTGTCTGCCTGCTTGCCTTTCTCAGTCTGCTGCTCAAGTGTTCTTGTTGGGTAATCTTCATGTTAGTGTCTTCATTTTAAATCTGCAAATCAAATTTGGATCAGAGCTGTTCAAACAGAGGTTGGCTTCAGATCCTGACAACCTTCCAAACAGGGGACTGTGCTTGGTAAAGCATGGCGCATGGCTATTCTAAAAGATACAAAGCAAAGCACTTCTGGTTGTGGGAAATACATGAACTAAAGATGAGTAAACTAGATCCTTCCCTTTACTCTGTAATCTTATCTTAAAAATTCAAGGCTTTTAACAAGAGTCAGCATTCGCTAGTGGTTGGATGGAATACCACCAATGAATACTAGGTGCTGTTGGCTATGTTTCAGAGAAAGGAACTGGCAAAACCACCTCTGAGCAGTTCTTCCCTAAGAAAATGCTATGAAACTCATGGGGTCAGCATAAATCAAGAGGTGACTTGAAGTCTCTCTCTCACACACATATATGTATGTATGTATGTATGTATGTATGCATGCATATATTTTGTTACATTTTCCCTCCATCAAACACAGTTTCTGCTTTTTAACAGCTTTGGGAGTTGAAGGTGAAAGCAAAATAATGGAGGGATGGTAAAGAGATACTACTATGAGAAGTATATATGGACATCTCCCCACCCTTCCAGCCACTGTGGACTGGCTTTGCCATACTGTGCAGATTTTTGGCATGCCTTAAGCTATTCCATGAAAGGCCTTATTCCTCCTGCTGGAGGTGAGATTGGTCAAGAGCTATACATGTGGATGTTACAAATAACTATTGGTCAACATCCACAGGTAGGCAAGTAGCATACACATAAGCACATGAGTACACACACATACATCCCTACCTCATTTCAACCTATAGTGTTTGAACCAAAATTAGTGAGCAAAGGAGGGATGCATTGCTTATGCATGAACTATATATTTGACTCTTAAAGTAGCAAAAAAGTGCCACATTATTCATGACTGTCTCCCCTGTAACGTTCTGTAATTGCTATTTTTTCTCAAAAAACCAAACATTTTCACTGAACAAAGTGTGTCTCCTCTTCCATGCACTGTCAGATATAACACTGAAATGTATTTAAAATAAAAGAACAAATAGAACTTTTCCCTTGCAGGAAGAGTACTTATCCACCTCTCTCCACCAAATTATTTTGGAAAGTTTCGTAATGCAGCAATTGAAGATGTACTGTGGTAGAGCCACCACAAGGCTAAGGTGCAAATGCCTTTTTCTAAAAAAAATCACCAACTTGATATGCACACTCAGGTACACTGTGACTTAGAACAATGCCATTTTATCCAGTCTACATTTTTCCAAACCTATGAAGCTTGGTGAGAGCTAGACTGGGTAAATGTATACAATATCCGATGTGTGAATCAGAATCCTAAAATCATAGAATCTTAGATCTGGAATGGACTAGAAGGGCCATCTATCTCAGCCTCCTGCTATGCAAGAATACACAGCTAAAGCACCCCTGAAAGATGTCCGTCCAACCTCTGTTTAAAAACCTCCAAAGATGGAGAGTCCACCACCCTTCAAGACAGTTTACTCTACTGACAAACCACTCATACAGTAAACAGTTCTTTCTCATGTTAGATGGAATCTTTTTTGTTGTAGCTGTCATGTCACCTCTCAGATATTTCTTCTCAAAGCTAAACATACCCAGCTCCATAAGTTATTCCTCATAAGGCTTGGTTTCCAGACCTTTGATCCAGAATGAAACCAGTTGCCTGAAATCCACATCTTTCACAGATGATCAGGCATGTTCAGGATGGTAAGACTACAGATACTTTTCAAAAATTTTCAATCTGGTTCTCAGATCAAACGCAAAAATATATCTGTATGTGTGTATACAGATCACACACACACACACATACATAAGAAAATTGCATATACATGCAGATATATAGGGGAAATGCACACAATGCATTTAATAAAGAAAAAATCATCTGCAAAAGTTTGTGCTCTAGAAAAAAAGAAGTATCTATCAAAATTGATTTACCAGGAGAGATGTACACAAAAAATGTGTGTAAATTTGCATGTGGCCTTTTTCTTACCAATTTGCAAAGTGATGTGGAAGTAAGCTAAAGATGAATTTATGGTCAGAAAAATGATAAGCTGAGTGAAATCAACACTGACATGGTCACCTACCCAGAACACCCAATCTGTGACTTAGATCTATGCAATCAGTACTGTTTCTTTATGCTACACCAGTGTACTTCCTGTGGTCTCAGTAGTGGTGGGCAAGACAAAAACCAGTCCCAGGGGACTGAGAGGCCAAGTTTTGCTATACAGCATGTTCAGCCACAGGCCATTTTCTGGGCAAGTGGGAAATAAGTGGATATCCCTGCCTTGTATCACGTGTGGCAATCTATGCATCATCAAAGAGCATCCACTATTCCCAACTCCATCAAAAAGACAAAAGATGAAAGTTGCATTATAATTGCACATAACTGATTAACGAGTATCAATGCATATTTCAAATTATGCATTATTTAAACACAAATGCAACACGTCTCACCACCACAGTATAGAAGACTGAGCAGGTACTCTGTATGCCTTCTGCCCAGATGCTTACTCCTGATGGACAACTTTAAGGCTTCTTTGTTTCCTACTTACAGTTCTTTATCTTCACACCAGACTTAGACTAGCAACCAGCCCTTACAATGGAAGATCCTTCCTTTGACAGCCTTTCAAACTGTCATCTGTAAAGCAAAACAGATGGCAACCCTATTTGCATTCAATATGTTATTTGTCATTCATTTTAAAAAACTTGCCAAATGTTTGTTGCTTGAGTGACAAGGAAAGAAAAAGATAAAGCTCTAGCCAATTTTTTCTAAAAAATATTTGTTTTCCCTTAAACACAATGGAAGGACAAGGGATGTAGCCATCTTTAAGATTCAATTTCCTGTGCTTTTCTTTTTCATTCTATATATTTTTATTTAAAATAAGGATTTTCATGGTTCCTAAATGAATTTAATATGCTTAAAAAGATAACAGCATGCAGTATTGCTATGTGAAAAGATCTTTTTAAAATAAGTATATTTTATGGTGCCTAAATGAAGTTAATATGCTTAAAAAGAGATAACATTATTTAGTATTGTTATGAGAGATCACCTTTTAAAAGTAAGGAATCTTTATGGCATCTAAACAAATTTAATATCCTTTAAAAGGGATATCATTTATTATTATGCAAGATGATCTTTTTAAAAGGAAAATGTGGATCATGCCTAGATTGCTTTGGAAGAGCACAATGCAAATTAAATCCAATTTGAGCCTCAACTAAAATAAACCGAGAAATCAATGGGAGTTACATTGGTAATAGCTAACAAGTTCCAGCCATTCAATTGATCTGTTCTAGGGGAGACAAAAATGAATTTAGCCAGAACTATGAACAGCTGGAATGAAACTGTTGGAATGAAGCTGCCAGCGCGGGGAGAGAGACTGAGCTGCCAGCGCGGGGAGAGAGACTTTTGCCAGCTGCCCTGCAAGGGC
>CM034701.1:366625658-366639226 GCA_020142125.1 Phrynosoma platyrhinos | reverse complement strand
TTCTTAACCTCTCTAGCAAGCCTGATTTCATTCTGCGCTTTAGCTGTTGTGGTTTGGTTCCAGGACCACCTGTGGATACCAAAATCATAGATGTTCAAGTCCCATTAAATACAATGATGTAGTAAAATGATATTCCTTATATAAAATGGCAAAATCAAGGTTTGCTGTTTAGAATTTATATATATTTAAAATATTTTAATGCTGTGGATGCTTGAATCCATGGATAAATAATCCATAGATATGAAGGGCCAACTGTATTTATTACGTTCATTCTGTTGACCCTGTTGTATAAGAAGAATTATGTTGGATCAGACTAGAGGTCTTTCTGATGAAAAATTATGTTCCCCTCATGACCAACCAGATGCTGATGGGAAACCTAAAAGCCAGACAGGAGCACAATACTATCTTCCTGCATATTGCCTCTGATACTCAAAGCAATGTATTGATCCATCATTGATTGCAACTGATAGCATTGTCCTCCACAAATAAACCCAACTAGTTCTTAAGGTTATCCTAGTTGGTGTTAATCGCTGCCTCTCATGGTAGCAAATTCCACAGGTTAACTATGTGCTGAAGAAGTTGTTCATTTGTTTTAGGAAGCTGTCTTACACCAAGTAAGTAACTGAGGGGGGTTGCAGACTGCCAGAAATAGTGCAAATTGTGTCTACTTTTAGGGTTGGGGTAGGGAATCATGAGAACTGTATTTTATTGTGGCACCAGAGCTCTCTGACAGAGAAGGCTCAATGTCTCAGAAAAAAAACAATTCCCATGATTCCCTAGCACTAACCCTAACCCTAAAAGTGGACTCAATTTGCACTATTTCTGACAGTCTGCAACCCCCCTAAGTAAACTCAATACTGTCTAAACTGCCTGACAGTGAATCACCAGGGATTTGATCTTGTGCC
Source organism: Phrynosoma platyrhinos (assembly GCA_020142125.1). Taxonomy (NCBI): domain Eukaryota; kingdom Metazoa; phylum Chordata; class Lepidosauria; order Squamata; family Phrynosomatidae; genus Phrynosoma; species Phrynosoma platyrhinos. The sequence goes on along the minus strand of CM034701.1, from coordinate 366,638,321 downwards.
TTTTTTCCTATCCTAGCAGAAGATGGTGTTGACTGGTGCATTCTCTATACAAAATCTGTTCTTTACCACTGAGCTATAGCCTTTCCCAATTCCAATTTCATAAAATAAAAAGTATATTGGGATTTCTTTTAGGATTGTGTATTTAATGTAAGCATAACACTCCAAGTTCCAAAGATGCTATTTAGTCTGAAGCAGCTAAAAACCTGAATCATTTTCACTGAGGTATTATTAACAACTTCCCAACCAACCCTCTATAGTTCTTCTTTTTGTTCACAACCGTAAAGAGTACTATGAGCACAGATTTTACATGTGGTGGAATTGGGGTGGGAGTCTTAAAAAAAAATCCTGTAGGGCATTATCTCTCCCAGTAGGAAACTCTTAGGATTGAGAGATTGAGTGATTTACAAAATTTATGATATTCAAGAAGAAATGCCCGAGGGGGCAAGTACATAACTTTAAATATTGCAAGAGGCTGCTGCAAATAGATGAGATGCTTTTCCATTCTCAAGGGAGCTCTTCTCCCTGCCTGATAATCTTCTGCAGATACATCATCAATATTTATGCAGGGAAACTACTATCTGTGAACCAAAAATATATATTTTTAAAAGAATGTCTACTGTTATTTCAGGACTTTCATAGTGGCTTACTTATTAAAAAAAATTATATGTTGAATCTCCCTTATCTGAAGTGCCTCAGATCAGTGGTGTTTAGGATTTTGGATATTTTTAGGATTTTGGAATATCTGTATTTGCATATATATACATAATGATATATCTTGGAGTTGGGACCCAAGTCTAAACACACAATTCATTTATGATATTCAAGAAGTGTATACACCTTATAGGGATGTGGTGGCTTAGTGATTGAGACACCAGTTCTGACCATCAGAAGATCAGAAGGTTGGCCATTTGAGGCCCAAATGCCACATGATGGGATGAGCCTGTCACTAGTCCCAGCTTCTGCCAACCTAGCAGTTCAAAAGCATGCAAATGCAAGTAGATAAATAGGTACCACCTCGGTGGAAGGTAACAGCATAAGGTGCAATCCACACGACCACCAGAGCAGTCCTCAGACAATGCTGGCTCTTTGGCTTAGTAACAGAGATGAGTACTGCCCCCTACAATCAATTACAACTAGACATTCATGTCAAGGAACTACTACCATTACCTTTATATACACCTTATACACATAGCCTGAAAGTAATTTTATACAATATTTTAAATAATCTTGTAAATGAAACAAAGTTTGTGTACAGAAAGCAAAGGTGTCACTATCCCAGCCACCCATGAAACAAGTTTTGGTTTTTGGAATATTTCAGATTTTGTAATTCCAGATAAGAAGGACTCAAGCTCTATACACTTTTTAAAAGAAGCATCTTGGACTCAGAGTGCATTTCACTAGTTATGGACAGTGCAGCAGCTATGTTCTCTCCTAGACAGGTACAACCTGGGCATTATAATCCATCCAGTGGTATCACATGTGGTGGGTTGGCCCAATAATTCAAAAATTCTGGGAAAAATACATTAAATAATGCAACAAAAATTTAAGACTCAAATCCCTTTTATTCCAGAACTATTTTTGTTAAATATAACCACAAAAATCAATAAAGAAATAAGGGTAAAATACTAGAGAATAATACTATACTTAGTAGCAGCAAGAATAATTATTGCTAGAGGGTGGAAAACTGGGGAACGCCCAAAAATAAAAGACTGGAAAATGAAGGTTGAAGAAATGAAATACATGGACAAACTAACTGCTTTAATCAATCAGAAATCAATACAGAAAACGGAAAAGAATGGATTCTATTTGCCAATTTACTTCAAGAAGAGATAAAATAAATAATCATATGCAGAGGATTCAAAAATATAGGAAAATGTCAAAACTAACTAAAACAAGCAATATACCAAAAGTTAAAAAAAATAGGAGAGAAAATTGAGCTAACTTAGGCAAAAAAAAGAGAGATAAATGAGAAAGGAAAGAAAAACAAAATAAAAAACAAAAACAAAAATAACACAAGACTCATTATACATAAAAGAAAAAGATGCATTTTGATTTAATTTAATCTGTGAGAAATAATTGACAAATTTGAATAGCTTAATATTATAGCAGAATGACGTTGAGTTGATATTTAGGATTTTCTTCTGATCTCTACTAACAAGGCACAGCAGAAAAAAAAATGAAAGCACTTACAAGAGTTAAAAAAATTGGGAAGTCAAGAGAAAATATGGCATTTGTATTTGTATAAATTAGCATTTTTATGTTAATCTTATATTATGTATGTTATGGTTTTTAACAATAAAACTTAATAAAAATAAAATAAAAAATAATCCATCCAGTGGTAACAAGTCTATATTTGAAGAGCCAGAAGTAAATCCCAGACTCCACCAGGAAACTCCTGTGAGTCCATCAGTATCCTTCAGAATATCCTGCCTCATTGTTAAAACTCTGTGTGTGGGGGGGGTGTGCCACCATGTGCCATTCTTTTCCCTTGGGCTGTTTCTTATCTATATAAAATCACTGGAAGAAGACACCAGGAAATTTAGTGTCATCACCATGCTGATAACACCTAGGTCTGTTTCTCCCTGTCATTGGAATCAAGGCAGGTATTAGATCCACAGCTGTAAGTGGGCCAATAAACTGAAATTCATTCCTGGAAAGGTGAAGGTTCTGTTGACTGGTGGTTCCCAGGTATGGTATTTGAGTAAATGACATGCCATGGACAACAGTGAACTACAATGAGCTACAATCCCTCTAACCTAAGATGTCAAAAGAGACCAAAGATGGACAATCTGAACAGCGGGGAAAAGAACCAGAGCTGGGATTGAAGGGAGGCAAGCTTCTGAGAAGGCTATTTTCCTTGAGCTACATCCATCCATCCAGTCCACTAACATTTCTGTTCACAGTTGTTATAAACAGGAGTTTTATAACCAGAGAAGACATAAAGTAGAAAGGGGGGGGAGAACCCTACATCCATAAGTGAAACAATACCATACTATATACCGTACCACAAATGAAGCATGAACTATGAACACAAATGAACTATGAAGCATGCCACAAATACCATTAACTATGCATGAAACTATGATGCAAATTATTGTTGTTGCTGTTGGCTAGTTTTTTAATCCCTGTCAAGGAAAAGTACTCACACAACACCACCACTATGCACCATGAGAATAGTTCCTTAGGGCAAGGAGAAGTGCTGGTTTTTCAAACAAGCGTTTCAAAGCTATAAACGTCAATTTTGGTCTTACCAGACCAAATAAACTTTTCCATATCAAAATTAGAAATATTAAATTCTCCTTTTTGTAGATGGTGCACTTCTGATTTCTTATGCTCAGCTAAGGGCCTCGGCAGATGGCTTATTGAGCCGTCTTGGAGGCAGGGAAGAGGAGGGGCAGCCGCACGCGCGGCACCCCTTCCTCCTCCCGAGGTTGCCCTCGGAGCTGCCGGCCCTCCACACAGCCAGCGCTCCGAGGGCAACCTCCCGCCGCAGTGTCCGCACGTGCTGCAGCGGAAAAGTCAGGGAAAGTGCACCCTACGCGTTTAGGGTGCACTTTCCTTGACTTCTGAAAGGAGCGCCAATTTAGCGCTCCTTTCAGGGATGCTGCCAGTGCACCGTGGTGCAGATGCCACGGTCCCGCGGCGCACCGTCCCAGGGCATCCTGGATGCCCTGGTCTGCTTCCCCCCAAAGTTTACATAGATTGTTGGAACAGTTTATTTTGTACTGTAGACATGAGTTCCTTTCTATTAACTACCAAAAAAAATTATGATATTTGACAAATCTAAACAAAACTTTACTTGGTCACTTGATGGAAATACACTTAGGCAAGTATCTTCCTTTAAGTACCTTGGGGTAGTTTTTCAGTAAATTGGTCCATGGTCCAAACAAGTTCAATCAATTGCTCTGTTAGCCACTAGAAACTTGTTATGTGCTCCTTTAAGTCATTTCTGACTTATAGTGATCCGAAGGTAAACCTACCAGACCTGAATGGGATAGTGTATACAGCTCTGATTCTCTATGTGTCAAAGATATTACTTATGTGTTCTACGATTGTTCCAGATATAATTTTGATTTGGCGGGGAAATGGTGGCTAAAATTTATCTTTTAAGCAGGGTTCAGAATTTTTCTTATTGGTATTGGAAGACATGGGTCCAGACCAATGGAAGAAAAAAATTGCAACTTGCTACCATGAATTTGGGATATTCTAACTCTCTTCCTTTAGTTCAAGGACATAATAGAACTAAACTAATCTTAGTGCTGAGGCTCAAGGATATAGAGGTGCATTCTCAGATAGCTGGGATCAAGGCTGCATCTGTGTTGCAGAATTAATGCAGTTTGACATGACTTTAATTGCCATGGCTCTATGCTATGGAATTCTGGGATCTGCAGTTTTGTGAGATGTTTAGCTTTCTCTGTCAGAGAGTTCCTGGTACCACAACAAACTATATCTGCAGTATGGCAACAACTTAAGACTTGTCAATCTAGTAGTTTGTATGCTTCTTTCATTCTTATATTTATCACTTCCAAGTAGATTTGCTTAATATCAAAACAAGAACAATGCTTACTCAGGCAAGATTAAATGTTCTCCCTTTGGCAGACTGGATGGGTCAGCAAAAGAAGACACCTAATAGTGATAGTGTATACAGCTGTGATTCTCTGTCTGTCAAAGAGATTACTTATGTGTTCTACAATTGTTCAAAATATAATTATCATAGAAATTTACCTACTGCTAACATCAATTATATATATATATATATATATATATATATATATATATATATATATATATATATATATACACACACACACACACACACACACACACACACACACACACACAAACCTGATTGGTGCTTCTGCACAATTTTGTCCCAGATTTGTTTTGATAGCAACTTGGTCTTCATCGTATTGTTTGTTTACATATGCTATCCAACAAATTCTAGGGCCTTCAAGAAACTGGTGTCTTTAATCTGTCACCATGTGGCACTGCAATTGCACAAATGGACTCCAACCACATTTGGGAAGTTGCATCAGAATTATTTAAGCATGTCACAGCAAAGCGATCGATAATTTTGCAAGCAACAAGTTCATGTTTAAGTTCTTGTTTATATTTCTGCCACCATAAAAGAGTATTTTGCACTCTCACCGTGTTGAGTTTTGATGTGTAAACCAAGTGGTAACAATGCCAAATAAACCCATTTTCTTTTTAGGTTATGATGCAACAAAGCACAAAAAAGTCAAAGAGGGATGAATACTTCCATAAGGCCTTATAAGGGCACATTTACACATGCATAAATAAATAAATAAATAAATAAATAAATAAATAAACAAACAAACAAATAAATCCTGATATAGCCTAGAGTATTCTGTTCTAGAGCTGCCCCAGATTCACTACACGAGTGTCACACATATGGCATGAAAGCTAGGCAAAGCTTTCTTGTTGTCCAGGTAGTAGGATGCCTAGCCATGTGATCAATGAGGAGATGAGGAAAGATCACCTTTCTTTCTTTCTTTCTTTCTTTCTTTCTTTCTTTCTTGCAACTGGCTAGACTCAGAGCAAACAGCAAGTAGCACTGGCCCTTTATTTTAAAAATGGCAATGTTTGCCACCCATTCAAATCCAGCCAGATCCAGCTGTCCACCCTCAGCAACAGTCAGCAAAACACCACATTTTCCAGAGAACTCCAGCAGAAAAGGGAACTTGTTTTAATTTGGATTACCGGCAAAAAGTATTTGATTCACTACCAAATTTGCCTTGCATCGTATTAATAGATTATAACAGATACAGGGCAAGTCTGGCATTTTTGGCTATGGTAGACAAGCCCTAAGATAATGACGACTTTACTAGCAAAGGAGTATATCCTTTCTTTATGCCATTATAATAGCCCCATTCAAATACACAAACTAATGAAATGATAAGTTCATTTCTTGCTCCCTATTGCCTACTGTGTAAATTGTGGTGGGGGAAGCAAACAGAAAAGGTACAATGGGGCTTTCAGGGAAAAGGAGTTTCCTGGTGCAATAAAATGAACAAATTTGGTAGTACTCTCAAATACCTAACAGAGAAAGACCATTTTTTCCTTTTATTGTGAAATTCTAGGGCAAAAAAGTGCATTAAATAATCCCAACATTGGATCAAGGGCCAGAAGCACATTTTTCCACAGTATTAATTTTTTAATGTAACATTAATTCAAATAAACTAGCTTTCACACAAATACTGCATAGAATTTTTTAAAACAGAGACACACAACACAGGTTTGGAATGTTCTATTCAATTGTGTCCACTCATTATCACATCAGACACTACTGGTGGTTTACACATCTATCTTGATATCTCTCCCACAACCACTCCCATCTGCATCAGAATAAGGAGGCAGGGGCACAAAGAATGCAGGAGAAAACAAATAAGTGGAAACATTGTGCAAATAGGAGGCAATTCACATGACACTGGAGTCACTCCGTCTCTCTCCGACAGAAAATAGTTTTTGTTCCTTCTCTTAAACCCTCTGGATGTTCTGGTATACAGGTTCTGGGTAAAATGGTTTTGAGGATCCAGTCCACGCTGTGTATTTTTCTTTGTTCATGCCATATCTTAATTACTTAGAAAACCTGATACAGCTCTCTTATATTTATAGTTCAGGAGCAGAGGATATGCATTAATCTTTCTTCCTGCCCTATAGCTATTCAGTGGTCCCTCTGAATGTAATAGAGCATTTTACTCTTGATAGAATACCACGACATTTTAGCCTTCCTCATTTGCTACACACCCTGGAGGCAGATAGCAATCCTGGTAGCCCCTCTGATCTCAAACTGGTCCCAGACAGTGCTCTGTTTTTTCTGTGGTGACTCAGACTGTTTGATATCCATCTGAGACCTAACAAACAACTAGGCAACAATAGGATGTTGATGGGTTAGAATATGTTTTGCTGTCTAAATACACACAGTTTCATAAACATATAAAGTAACAAATAAGAAAGACAACTAGAAGATTAAGCATAACTATTCAATAAGACAAAAGGAAAGTTTAAAAAAAGAATAACTCAAGTAGATCAAATCAGATGGCAGTCAACAACCAACTACCCCTCATCAGAATTCTTCCATGCTCTCCTATGAACACAGAAAAATCTATCAATAAAATGAAGAGATGAAGAAGATAATTCACTATATAAAGTTTACAGTTCTGCTTCATATGCTCTGTGATTGGAGAGTGCTGGTGAGATTTGTAATCTAGATTGCACAATACATATGTCAGTATTAATACAGTATCCAGCTCCCTGCTCACCTTCTGCATTACACCAGCTTGGAGTTTGCCTTAAACAACCATTTTAAAAATATGCAGTCTTGCTTTTCCATGGTTATTTTTAAAATCCCAATCTCAGGATCACTCAGAAGCACTATGGCCTGTGGACCAGTCTGATCCAATCTAGAGTTAATTGGCCCCAACAATCCAGTTTCATGATTCAGGAAGGCTGCATAGCCTTAACTGCAATGTCCAACTCTATTAGAGTGTAAAGGATTTTGTAGCACCTTTGAGACTGAGAGAAAAAAGCTGGTAGCATGAGCTTTCATAGACTTGAGTCTGCTTTCTCAAATGCATTAAGTCTACAAATGCTCAAGTCTACAAATGCTCATGCTACTAGTTTCTTTCTTTCAGTTAGTTTCAAAGGTGCTAAAAGATCCGCTTGGACACTGATTTTCCAGACTAACAGTACTATGTCTCTGAATTCAGTTTGTTTAGGTTTTCTGTGACAGAATGATATAGGTTCTTGCTCCCTTATTACATATTTGTGTTTGTCTGAAGCTTTTTTCAGATTATTTGCACTATAAAGTTTTTTTATGATTGCAACCTGGCAGCAAAACAAAGAAATTCTAACTCCCCACCCCACCTTTAGTACATTCTCAATAGCCACGGCCTTTGCTTCCCAAAATACTGTGTTTGCCTAACACGGATCGGCTCATTATTATTATCCCCACAAGCCATGCCAATAAATACAAGCCAAAGGATTCATCACTTACAAGTAATGTGCAGTGGATTGACAGGTAGTTCCTGTAAATTAAGCAGGCTTTACTCCCAGATAAGTACATACAGAATTACAGTCTAGAAATGCTAATCTAAAGGAAAAGACAGGGAATTGTCAAAACTGTTGCTTAAATTTCACAACCTCTGACCCATTATATCTTGGGATAATTGCTAAATTACTTCCAATATTTTTCCACTTGGTAGATTAAAACAGAGTAGAGCAGCATGAAGTGGGGCCTAAAGGGAAAAATAAGTACGTAGCATGAATTTAGCAAGTATTATATACCTGAGGAGCCAATTATAAAGGGATTAAATATAAGAGAAATATAAATGGTTCCTGCAACACTGTGATACCACTGTGTGGTCCCTCTTAAGAGAATTACTATCATCAAAAGGTAAGCTGTGAAGACTTATTAAATGAAAGGCCACGTTGCGGGGTCAGTGAATATGCTCCCAGTGGAGTTGACACTTACCATGAGAAGATTTCTAACTGCTTCCGCACTGAAATGAAACAAGCATTGAGTCATTCAAGAGTCTTTCTATGGACAAATATTCTTATTGGCCCACTGAAGGAAAGTCTACAGAAACAACTGCTGGCTTTACACACCATATTCCCATGTTGATTAAAACTGTATTTTTTAAAAGGACAATGCATCTAAAAATATGTGTGATATCAAAAAATAGTCCAGTAGTCAAGGTGGGGGGGGGGGGGGGGGGGGGGAATTGTTCATGCATCGATTGTTTTCTTTACATGTGCTTAAGCCAATACAACTAATAATTTTTAAAATATGTCAATAGAAGGTTCAACAAGTGCTTAACAATTTATGGATAAGTATACTGCCATGAGCAGATATGACATAGCTGGATAAAAAGGGAATGACAAACCTTTTTCATTACATACTGCATTATGCTTGTATTTTACACATAACAATCCATTCCCCCTCTCCACAAAAAACTAATATATTATGAGACACTCAAACATACACCAGAATTATTTTGCACACCCTCTAAATGATGGACTTATTTTTTTTCACCAATGCATTGGCTAATGAAGATTTTTTTTACTGCCGCGGGTTCTATCAGACAAGCTTCCTATCTAGTTCTCGTTTCTTCTAATATGGGAAAAGGGGATAAGATAACTAGACAGGTATACAGAAGATATCTTCAGAGTTTGTTTAGTAACAGAAGTGTTCATTTTTCAGTATCTAGAGACCACTGTGTGAAGTTTGCAGACAAGTAAGAAAATGAAATTATGAGGAGGGTAATCTCTTGGACATACTTGCATACAGTTTTGGGAACTCATTACTATATGCACTTTAGATCAAACTCTTTTTAGCTTTACATGTTTAGGAACATATCACAGCATGTAAAGTTTCACCTGTTTGGAAACACATCCCAACATATCAAGTCATCAGACATTATTCTGTACCAGCTACTTAGGGCCTTTGCAGACTGCCAGAAATAGTGCAAATTGAGTCCACTTTAAGAGTTAGGGTTAGTGCTAGGGAATCATGGGAATTGTTTTTTTCCCCTGAGACATTGAACCTTCTCCAGTGCCACAATAAAATACAGTTCCAATGATTCCCTAACCCTAACCCTTAAAGTGGACTCAATTTGCACTATTTCTAGCAGTCTGCAAAGGCCCTTAGTCTGACTCCACACTGCAGAAATAATCTGGTTTGACACCACTTTTACCACCATGGCTCAAAGCTATGCAATTGTGGGAATTGTAGTTTGTTGTGGCACCAAAGCTCCGCTTGTAGCTGAGTTACAGGTGAGTAAATCTAGTAATTCTTATATAATCACAATTGCTACTTAGTACACTTAAGTATATTTATTAAAAAAATACTTAACTAAACAGAATATTGGCCACTATCTTCACCTTTTATTGATTCAGTTAACAGACTTTACAGTCAAAAGTCATAGAAATCAAATATGGTAGCATCAGTAATATCTACATCAGTAATATCTACAAATAGAATCTGTGGACAAGATGCAATGATGGAATCTGATTAGCTTCAATAACAGAGGATTTTGTACTGTTCTGATCTCTATCATTTCCTATTTTCTGTGTGCTAGTCTAATGACCATAATAATAATAAACTTCAAACAGAAAGTTTTCATATTTGTGTTCAGATCATCTTCTGTGCCTATAAATAGAATTCTGGTTTACGTATGAATAAACGTCTTAAAAATCTAGACTTTTCAAAAAGAATAGAATTTGGGATGTTCAAAACTACAGTTTTAGTCTAGCAAAGAACATTCTTTGTGCTTGTTTTCTCAGCAGCATAATATATGAGTGTATGTTTTTGTGAATGTGTTTTTAAAAAGAATAATGCTGTTAAAATTAATCTCTTTTATTGTTTTTATTTCTGGAGTGGGGGAATTGTGGAATAATGAATAGTGGAAAAAAACTTTTAAGATCTATGTCTCAGATAACTAACTGTGAAACCAAACCTGGCATTAATAGTAACCAAAGTTAAACATAATTTTGTTGGTGGTGTTAACTGCTTTCAAGCCAGCTTCTACCTATCATAACCCTATTACTGAGAGACCTCCAAGATCCAAAACACACTGCAGAAGTAATCCAGTTTGAGACTGCTTTAACTGCCCTGACTCAATGCTGGGGAATTCCAGGAATTGTAGTTTTGTGAGACATTTAGCCTTCTCTGTTAGAGAACTCTTAGTGCCACAATAAACTACCATCCCCAGGATTCACTAACACTGAGCCAGGGCAGTTTAAGTGGTCTCAAACTGGATTATTTCTGCAGTGTGATTTGGACCTAAGTCACCCTATCCTCAACCTCTCTCTCAGTTCTTGCCAATTCATAGCGGCGGCTTCTCTAACTGAATCTATTCATCTCGTATATGGTCTTCCTCTTTTTTCACTGCCCTCGACTTTACCAAGCATTATTGTCTTTTCTAGTGAGTTCTTTCTTCATTCTTTAGTTTAGCCATCTTTGCTTCTATGGAGAGTTTGGGCTTGATTTGCTCCAAAACCCATTTATTTGTCTTTTTAGAGGTCCACAATATCCATTGAACTCTTTTTTCAACATCAGAGCTCAAATGAATTGATTTTCTTTCTATGAGGTTTCTTCACAGTCTAGCTCTCACAACCATACATAGGAATGGGAAATACTATTGCATGGACAATCCTAATTTTCATATTTAATTATGTTAAACATTTAATGATATATCTTTACACTTCAGGATCTTGTCAGTTTAATAATAATAATAATAATAATAATAATAATAATATTTATAACCCATCTCTCCCCAAAGGATTAAGGCGGGTAACAATCATGAAATACAACAATACAGCTATAAACAACATGATAAAATAACCTGATCCCCTTACCCCCAATTTGAAGCTTAACACAGCATTGTAAAATACATTCAACAAATAAAATTAACTAACTTAAACATTATTAAAATGAGGTGTCACGGGACAAACAAAGGCAACCTACATCAGTATCATGGAATGATCAATCGTTCAATCAGTTCCTTCGGGGCTTTGAAGTCCAAGTCCACCATAATTATTCTAACTTTTATACAGTAATCATAATTGAAAAAAGATGTGGAATTTAGAAAATTGATTTAATGTAATAGCAATGGTTTAATAAATAAACTATGAGTTGGCTCTGCACTTTAAGTGCTAATTTGGCTTATGCAAGTACACTAATGTTATAGTGTGACCAAGATCCAATGGTGTACTTTGGTATCTAACACCAGTAAATTCAGAGCTGTCTTCTCCTGTCTCACAGAAGCCCTCTGTGGAGATTGCTGTGTAGAGTGCAAAGCCATTCTTGAAGATGAATATAATTTACCCATGTTCTTATTTAGGTTATTTTATATTTTCCACATAAGTCCTATTCATGTGTTGCATAAATAGCAATGAAAGAGTAACACATACATATATATGAAGGGACGCACTAGCCCACTTTTTGTCTATCAGTCCTGTCACTCTATCATAGACAAATCTGAGAGGCTTGACTACACCTGGAGGCTTTTCCACAACATTAGGAACCTTAAAAATTAATAGTTCCTGATTATTTTGAGTGCCTCCATCTATAGCGAAGGCTCTTTTCTTCGTATTTGTTTAGGAAAATGACAGAACTGATGAGGTAGGCTTATACACTACCCCTGCTCACATACTGATATCACACTAGACTGTTAAAGCACTATTATTCCACTTTAACTGTGATTGCTACCTCCTGTGGAATTCCGGGGTTTGTAGTTTAGTGAGGCTTAAAAGCTCTCTGGCTGAGAATGCTAAATGTCCCTCTCTAAACTGCAAATCACAGGATTCAATAAGAGGCAGTCATAACAATTAAAGTGGAATGATAGTGCTATAACAGTGTTTTGAGTCAACATGCTTTCAATAACAAGTATGGACTCTTATTTATAAATTAACCTAATTTCTCATTTCCTACTATTTTCAAAGCACTAAAAACACAATAGAAAAGATTCTCAGAACTCAGTTTTTAAATGGTAAAATTGAGGGATCTTTCCTTATACTTGAATAAGATTATATACCGTATTTTCCGATGTATAAGATGACTGGGTGTATAAGACGACCCCAACTTTTCCAGGCAAAATATAGAGTTTGGGATATACTCGCCTTATAAGACGACCCCTCTTC
>CM034701.1:366599758-366625558 GCA_020142125.1 Phrynosoma platyrhinos | reverse complement strand
CTCCTCTGACCTGGACTTCCTCTCTTCCTCCTCCTCCCGCCTTGTGCCGTGCCACCCCTTCTTCCTCTTTTTCCTCTACCCGGCATATAAGACGACCCCCAACTTTGGAGAAGATTTTTGTAAGGGACATAATTTTACTCCATTGTATATGGTGAAACTTGAGCATCCATAAATTTTGGTATTCATGGGGGTCCTGAAACCAAACCCCAGTGGATACCAAGGGCCCACTGCATTCATCAATTCATAAGTACCGTATTTTCCGGCGTATAAGACGACCCGCGTATAAGACGACCCCCCCATTTTTCCAGTCAAAATATAGAGTTTTAGCACCTCTATCCTCATTATCCTTATATCTGGCGTATAAGACGACCCCCCCACTCTAGCCACAGATTTTGCAGGTAAAAAAGTAGTCTTATGTGCAGGAAAATAAGGTAATTTCCATTTGGCATAATAGACCTTATTCCCACATAGGCAGGTAGATGATTGTAATCTAAATTGTGTTTAGCTTATGGTCTGAATTAAGTGGGCATATCTAAGAGTAGTTGGTGATAAGGAACCTTAAAGAAGATGGTTTAAAGCAGAGGGCTGTTAGTCCATTCCAGTCAAGCTTTTCTAGATTTATTATATTTATTCTGTATGCATGATATTCATTTTAGATGTACATATTACTAAAACATTTAAAGATATTACATGATTCAATCATCCAACTAAGGGCATCATTCATTTTCTTTGTAGGCTACAGTTCATGCATTATGAAGCTTAAACAAAGTCAAGCTGTCATTCTGAGTCATATCGCTCCTGATGTTCTGGCAAATGCAATATGAATTTTCTATATTCTTTAGTTATGTAAAAATCAAGAGTGGCAATTTAGTACAATGAAGCCATTTTTAAAAATGTAGTCATTTCTTGCATTAAGCTAAAAAAAGAAACTTACAATAGAGCCAATATTACAGCTATTTCATGTGAGGGCTGAAATCCTAAAATCCTTTATACTATACCTGAAGTAGGAAAACACTGCTAAATTAAGACACATTATATTGATTCATAGTTCCTTGAAGTTTTTGGCAAATATATAGAGATTAATGAGTGACAGCAAACTTTCCTGATATAGCAGCTTCTTAAATAATCACAGCCGAATCCCCAAAAAATCATATTAAGCCATATCTCCTCCATCACTACCACTTTCCACCACATTCCAGTGATGAAACCAGAATTCAAAGCACTAGTAGGTAGATTCATGCACATCAATTGATTATTTATTATCAAATGGATTATATGGCACTGGAAGACTAGTAGCCAAAGTGGGGCAAATACTGTGTTTTCACTGTGCAGTCTATATATATGTTTAGTTGATGTAAGGAGGAATGATTGGTATGGTAGTTTAAGGCTCCAGTCTCCTTGGGTTGATTGTGCCTTCTAGACAAACCAATTCATGAGGTTGGGGTAGTCCATTCTGCCTTTATCTCTTAGCCTTCCATGCAGGGATCATTTATAGCTGTAGATAATGTCCACAGAGCTAGCAAGTGATATGAAACTCTCTATATATGTGTCTAGTTCTATGAGCACTTGTAAATTGCCATTCAGCATTGTGAAAATAGGCTATTCTATGTTCTATAATGATCACACAGAGAAGAAGCATATACAAAAGAACCATCTAAACATCCATCAAAACTGGAAGTACTGTTAGGCTGAGTGAGGTGGTTGTCTCAGGTGATCAAGCACCACTGCATCAATTTTCCCCACCTTTAGCAGAGAATGGAAAATGGTGTTCCTGCTTCTTTGTTCTTCTTTCATTGCTGGGAGGAATTTTCAAGAAATCAAGAATAGGAGACAATGATAGTTGCAGCCCTGGCCTCTAAGGAGAAGGATGAGCCCAGAGAAGAGGGACATTGCCATCATTATACCTGATTTTTCTCCTCCCCCAGTGTAGGACCACTATTGTCATTTCCTCTTCTTGATTTCTTTTCTTTGGTGGAGAAGAAACTATGCCACTACCATTTCATTCTCCTCCAGGTAGGTTGCTGTCTCCTCGTCTGGACTAGGGGTTATTATGCATGGGATGTAAGGTGGTGCTCTACATTCTCAGATGATAGGAGAACCTCTGCTGGCCAAGACAAGTATGGTCATGCTGGTCTATGGTCTATAATAATGAAATAGAGAAGTAAACACACACACACAAAGATCCTTGTAAACTGCTATACTAAATATGAAGACTGAAAAGTTTGGACAAAGAATCTGGGTTGGGGTAATGTTCATACTAAACTGGATATCCAAATCCTAATCTAAATTATAATTTTAAAAGTAAGCCAGTAGTTTGTGATGAAACAAGGCTTAACAGCAGTGAAGCAAATAATCTGCTTGCCATCCAAAATCCTGGCTACTTTGATTAAAACAACAGTAACAACAGAAGACCTGAAGACCTGGAATAAAATCCATCCAGAAACTGAGGTATAGCACAGGGAGTTAGCCATCCAACATTCTTTTGGCCTGATAAGAGAATGCAGTTACAAAAATGGCATAGCTAGAAAAATCATCCATAGGGGCTTAGCCTTATTTAAAAAAAAAACCAAACACTACATAGAATACTAGACTCATCATAGATTTGGAAAGGACTGCAAATGCTAAGTTCATCTATTTGTGTAACACTTTCCACTACAATTATTCTTGGGTGTATTCATAAGACACTTTAAAGAAGGGAAATGGTAAACAGACAACAAAAAAAGATCACATTAGCACTCACAGAATACATATATGAAGTTGACTGAAACAAATTCATATACAATAATAGCTCAATGGAACCTTGAAGCGCCCCCTCTCAATATTGATTATTAAGGAAAAACAAGAATGACAATTCCTATAGAAGTTGATTTTCTCCAAAAGGTTTTCAGTAATTATCCCATGACTGCATAATTCATATGCACATCCACTTCCAGGCACTTCTTAGCTTCACCTGGCTCTATTATTCACTTCACTTGACACCTGGGACCATTTTGGCTGCCAAAACTGCTGTATAATGTACCAAAATCTGTAAATATTTTTTACATCCCTAATATAGAGTAATTTATAGATAACTGTATATGTGGGTGTGAGAGATCAATGTATTCTTATTTCTGTTTGTACAGAAAACACCAGCAACCCAATGACATCTCCTGCAGCATAGTGTGTAAAGCTGCTTCTGTTCTGTACAACTGGTTATGCAGAAACTCAGGATGTTATTCCTCTTCCCAACCCATGAAACTCATCTCAGGTTGTTTGGGACAATGAATCTATGGCATAAATATCCCATCCAAGTGCCTGTGTATAGTCATGCACATGCAGAAATGAACATACATCTGAAATTAATCTGCTTCTTTTCTCTACATATTGAAGATTGGGTTGCATCATCAAGCCATCAAAAGATGAGCTGTAATTGAGGGATTTCTATGAGAATCAGTGCAGTGGAAGCATCTGAACTCATAAATTTTTGTGCTTGTAAATAAAAAAAGGAAGGATGCTTTTATATTTAAAAAAGGCTCAGCAACTATAGTATTGCATGAGCACACAGCTTTCAGTTCTTTACACAAAAATAAACAAAATAATAAGCAGATAGGGATGATATCAGAAAGATTTTTAAAAAAATAAAGAAAAGAAATCCTACTATGACAAGCACTCTAGGGTTCTTTTAAGGTAAGCCTCATCCAGTTCTAGGGGCTGAGAAGTGACTTAAGAGGGACCCAAATCTCCCATCAACAAAAAGCACTTATGGCTTAGATTAATGCTTACAAGTGCAGTGTTGTACAAAAAATATTATTATTAAAATGTTACAGGACTGATTTTTATTTACTCACTGTATGGCAGCAATATAAAATATGAACTGGGGAAAATGTATAAAAATAAACCAACACAAAAAATAAAAGCAC
This sequence comes from Phrynosoma platyrhinos, assembly GCA_020142125.1. Classification (NCBI taxonomy): domain Eukaryota; kingdom Metazoa; phylum Chordata; class Lepidosauria; order Squamata; family Phrynosomatidae; genus Phrynosoma; species Phrynosoma platyrhinos. The sequence goes on along the minus strand of CM034701.1, from coordinate 366,621,659 downwards.
ATATAGAGACAGACAAAGTATAACATCTTTGGAACAAAGTATAACAACCGGGTACCCTTTCCTGCTTACTAAATCTCTCTTAGCATGGGAGACTGTGAAACTCTTTTTGTCAAAATAAGAAGCAGCATGTATTATGTTATATTCTCCTAGATGTACATATTATTTTGAGATCAAAAGAATGCAAGTGATAAATCCTCTGTTCTCATCCAAAGGCAATCTCTTAGATTTATCATTTATGAATATCCCTATTAATTATGCCATCTTCTGAAAATAATACATGTATAATTTCTTCATATTTAGTATCTTTTATGCCTCATACAATCTGGGGATTGTAAATTTTCATTTTGGGCAACAAAGGTCCTACCCAGGTTTGTCATATTTTGTTCAATTAACAAACTCAGACAATTCAGGATGACTTCTGGTGCCCAATAACTATGTCAGGCTTCAAAATTGTTGTTTTCTCCATCACTGTTTATGGAGGAGCAGTGGCCAGTGGCTCCAAAAAGTACACATGCCCAAAATGCACAAATATATGCTTGGGATTATATTGTTGAAGTTCGGTCCACCCAATTTATTATTATTATAGAAAAGGTTGAAGGTATCCTCACCACAATGTTATTTTCAAAGGTAGTATAAGGAAAAGTGGCAACAATTAACTAGTACATTAGGCACCACACTGAGCTAGGGTTAATCTTTGCACCAGATGATGACTCATCCACTAAGAAGCATGTTCAGTCTCTATAACCCCACTTAAGAATCTGTAGTCTGTATTCAATTCCTTGACAAATATGAAGGTATGACAAAAGGTAAGGAACTTTAAAAATGTCAAATAGAGCTTTCCAGTACAGAATAACTACATTAAAAAACATTGTCAACTACAGATCAAAAGAGTCTATTAAACTATAAATGTCATGTATAGAGTCATTGTGTGCACAGCAATACATTTCAACTTTGTCAGCATGTCACCTAGCTGTGAGAGGAGCTGCCTATGCTCTTGGTTCATGTAGGCTCCTATCTCCCCCCGCTTTCTCTTACCTGGTCTCTTCTGTAGCAATAAAGAAACCATCATCAGGAGCATTGAGCCAGTTTTGCCTCTGCCTCTTGAGTAACGGTGTAACGCTTGGCATAAGGTCACTTGTGCCGACTTGTAAAGTTTTACCATTAGTGGCATAGAAATCATGCGCGGCTTGCTGAAATCATTACCAAAACAAACAAATACAAAGATTTTAGAAATACAGACTCTGATCCAATAGAAAATGTTACTTTGTCCTTCTATTCCCCCCCCCCAGGACAATAGCTCCCCCCATGTCATCCCAGTAGTGCATTGAAACCAACTTTTGACATCTAGATGTTATTGGGTTGCGACACCCATCATCCTGGATCACTGGCTATACTGGCTAGGGCTGAAGGAGATATGGATAGTTTGTCAATTCTAGTGTGGAAATAAAATACCTAAATCTGTGTTTGCTGCAATGTCCCCTAGTAAATTAATGACTCAGAGCATGAAGAAGGTCATTGGCCCATTTTGGAAAAGGCAACTTTTAGACAATAGTTCCCAGAATCCCCAGCATGGCTTGAGGATTCTGGAAGCTGTCATCCAAAATGTAACTTGTCCAAGCTATGTTATTGCCCTAGGCATCTCTGTTCATCTGCTATGCTGGACTGTGATGACTGAAAGGAAATAACAAGCATTTCCCTGTCTTGCTCAGACAGCATCCCTGTAGAACCCATTATATGTGCTTATTTATCACTCTTTTTCTTAATATCAGCCATTAAATTTGCCTCCTATTCAGCCATTAATGAATACCAGTGGGATTCTAGATGGCTATTTTGCACTGCAAAAAGTATGACACTGCAAGCCCAACAGGCAGCATTGGAAACTTTACGCTTCTCATGACTCTGTTCTAATTCTCAGCAGGGTTGACCTTGGGTACATTACTGTCTTAGACCATGGCTCTGGGGACAGAGACCTTACTTTTTTAAAACTACAGCAAGATCACCAGAACACTGCCCAAACATTTCATGCTTTCACAAAAGCAATTGGAAACCATCTCCATCATGGCTGCACAATACAATCAATAAACTTTGAGATGCAGTCACTTTGAGAGGTAATGTCAAATACAGTGCTCCCATGTACTGCAAAAGCAACATTTCCTGCATCAGTGATGCAAAAATCACAGAAATATTCATCAATCTTCTTCAACCCTAAAAAGGCTAGGAACACTCTTTAAGCCCATATATCTAGTAATTTCACTTAATTGTAAAAGAGCAATTCCATGTGACATCACCTTTAGCATTTCAAAATGAAATTTTGCAACATTCTCCCCAATCTTGCTCATTCATTTTCAAAAAACCCAGATGGCTGAAAAAGGCTATTCATAAGTCATAACGGTATGGCTCTTTCAAATGACTGAAATTATATTCTGTCCCACCAGTCTAGTATAATATGTGCTTCATAAAACAGTTGGCAAAAAAAGAAAAAGCATTAAGGAATTAAAAAGGGGTTTAAATTGGTCTGGGCGATTTCTACTTGCCTACTGTCCAACTGCCTTTTCAAAAGATTATGCTTATAAAGAGCAAAGGCCCATCCCCCACAATGCATCTAGTGCCCTGGAGTAAGAGAAATGTTTGCATTTGAAAACTAAACCAATTTGAACTTTGTGAACTAATGGGCATATTGGAATATACTTATCAAAAATGGAATGCATTTATTATTCACTTTTCCAAATTTTGCAACATATTCCTTGATTCAGTACACACACACACACACACACACACACACATTGAAACAAGTAATATGTGTATGTATATATTCATATATATATATATATATATATATATATATATATATATATATATATATATATATATAATTGTATCCCTCTTTCTCCCAGTATGGGACCCAAAGCACTTTACACCATACAAAATATATCTAGAATCATTTTAAGTACAGAAGTTAAAAACAATAAAATAAGCAACAAATTAAAACTGGTTTAAAACAGAATCAGCTCTTGACGAAGGGTCTTCCCGAAACACATCAGCAGGATAAATAAAAGCCTTTTTAACAACAGCAGAGCTTAATAACATTTTGTCCACAACACCAGAATAAATCTCTCATTTTCCAGAGTACAGTGTTCTCTCCCCCTCAGCTCTCTCTTTAAACAGTTTTTAAACTATCTGAAACATAATAATGAAAATAAAAATGCAATACCTCTATTAAATAACCTGCTCCAACAGCCAGTTTACAGCCAGAGCCTGTCTAAATTCTTCTGTTGGCAGAAAAAAGAGCAGAGAGGGAGACAAACTAGCCTCTCATGGGAGAGAATTCTATATCCGTGAGCAACTACAAAGAAAGCCCTATCCTCACCAAATGTCACAGTGACTGTAGCAGACATGAAAGAAAGCCTTCTGCAGAAGACTGTAAAACTCAAGCCTGACTCAGATAAGAAGATAAAATCTCTTTATATAGAAGTCCGTACATCAGTAAAAATATGTTCAGAAATACATATTGCATGAGGGGAAAAAACAGAACCCAGAATTATAGATACATATGACTTTTCAGGCAGATTGGTTTTTAAAAAAATTGTTTGTATTTTTATTCTGAAACAAAATGGTATGTAGCTATAGTGAACACATGGACTGTAATAGAACTTGGACACATTTGCCAGCATTCTATGTTAGCTAAATGCATGTAATTAAATGTACATAACTAAGATCCTGAGAAAAGAAAGCAAAAACAAAGCAGAAAATTAGTAGCATGTCATCAAAGTGCTTCTGTTCTTTTTCCAAAGGGGATGGTCATAAAAGTTTGTCTTTTGTCATGCTGGAAAAATCTGTTTGGCAAAAGGCACACTTTTACTACCATGTTCCTCAGGAAGGAGAATGGATGTGCCATGACACCATGCAGAGAGGCAAGAAGAAAGTGATTTTTCTCCCGTTCTATTTTGGCTTACTTTTCTCATGCAATAAGACTCTTAAGTAATCTCTCTAGGCCCAACACATCCCCCCTAATCTGATGGAAACATCATTCACTTATTGTCTGATCACTGGCAGATGGGGCCTCCTTCTCTTCTTCCAGCTGATACTTAGTAAATTAGAGAGGGGACTTATGATCATGACAATAGTGTCACAATCATGGCTAGGTAGCAATTGAGAAAATGGAACAGTTATCTAGATTTACTCATTTGTAACTGTTTCATATTAATGATTGCTAGTTACTCATGACTGACACACTATTGCCATGATCTTAATTCCTCTCTCTCAACCAACTTTACTGGGCATCAGCTGTGTGGGAAGGTCTATTCTGATGGCAAAAAAGATGTAGAAGAAGTGGAACTATGGGGGTAATGAGTTATTCCAGATCCAGTGTCCTCCAGCCCAGAAACATAGCCACAATGCCATCACACAGGTCAGGCAAGGGTTGTCTTCAGAAATTTCAGAATCCTTAGGCTAAAAGAAGTTTCAATTCAGCTCTGCCAGTCTTGCCCATCTTGCCCAGTTATGATTATGTTGTAGTTTTACTGCTACAAGCTACTAGACCAGGGGTAGGCAACCTTTTTGAGCCAGGGGCCAGGTTGCTGTCCCTCAGACGATTGGGGGGCCAAAGCACCAAAATAAATAAATAAATAAAAATTAAAAAATGAAAAAAATTAAAAAATTTAAAAAATTAAAAAAATTAATATATATATATATATATGCATGCACACTCTCTCAGCCCCAGAAAAGCCATGGCAAAACCCCTGTGGAGATTTTGCCAAGAAAACCCCAAGAACAAGTAACAACAACAATAATCAATATCATCATGGCAGGGGGGTGGCAGCAGCAGCGGCGGCGGCAGCAGGACCTACCTGGGCCCGGTCCAAAGGCCTCAGGGGGCCACATCCGGCCCCCAGGCCTGAGGTTGCCTACCCCTGTGCTAGACTGTGGGACAAATCACACTCTCTTAATGTTCACCTCAATACCCACAACAGACCACAAGACAGCAACACTAATATCACATGACTCATATGATGGTCTTCCACTACCATTTTAGAGACAGGCCCCATAATTATAAAGTAACTAAAGTTACAGGTATGCTTCAAAAGGGTTAGCTATTCCTTGTTAAATTACAACTGTAATGCAATGTAATGACATTCTGTTATTGGGAAAATAATTAATTTCAAGTAAATCATTATTTATAACTAATTACTTCTGTTACTGTAGTTTATTGTGGTACCAGAGCTCCTTGACAGAGAAGGCTCAATGTTTCAGAAAAAGCTACAATTCCCATGATTCCCTAGCATTGGGCCAGGGCAGTTAAAGTGGTCTCAAGCTGCATTATTTCTGGCAGTCTGTAAAGGCCAATACAAAAAAACATTCTAGCTTTCTTCAACAGGGAATTCTGAGAAGCCACTTCTTACACAAAAATCAGCTTATTTATGTAATCATATTTATAGCCTGTCTTTTCATTTATGAAACTGAAGGGTCTACACCAGGGGTAGGCAACCTTTCCCCTTTAAGGGCCGAGGGACTTCAGCTCCCAGAATCCCAGGAGCTATTGGCCAACATGGGACTATTGGCCAACATGGCTGAGGCTTCTGGGAGCTGAAGTCCCTCGGCCCTTAAAGGGGAAAGGTTGCCTACCTCTGGTCTACACACTTAGGGCTCCCAGGTGATCACCCACTAAAGCTTAACTACTGCATGGTTGGTGTATCATAAACCTGAGACCAGCATTTCCAGTTAAACAAGCTTTCCAGTTAAACTAATTCATGTGAGTGAGGCATGCACACACAAGTATTAAGGAGGAAAGGAGGAGATGACAGTTGTGTGGAAATTTTTGATAATCTATTTTTTCATGTCTCTCTACATGCAAGCATATTATTTCCATGAGGAGGGGATGGACATATAATCTGAGAACTCTTAGAGCCATATCATATGAGAAAAGAAATCCAAAATGCAGTGGGAGAACAGTGACTTTCTCCATGTTGCTCCACATAACATCATATCACTTCCATTCTCTTTTCAAGGGAGATCGTCTTTTGTTGAACAGGAAAAATTCATTTGACAAAAGGGATGCTTTTACGAATGTCTCTCTCAGGAAGGATAATGTAAGGGCTGTGATGTCATGCAGAGAGAAAGTCACTACTCTCCCACTGCATTTTGGATTTCTTTCCTCATGCAATAAGGTTCTTAGTCACTTGGATCATTGGAAAGGGGACTGCACTGGTCCCACTTAACATCCACAGACAGCTGTACTTTTTGACGCTGTACTGTAGTGGGGCAATGTAAACGTCAGAATTTGTCTTTAAAACAAACCTCACAGATGGCTATAAACTTTTTTTTTTTTGGAAGATGACTGGCATTCACAGAAAGCTCCAAAACAAGCCACTGCCTGTGGTCCCAAGCTGTGCAGCCTAGGAGCTAGATTAAAATGGCTCCTTTTTAATCTGGTCCTTTGAACTGGAGGGCAGCATCAGAGCAGCTTCTGGCCACTTTGGGGGCATACATCATGTAAACGCCATGCCTCTAACGCAGCTGGAAGCCACTTCATTTGACCTGTGTATTTTGGGTTGTGGCTTCTACGGTTATTTCAGGCTAGATTGATTCAAGGACCCATTTGTTTGATTTTTTGGCTGTACACTGTATCCTCACCACTCTTCTTCACCACGACATCTCAAATTGATTTTATTCCTATCCACTTTCTTGACTGTCCAGCTCTCACATCTGTACATGCTGATGGGGAATACAACAGCTTGGACAATTCTAACTTTAGTGCTCAGTTGTAAATCTTTACTGTTTAGGGTCTTGTCTAATTCTTTCATCATTTCCCTTCCCACTCCTAGTCTTCTGATTTCTTGACTTCAGTCTCCATTGATCAGTGTTTGATCCAAGGTACATGAATTCCTTTGCTATTTCAATTTCCTCATTGTCTAGGTTGAATTTATATTGATTCTCTATGCTAATGATTTTTGTGTTCTTTATGATCAGCAACAAGCCTGCCTTTGTACTTTCTTCTTTGACCTTTCTTAGTAATTTTCCAAGTCTACGAAGTTTTCTGCTATGGTGTCATCCATATATCTCAGATTGTTGATGTCCCTTCTTCCTATCCTTACTCCTCCTTCTTCTGAGTCAAAACCTGCTCTTCATATGATATTTTTGTGTACAAGTTGAACAAATAGGGTGATAGAATGCAGCTGTGCTTGATCCTTTTGCCAATTGGGAACCATTCTGTTTCTCCATATTCTGTTCTAATGGTAATCACTTGTCCTAAGTACAGATTTCTCATCAGGACTATCAAGACTATGAGATCTGAATTTATTATATAAATGAATGCAGTACAAGCTCCTTAAAAACAAGGTGGAGACACTGTAATGATACCATGAAGGCATTAACATGAACAGAACTTGTAATCAATCAGGAAACATGCATATGAGGAGCAATCTTGATTTAATCATAAAGCTAACATCTGGTATTTTATTCCAGACTGTTTATGCCACTGCACTATTCAGTCATTTTTCAGCAAACTAACATCCAGATTTGTACTATGGAGAAAGTGAAGACCAGACTCACAGCAAGAGATCTGCTCAAAGCAACAAGTCATAGAACCAGCCTCAAAGCCAAAAAGGTTACATTGCAGTTATATCTACCTGGAAATAAGGACTTTGTATAAATAATGCAGCTTATAAACAATGCATGGCAATATCACATTAATTGTACTAGGGGCCAGCACCCTCTACCTATACAAATAACTAATGCTGTAGATGTGCACAAGTACAGAGAGAGAGAGAGAGAGAGAGAGAGAGAGAGAGAAAGACTTCCATGTATTAGACAAAAGTTGCTATCATAATGTTTTAAATCATTTTTTAAAAAAATACTCTGTGTAATTAACTTATGAATTTTCTGTGAAAGGATGCCACAGCCATATGTGGCCTTAAATCTTCTCCACTAGAATGGAGCATTTTAATCCTCCACAGTCACATCTGATTGCAGAAGGCACATAGAACAAGATCTGCACTGCAATGATTCTATAATATTATCACTTGCACACTTGTAAAACAAAAAACGCCCCAAATTTCAAATGCTTGCCACTGAACCCCCAAAAACCTCTGGGACAAAATATCTCCCAACAAATCAACTGTTTTTTGCCAATCAGTTTTTGTCTTTGTTTTGTTTTGCTTTGTTTGTCCCAGGTACATACTGGAACAAAATTATATCCTGTGCTGTTTTTTGTTTGTTGTTTAGTTAACCATAGCACAGCAGTTTGGGCTCATTTGGGGAAAGTTGAAATGTCTTCCATTGAGTGACAATAGAATTTTCTGGCATCAGGAAATACCTGACTTTTATTCTATCTTGTGTTTTCTGGCTATGTTTAACTTGGTACACAAATTTTCCTTTGGATATGCAAATACTCTTTTGGATAGCCCTTCTAATGCTTGGAGTCCTCTGTCTGTCTGTCTATTACATTTATATAGCTTCCTTCCACCACTGAGCTCAAAGTATCACATATGGCTTTCCTCCTCCTTGTTTAGTCTAACAACAATCCTGTGAAGTAGGTGAAAAAGCATGGCTGGCCCAAGGTTACCCAGTTGGATTCCATGGCTCTCTGTTGATCAGAAACTTGGACCTTCCAAGTCCAAGTGCAACATTGGCTCTAAAGGAAAACAGTATAACTGATATTGGCTTTCTTACTATTCCTCATACATGAGTTTGTTGGATCCACCAATCTGAATGGAACAACCTTTGTTTGTTTTTGGTACTTGAGCCTTTGGATTTTACATAAATGGACCTGACCTTTTGTCCTTTGTTAGTGAGCAGAAATGTAGGTACCATATCTCCATGGTTTAATAATGATCTTACCCCTGATCACTAGCTATTCATTTTTCCATTTCTTGTAGGATCTTCCCATCTCTTTGCTGCATTAATGAGTTTTTAATAGCAGGAAGGAACTGAAATGATTTCTGATGCTATTCCAATTTTCCCCTAATAAAGCTATTAATCTTGTTTTCATTTCTTTAAAGGAAAACAGGCTATTAAAAATAGGCAGCTGTTAAGTATTTGCTTTGACTGGTGAAAATTTGTTTGGGTTTTACTGATTTGCAACATTTTTTTAAAAAAGACCCAAATAGCAATATCTCTTGATGATCAACAAACATCATGAAAAAGCCATCTCAAGGACGTAAAGTCTTCTTACAGAGAAGTACAAAAAATATTGTTTAAAATTCTCTCTCAGCCTGTTCCAAAGGCTCACCAAGGGAGTTTATTATCTAAGACCACACAATATAAGCTTCATGGCAGATTAGGGATTTGAGCCTCTAACATCAGTGCCTCTGTATCTACCATTTTGGTTTCATGTTGGCCTCAGCATGTAGCACACAATGAAGAAATCATACACTATAATTTAAAAGAATATACTACCGTGAACTGAAGGACAGATGCACACCTACTTTGAAATAGTCCCCACTGAAACCATGGATAGGATCATATATCATGTAATTACAAAGCAAAAGGAAAACAGAAACAGAAAAATATAGACAACTTACCATTTTAGTTCCATGTGTATGGCTGGAGATTCCTGAAAACAAATTCACAAACAACAGAATGGGTTAGATCTGGATTAGCTTTTTGTTTCAATTCAAAGCATTAATCAGAGCAGGAGTATTTAAACTGGGGGCTCTATTTCTCATCCAGCCACCCAGGGTAGTCTCACAACCTGCCTCCCCTATTTTCCTCCCCAAATCAGGTTCTACATCTCCTCAACACTTAACAGAAGCAGTATAGCATTTAAATGTAACCCTCTTGGTCTATTTTAATCCATACAAGGCATTATTTTGAAGTGCATTTTTAGCCTAAAACAGCTGTAGAGAAGATACACATTGCCTAGAGGCAGACAGAGAGACTTGTTTTCTTTTGACCTAAAGCATTGATTCTCAACATTTGGTCTTCCAAATGTTTTGAACTTCATCTTCCAGAATTACTGAGCATCACTGGTCATCCTGGCTGGGACATGTGAGAGTTAAAGTCCCAAACTTCTGGACGACCAAAGGCTGAGAACCGCTGCTACAGGGCAGAAAGTGAATGAGTGGAAATTCCAAGGAAGGAGACTTAAGCTGAACATTATGAAAATCCTCCTAATGGTAAGGACTGTTTGAAAATGGAACAGGCAGTTTTGGGAGGTGGTGTGCTCTTCTTTTGCAGGACGTATTTTCGCACAGGTTAAATGGCTGTCATAAATGCTGTAGTTGCAAGATTTCTGCACAGGATGGAGATTGGATGAGATTAGTACTACTCAACGTGGAGGTTCACAGACCAGTGCTAGTCCACAAGCAATTGCTTTCTGATCTTCAGTGAGTTTCCAGAAAACTACAGTTGTTCCTTCTTATTCGCGGACTTCAAGTCCATGGTCTCACTCTTTGCAGGAGGGACAAATGGTTATAATTAAAATTGCGGTGCACACCTGCGCACACCATTATTTTCAATGGGACTCGAATATTTGTAAGCCACCATTTTCATGGGTGGGGTGTCTGGAATGGATCCCCCACAAATTGGGAGGGGCAACTGTATGTGACTACAGTTATAATATGGTACAAATATTGCACAGCATTCTGATACATTGGGGAGAATGCTGATCTGCCAGTCACATAGCTTGCGAAACACTGGGCTACATGATTTCCAAGATCCTTCCCAACTCTAGAATTCTGTTATTCTCTTTCACTTCCCACCACCACATTAACTAATGTTCACCTCCTACTCTTTATCTTAACAGAGATAAAGCTCAGATTTCTGGGCCAAATTTGATCCTACTGGTTTCCAGTCTAGCCTTTTAGGATTCTCCATATGATTCTGCTTCCTTCTCAATCACACTGTCATTTGATGATTTCCCCATTTCATAGAATCATACAGTTGGAAGAGATCACAAGGTCCATCCAGTCCAGCCCCCCTGCCATGCAGTGACTATCAATCAAAGCATCCCCGACAGATGGCCATCCAGCCTCTGTTTAAAGACCTCCAAAGAAGGAGATTCCACTACTCTCCGAGGGAGTGTGTTCCACTGTCAAACAGCTCTTACTGTCAGAAAGTTCCTCTTAATGTTTAGATGGAATCTCTTTTCCTGTAGCTAGCATCCATTGTTCTGAGTCCTGTTCTCTGGAGCAGCAGAAAACAAGCTAGCTCCCTCCTCAATATCACATTCCTTCATGTATTTAAACAGGGCTATCATATCACCTCTTAACCGTCTCTTCTCCAAGCTAAACATACCCAGTTCACTAATTCATTCCTCATAGGGCATGGTTTCCAGATCCTTCACCATTTTAGTCACCCTCCTCTGGACACACTCCAGTTTTTCAACATCCTTTTTGAATTGTGGTGCCCAGAACTGGACATAGTATTCCAGGTGGGGCCTGACCAAAGCAGAAAACAGTGACAGTATCACTGTCCTTGATCTAGACACTATACTTTTATTGATGCAGCCTAAAATTGTCCTTTTTAGTTACTGCATCGCACTCTTGACTCATGTTCAGCTTGTGGTATAGGAATCTTCCCCCCTTCCCCCCACCAAAGGTTGAACTGTCTTTCCTAAGGCAATAAGAGATAATAAATAATAATAAACTGAAAGAGATTGCATATCCTCCTACTGTCCTGATTTGAGAAGAACAGACCCAATTAATCCTTTTTCATCCTGCTTTTTCAGCTGCTCTTAAAATGTCCGTTTCTTTCTCCTCTTCCCACTTTCACCCTTTGCCCTCAAATTACTTTCGTTGCTGGAATTAACTCAACAGTGAGGAAAGGAGAAGAGGGGGCAGAATCTTGCCCTACTTAGTAGGCTCAGGGGGAAAAAAACTGCTGCAGCCTCTCCTGGCTTGTATGTCCTTCCTCATTAATAACATTTGCATTCTTGATCACACTGTAATGTTGTTTGACCACACATATCCTGGTTTTCATCTGTGAAATGTTAGACAGTATGAAATTGGTGTGTTTGGGCCTATCTGTTTACATTTGGCTCTGACCGCCACTGGGTTGCAGCCCCTGAAACTGTCTGGAAAGAAGAAATTTCTAGCATAAGCTTTCACTATTTATGAGAGAAATTATTCTCAAAGGTGCTGCTGGATTCCTTCATGTCTTTTATGCTAAAACAAACTAACAGAGTTATTTCTTTGAATAAGTCTCCATCATGGTGCTGGCATACTCTCCAACTGTTCTTTGTCATCCCACTTTTTCAGCTGTTCCTAAATTATCCCAATTTCTCTCTCCTCTTCCCATTGCCCTACTTTAACCTCGCTTACTTCAATTGTTTCAAACAAAGTTCAAAGTGCAGAAGTAGTTTGTACTCAATTATCTCAGCAAGAGGGAAGAAAAGAAAGGGGTAGAATTTTGTCCTTTCCTGTAGATGCAAGCAAAAGCAAACTGCTGCAGCCTCTTTTAGCTTGTTTCACTAATAATTTTTGACATCTTTACCATACCCTGATGTTACTTGACTACGTGTCCCAGTTTTCACCTATGAAATGTTGGAAGGAATAATGAACTATAGGGCAGAATGGAGGTTTGGAAGAATAAATTTGGTTCTGTGGTTCTAGCAACTGACCGCATGATGTATAGGCAGCAAAGTGGGGGGAGAGGAAGACTTTTGCTTAAGTTGTCTTCCTCTCCACGCATCAGGAAGCCCACTGATGCATATGAAACAATACATAAAGCTAAAGCTTACCCTTCACTTTCACCATGGTTTGCATTCAATGCTGACTACCATAAAATCCTGCTAAATACAGTGGGCTCTTGGTATCCACTGCGATTTCATTCCAAAACTCAAATCCTGTTATATACAATAGTGTAGTAAAATGGTGTTCTTTATATAAAATGGCAAAATCAAGGTTTGCTTTTTGGAATACATACACACACATGCACATAATATTTTCAGTCTGTGGGTGGTTGACTCCATGGATAAGGAATCCGTGCATATGGAGGACCAACTGTACTCCCACTGGTTTCATGGTATACAAGTTCTTCAGAATGGTTTACATATAATTTAGGACACAGGAAGCTGCCTTACACTAAATGGCTTGGGTCCAACCTATCTTCGGGACCGTCTCCTCCCATATAATCCTCCCCGCATATTCTGGTCCTCTGGGAGGAACTTGCTCCAGCCATTAAAATCTAGGCTATCAGCGACATTCCAGAGTGAATTCTCAGTAATCACCCCCAGATTATGGAACGGCTTGCCGGATGAGATCCGTCAGATTACAGTGCTAAACAGCTTTAAAAAGGCTATTAAGACGGATCTCTTCTGGCAGGCCTTTCCAGAATAGATTTCCCGACCTCAGGAACCCTCTTATCCCACCTTCTCACAATTTAGACATTCCCACTGCTCTGTGTGTTTTATATTGTTATTTGTGATTAGTTTTTATTCTATGTCTTTTTAACTAGATGTTTTAACAGTTCATTGGTTTAATACTTTTTTAAAGGGTGGGTGGGTTTTGGGGCATTTTTGGACTTATATTATTTGTAATTTTAAATTGCTGTTAGCCACCCTGATTGTTCTCAGAGGGGCAGGATACAAATAAATTTTATTATTATTATTATTGCACTAAATAAAGCCACTGGTTATCTAGAATCTGGCCAAGTACTGCTAACACTGACTCGCAGTAAAATACAACAAAATACAAAATACACAAAAGAGCAATACCTTTACTGGCCAACCAAATGCACAAAAAACATCATGCAAGCTTTTGAAGCACCATTAGCTTCTTCAATACTCAAAAGATGTTTAAAAAATCATACAGGAGGGGGAAAAGTGACAATTTAGAATCACATGCCTACATTTTGTACCAGAGTCTCAGGCCTACATTTTGTAGTTCACTTGTTCTAGAGGGATCTCAATCCCCTTCTTGGCCATTTGGGGACTCAATCCCCTTCTTGGCCATTTGGGGACTGAGACAAAGGATAATAAAATTTAAACTCCATTACCACTTCTCTTGGATTCCAGGCTGCTTCTATTCTTTGTGAAGCTACAGGCCCTTTTCTTAGGCAAAGAACAGTGAATTTGCCAAGAAGTCAGTTTGCTGCTACATCTGGGGAAACTTGCAGGTGCTATATAAGTAAAACTTGCAAATTATATTCCAAATAAAAGTTTTACCCATGTTGAAGGTAGAATCCTCAAAGAATTAAGTATGGCTCTCTTCTTGTACCTGAACCTGGCATGCACTCTATCACTGAGAAAAACATCCTCCTCGTAAATTCCCCAAGCAATTCGTTCATTGAAAAAAACAACATATAGTTCAGAAATTAAAATTGCATTATGTACCTATAAGATCCAGGCCTCTGATTAGACCAGCTTCACTGATAAACCCTGATCACTAAAAAGCTCCACCTAGGTTGGCCAAGCATTTGTTCTGAGGAAATCAGTATTTGACAAATTGCTGATGGACTATGGCAATCAACAACATCCCATTCACGCACACACACATCCATGTATTTCCATGATTTGTTTTTGTATGCCTTGAAATGGTTTCCTTATTGCAAAAGTCAAGCTAACCTGCCTGCAATTTTCTGTGTGTCTTCTTTCCTCATCCACCCCCACTACTTTGGCAGTGTTGTGCTGAATGCAGATGTCAGCTTAGCTAAATGACTAATCAATTTTGCTTAATGCAGAATACTTGAGGAAACAACGCTAGCAATTCAGCAAGACAATTAAGACAGAGTTATTCAATGCAAATTAAAACAAAATTGTGGCACAGTCAGAGAAGCACAGTTTGTAAGAAAAGAAACAGCCTAAAGAACACAATGTCTTTCCAAATTGAAAACTGTGCCGCAATGGAAGATTGGTGGAGTATCTTTCGAACCATCTGCCTAAGTTCAAAAAATATTAATATTTGTAATTAAAGTTCTAAAGCTAGTTTCCAGAGAAATCACAATGCCTTTTCAAAATGAATATATCTAGGGAGGTATCTGCACAGGCCAAAACTCTGGGTGCAGTCTGGAATATGCTAATCCTAGAGCTGCCCAGAATTTGCCCCATCAACAAGGCACTCTGTTGAAACTCTGGATGGCTGCTTGCACACACATCACTCCCTCTGAAGTCTGAACAAGGTATCCTATGTTGATCATTCTGAGCTCAGAGTGAGTGACATATGGTAGCAGTGGCAGTGGTAGTGGGCAGCACAGCAGAACAATTTATAAACAGCCAACCTACATTGCAGCAAAGGCCTCCAGATCTTCCAAGAAGATTCAGAGCAAACTGTGAGTTATTTTAGACTGTTTTAAGGGTGGGTATATGGCAGGCTTGGTACTGGACTGGCTGTACTTTGTCTATACATTGAACAGCTCACGTCAGAATCAGGAAATGGGTCCTGAATCATCCAGACTTTCCCCATGGGAATGGGGGTTGGGGCAGGGGTTGGCCTGTGCAGACAGGGCCTAGGACAGGGATCCTTGAGCTCTGGTCCATCTACAGCAGGGGTAGGCAACCTCAGGCCCAAGGGCCGGATATGGCCCGCCGAGGCCTTCGGACCGGCCCCAGGTAGGTCCTGCCGCCACCGCCGCCGCCGCCGCCACCCCCCGCCATGATGATATTGATTATTGTTGTTATTACTTGTTCTTGGGTTTTTCTTGGCAAAATCTCCACAGGGGTTTTGCCATGGCTTTTCTGGGGCTGAGAGAGTGTGCATGTATATATATATATATTTTAAAATTTAAAATTTTTAAATTATTTATTTATTTATTTATTTATTTTGGTGCTTTGGCTCCCCAATTGTCTGAGGGACAGCAACCCGGCCCCCGGCTCAAAAAGGTTGCCTACCCCTGATCTACAGCCTGGAGGATGTGAGCTAGGGGAAGATAATGACAGCCATTTTTGTGGAAACTGAGCAGGTTTGTGTCTAGTCTGTGCCCAAGTGAGAGTCTATCTGGGAATCTCAAGTAGACCAGCTTTAGTTTCATGACAGGTGAGATGTGTATGTACTAAATATATAAAACAACTCTAGCCCAGCATCCTTTTTCCAGGACAAGCCAATGAGAAGGACAGAAGCAGAAGATGACTTTCTCCACCCTGCTGCTCTTCAAACATGTTAGAATGTATCTGGAGGATACCAGATTGGGAAAGATAACAATACCAGAAACAATACATTTCAGCATACTCTTTGCCTCTGGATTTGGAGGTTGTCGTTAACTATGGTGAAAAATAGCTATCTTCCATTAATGTCTTACTCCTTTTGAAAGCCATCTAAGCTAGAGGCCATCATCATATATTGTGAATATTATAAGTCAATTGCAGATGCTTTCTTCTATCTATCCCAGGGGCCGGCAACCTACGGCCCGGGGGCCGGTTAAGGCCCAAGTCCCTGGACTTACTGGCACAGGCGGAAGGTTGCCGCTGCTGCCGCGCGTTTTTGCTGCCATGCGGCCACGCGTGCTGGAACTGCCATTTTGATTTCCATGCATTTGCGCATGCGCAGTACTCTTGCGCATGTGCAAACGAGTCGCAGCCGCCATTTTGAAAATTGAAATGGTGGCTGCGAGTGGCAGCCGCCATTTTGGAAATCAAAATGGCGGCCGCAACTCGTTTGCACATGCGCAGGAGTACTGCGCATGCGCAAATGCGTTGCGACTGCCATTTTGATTTCCAAAATGGCGGCGGTGGCGTGTGCGGGGCAGCAGTGCGGGGGGTGCGTGCACACGCACGCGCTCTCACGCCACCATTTCCCCTCCCCTCGGCCCAGCAGCGGGAGGGACTTCGCGGGACTGGCCCCAAGGTAAAAAAGGTTGCCTACCCCTGATCTATCCTGATGTATGGGGAAGGTGACCAGGCACAGGCAGGGCTAAGAAAATGCACACGTGTCTAAAGGATGAAAAGGCAAAGCAAAGAAGATGGAGACTACATTAGCAGTGATCAGAGCCTTTAACTTTAATGTGATAACTTTGCTTGATGATAACCCAAAAAAGCTGAGAAACATACACAATTATCTTATTCAAATTCTACAAAGCCCGATTACTCCAGGACATTTGTTTGAGGGGATGTGCCAAAGAGATGCCACCATTGCCATTTTCCTGCCTAGGCATTCAAAAAGGTCAGAACTGGTGCCATAGTGGAGTACACAGGATCAGTGCTTCTTTTATGTGCTCCCAAGATGGACTTTGCAGACTGTGAGAAATAGTGAAAATTGAGTCCACTTTAACTGCCCTGGCTCAGTGCTAGGGAATCATGGGAATTGTATTTTTTTCTGAGACATTGAGCCTTCTCTGTCAGAGAGCTCTGGTGCCACAACAAACTACAGTTCCCATGATTCCCTAGCACTGAGTCAGGGCAGTTAAACTGGACTGAATTTGCACTATTTCTGGCCGTCTACAAAGACCCTAAGTTCTCCCCTTTTGTCACTCTACTCAGAGAAGGGGATGGTTCCTATTTTGATAAGTTAAAGTACAGTACTTACATTGAGCTGCAGATAGATCGACACAGTTTTTTGTGTCAATTTTTAAAATAAAACCTCTAGTTTTTATATATAATATATATATATTATATATATATATATATATATATATATATATATTCATTCAATATATATACAGTAAGTCATTTTTGTTTTGATGTTAATTGATAGTTTGAAACAGTTTCATGCCTTTATGCTGATGCTAATTTAGCATTTCTTATCTTTATGATTCTGCTGACAGTTTCATTTGACTGCGTTTCTCATGTATTCAGAGATTTATTTCTTTTAACCATGTAAGTTGCCTTCATTTCCAGTTCTTTTGGGGAAAGTCAGGGTATAAATAAAGTCCAGTCTTGTCAGTGTCATCTGAATGTCTCATGATTTATCAGAAATCAGAGGCCATTGGAAATTGTTACTGATGGCTCCAGGTCAACTGGAGACAATAAAGTATGGAATGGCCTTTCAGGAGTACAGATTTGCCAAAGTCACACCTTTCAGAAACTTTAGGGCTCATGTTTAATTTGAGAAACTGATTAATAATTTTGTAGAATTTGAATAAATTATATTTGGCTGGAAGACTATTCTTTTTAATCTACTCTGATCTAGCAAAAAATCTAACTACCATATAATAAAGTATTTTATATAGTGTTCATTCCAAATTTACACTAGACATCTTGCCAGCTAGATAGAGAGAGTAAGAATATTTTGGCATTATATGAAGTTTTTCACTGAAAAGATATAGTATAATTAGGCTTTTGTGGGTTTTTCAAGCCGTGAGGCTGTGTTCTAGAAGAATGTATTCCTGACATTTCACCTGCATCTGTGGCTGGCATCTTCAGAGATTCTGAATTAAATGAACATAAACTACTTTTGTACTTTGAACTCACTGTGCACCAATGGAAGTAAGCTGAGGACAAAGTGTGAAAGTAGGAGGAAAGAAAAACTGAGACATTTTAAAAACAGCTAAAATAGTGGGAATGACAGAAAATTAATTGGCCCTGTCCCTGCAAATTGGGATAGTTGGAGATAAGCATCTTTTCATCCTTCTGCCACATTTATTTTCTGCCACTATCCAGATCACTTGTGTCCTCTCCACCATAATCCAAGGACCCTTTTGTGTAAAACTGTCCTTGGTTGTGTACTCCACAACGGTCAAATCCTCGCTGTATCCACAGCTTTCTCTCTCTCTTCCTGCAAGTCCAAGATAATCATACTTTTATTGTTTTGACTTTAAAATGCTTACTGGTTGTACAAATAATTTTCTCAATTTTTGTTTGTTTGCTTTAGCAATCCCAGAATTTATGATCACTTAGTGGAACAGGCTTTACTATACCCATTTCTTCCTGTACAACTGAAAGGGTATTTAATATGGAAGCATTACATCAGAGTATATATCCTGCATACAAGATGGTAGCCTTAATGTATGTGCTTTACAGTGGTGTATCTCCTTCTGTTTGAATACTTTTTTCCAAAAAACAAACATACAAACAAACCCAAAGAGAAATAGAACAAATAGAAGACAGTTAAAAGAAAAGAAAGATGGTGCCAGGTCAGACCAAGGGCCCCAAAGATAGGATACCACAGCACAAAAGACTTTGCCTTGAGTCCCTGCCAACTTTACTTTAGCCAGAGAACCAAGACAGAACTACATCTCCAAGGCCTAGTTTAATGAATGGACAGGGTCATGATAATCTTTGTCCCCTTCCTGACTGTTCTCAACATAACCTGATTGTGGTCTCCCTTGACAGAAAGGAAGTGCAAAGTGTGACAAACTACTTCTGCCACCTTGACTAATTCTCTCTTTTAGAGTTTTATGTGACTGGCTTCATAGTCCTCGTCACCTCCCGATCCAATAACTATTAAAACACACTGGTAGCGTTCATTCAAAATTTTCGCACAGAAGACAAAATAGGTTTTTATGAAATATAAAATGATTTTATTGTGTTTCAAACCTACAGGCACGCTTCTTGGTTTTCAAACTTGTTAATAATAGTACTTGGTTATAGGTTCAAGTGTATTGTAGCTATTTCAAATACAATCCTTCAGCTGTTTTTATGTTCACAATCTAACCACATGGACACTCTCTACACCAGAGCTCTTTTTTTCTTCTTTTGACTCTTATCTTTGTTCCACTTAGTTCCCTCAAGAACAATCCACAGCCTCTGGCTTAAGGTACTGTCTCACTGTACCCCTATCTAAGGGAGGAAGTGCTTTGTGTGACGGCTTAAAGAGCCGTTTTGGGGGCAGGGAAGGGGAGGGGCAGCTGCATGGTGGGTGCCCCAACCCCTTCCCCAGGTCATCCTTGGAGCAGCCAGCCCTCCAAAGGGCCAGCGCTCCGAGGAGGACCTCCCGCTGCAGCATCCATACGCGCTGCAGCGGAAGAGTCGCCGAAGGTGCACTGCCAGCTTTTGCAGTGCACCTCCGGTGACTTGTGAAAGGAGCACCAATTTAGTGCTCCTTCCAGGGGCGGCGAAGCTGCGCTGCAGGGCTGAGGTGTGGGGATACCTCAGCCCCACGGTGCAGCTTCCCGGGGCAGCCCATGGCTGCCCGTCTGCTTCTCCCCTAAGTCAGATCCAACTGACACTCTCAAAGGTTCTGAGCCTTCTGTTCCATAATTCCTAACTCCCGAACTATCTCCCTCACCACCTGAGCTATTTATCTCCTTTCAGCTGCTCTCTCATTAGCTGATTCCAGCTGTCTCAGGATTGGTCAGCTGTCTTCTGGTCTTCACAGCTCCCTGCTACCTTCTGTTCATCACACAAAGCACTAATCAAAGCTCTTTTCCTTGTATGGCCAACCAGTGTAATATTTGCCACACTGCAGATTTATATGGATTGCATACCCATTTAATTCACACAGTTTGTGTCCCAGGATTCTGAAAGCCACAGTGTGGCAAGGGTGTTGAGATGTTCAGTAGTTATCTGTAGCTGAAAACAACAGCTCACAGAATTCCCTGAAAGGGAGAGAGTGACTGTAAATTGGCTTATGGGTTGAATCCTACAATGTACTTCTACTGGGTTCCCTTTCTTCTGTTGGTATTGATGATCCCATCTTCCTCCAAACACCCAAGTGAAACCTACAAACCTGTTCCAAAAGGCTGTGAAAACCTTTTGTATGCTTTATACACACATGTACTCTAAAAGAAAATGCTGGCTTTCATACTCCCCATGCACACCTAACAAAAGATCTGAATAGCATTTCAGGCATTAGGTATATACTTACCATCAAGGCCATTGTGATGGTGGCTGTAGTTTCTTTTTCCCAAAATACTTAAGGATGAATGACCAGGGGGAGCAAGCAAACGCTTTGCCATTGAACTCTGAAGGCTTGGTGTTGACTTGATTATATTAGGTTTCATTGCAGGATGAATCTCTGTAACAAATATATATATAATAATCATAATTTTTTAAAAAACATTCTGGTAGAAAGTGGCTAAAATCTAAAAAGATAAACATAACACAACTGAAAGGCATGAGGACCTGGTATTTAGTTTGCTTGAATCTAAAGAATTGTGTTGCTATGAGGAGAAAAGCCAATCCCAGAAAATTATTTAATGAGAAAGACTTGTTATAGATGTCCTGAGGCTACTATTCTTTCAGCATTTGCTCATTTAACACCCTTATCAAGCATTTTGCTTCAAAGCAAGCAAATATTTTTGGAAACACATGCATATTTAAATAGATGTTTGCAGGGTTTCCAATTTTCAAGCAAACACATCAGAGAGAGAATTGACTTTAGCATTGATTATCTCTTTGCTGAAATCACAGGTTTGAATGCATAAAGATAAAATTAGGTACCAGGCACCTCCAAGGAAAAAGACTTTGCTGGATACCTTGGAGACATGATAGGCAATGCAAATCAGTCTGGGAATGTTTCTTTTTTTGGACTTCCTACCCCAGAATCCCAGCACAGACTAGGAATTGTAGCCCAAAAAGGAAATCTTCCAAGCTATGTCTAAGAAGAACTGGCCTTTGGTTTGACTTCATAAAAGAAAAAAAGTTCTTAAAAATGGAGGAGAAATTATGGTATGTTGCTAAACCTTGAGAATGGCAGGTAACCATATGAGTCCTGCACAAGGAGAAAGGTGGGATATGAATTAACCAAACAAAGTACTTCGTGACTTGTGCAAGGAGAAAAGCAGAATATAAATTTAATTAACTAATTAATTAATAACTCCCTAATCTATGTTGTAATCAGCACAGAGATGAATTTAGAGCTCCTGTTTGGCATCAACACATTAAGCATTGCAAACAACTCAAAACGGGCCCACTTTGGAGAACAGCCTATAATTTCTTTATAGTTGTTTTGTGATTTATCCAGGTGAGAGGTTTCTCAGTTGCTGCTCCCAGGCTGACTGGGACTTCAACATTCCGCTCGAGACCAGTTTAACAGGCACGGCTCAGGAGTTCATGGAGACCATAACAAACATGGGCCTATCCCAATTGGTCCACGGGCCCACACATTGCACAGGTCATACACTCGATGCGGTCTTCAGTACGGAACAGGAATAT
>CM034701.1:366559377-366590683 GCA_020142125.1 Phrynosoma platyrhinos | reverse complement strand
CCCCCCCCCCCCCACACACCTTCCTGGGCTTTCAGATGATAGGCAGCTGAAAGCCTGGGACACCTGGTGCACACCTTTTCCTCCTCTTCCCCACTCAGCATGCCAGGGAAAATGGTTTTGTGTGCTATCTCTGGCACACATGCCATAGGTTCACCAACACGGCCTTAGGGTCACCATGAGTCAGAAATGACTTGAAGGCACACAACAACAAATCTCCCTGCTGCATACAGTTAACCCTTCATTTTTATTTGTTTGGGGACAAATTTATATTTTGTTTGTTTATCTGGGGACAAATATTACTTAAGAGCATTTCACATTATTAGATCCTATGTATAATGTCACAATTTATCACATTTTATCTGATAAACAAGTCTGAAAGTTTATAAATGCAAATATGTTATTCTTTCCTCTGTGGTACAAATTGCAATATTGATTACATTTAATTTCTTTTTTTAAAAAAATATGTATTTTCTTTTTAATTTTTTTAAAATTTCCACAGAGCTTGTCCTGTTAGTCAGGTTCAACTGAAAGAAGAGAATTTGGATACGTGTCTAAAAAGAAACAGGCTGAGAAATGTTTCAGGAACAGAGGGAAGCATATAGAAAAGTTAACCTCCCTGCCTCTGCCTTTCCTCCCTGGGTCCAACTCGCCTTCTTTCTGAGCTGTGTCCCAATTTAGCTTAAGAAAAAAAAAAAAAAAAAAAAAAAAGGTGGACAAGGTAACTGTAGAGAGGCAAACCTTGACCAGAGGACAGCCTAGCACTCCCTCCTTGCATACATAACAGACTCTGATTGAGGCAGATCAGAACTTTCTGGGGGATTCTGGGAACTGTAGTCTGAAAGAACAATATTTCAAGTTCTGATTAGGTTAAAACAGCTCCTTCTACTGACATCACAGAAATGCACAGTTGGAAGGGGCCATAATAGTCCTTTCCTACATGGATCATTATAATTATAATAATTCTTTGCCACATGGAGAAGGGCCAGCCTACTAAGGAAGAACTTCCAGACAGTAACAGCTGTTTGCCAATGGAACAGACTGCTTTAGATTGCATTTGAGAGCCAGCATGGTATAGTGGTTTGAGTGTTGGACTAGGACTCTAGGACACCAGGGTTGGAAACCCTGCTCAAACATGGACATTTGCTGAGTGGACTCAGGCAAATCATAATCTCTCAGCTTCAGAGGAAGGCGAAGGCAAAACCCCTCTGAACAATTCTTCCCAAGAAAACTTCATGACAGGTTCACCTTAGGGCAGGGGTAGGCAACCTTTCCCCTTTTAGGGCCGAGGGACTTCAGCTCCCAGAATCCCAGGAGCTATTGGCCAACATGGGACTATTGGCCAACATGGCTGAGGCTTCTGGGAGCTGAAGTCCCTCGGCCCTTAAAGGGGAAAGGTTGCCTACCCCAGCCTTAGGGTCACCGAAGTCAAAAATGGCTTGAAGGCACACAACATGGTTTGACCATGTTATTCAATTTGCTGTCACTATTAAAGATAAACTTAGAGAACTAGTCACTTCCAAAAAGCCATTACCCCCCCCTTTAGTGTTCTCCAATCTTCATTTTTTTAATATAACGAAACAGCCCTTCCTTCCTTCCTTCCTTCCTTCCTTCCTTCCTTCCTTCCTTCCTTCCTCTTATGTTAAAGCTTGGCTCCACAGATTTCTTGTCAGTAGAAAGACACAACCGCACAAGATAGTGCCTTCCAAAATTTTCTTACCACTACAGTGCCCAACTCCCATTCAAGACTCTATTATACATCATTCCAGCTTTGCAGACAGGCTGGGAAGCTCTACTGGCAGATGGAAGGAAGGAATGCCATCCTATGAAGGTGGAGTTGCACACATCAATCTGTAACCCAAACATGTGCTTTCTATTTCTACAAAATTTAGCTTTGTTAATCATCATCATCATCATCATCATCATTATCATCATCATCGCTGCACTCTCTTGTCCCTGATTATTTTGAAAATCAAGTACGACACACAAAACCTTCACATATATGAAATACACATCCTGTTACTAAAATCTCTCCATATTCTGGATAGAGCTCCTGAAATATAAATAATCCAGACATTAGGAGCCAACAGCAACCCCTAATACATTTATTATTAAGGCCAGCATGGTAGCACGGCTTACTCCATTTTCACTCCTTTTTCTTAACCACTGCACCTTGCTATTCTGTTTGCAACCTACATCTCTATAGAGCTAGAATTATTTTATGGAGTGGGAAAGATCTCTGTTAAGTGCTTGGAACATGCAAGATGTAGGTGTGGCAAATCATTTTGAGCTATTGTTGAACCAGCAACAGAACGGCTCAGCATGAATATTATGTTTTACAAATGTGTAGCAAATTTTTAAAATTCTACAATCCTAATCATTGAGTGCTAAAATGAACTTCCTACAGCAGAACAATGGCTAGCCTGTGCAGGGCATATTCTAATCTAGCTGCGAGCCATTTTCCTCTACCATTTTCTTTTCAAGTTACATTG
The DNA here is from genome assembly GCA_020142125.1 of Phrynosoma platyrhinos. Lineage (NCBI taxonomy): Eukaryota > Metazoa > Chordata > Lepidosauria > Squamata > Phrynosomatidae > Phrynosoma > Phrynosoma platyrhinos. Next base: position 366,588,194 of record CM034701.1, on the reverse strand, counting down.
TTCATTTCTGTATAAAGGATTCATAACATGGGCACCAATAGTCAAATATTAGAGCTCTCAAATATCAAACAAAAATGGCAGCAAGAAATACCCCAAAACGACATTCAGAATAAATTATGACATTTTTCATAACTCTGCTAACCCCTGGTCCTGAACCATTTGCTAAGAAATAATTGTCACCATGGCCCTGAATATATTTACGAGGAAGTAGCTGCCACCAATGTCAACATAAGATGAAGACCCATGTAATAGCTTATGAACAGTGATGCCTATCTGAAAGCTCTTCATTGGACTCAGTCGAAACATACTTTTTCTCTTTGGAGTTGTGTTTGGAAACAGGGATCATTATGCCATTTTGAAGTGTGGATGGCTATGCAGGGTGCTGATTGGCTGTCTATCACCTTCATTCCTCTCATAATTCCCTGGAGCAGTCTTAAAATAAGTAATGTCATGACTGTTTTATGCATTGCCTAAAAAAAAATCATAAGAAATGAGATATGAGCACATGCAAACCCTATATGATATAATAGTAGAGTGTTGGACTACGACTTTGAGAGATTAGGGTTCAAATTCCTGCTCAGCCATGGAAACCCACTGGGTGACCTTGAGCAAGTCACACTCTCTCACCCTTAGAGAAGGCAAAGGAAAACCTGCTCTGAACAAATTATTCCAAGAAAACCCATGATGGATTCACCCTATCTTTGCCATAAATCAGAAACGACTTGAAGGCAAACAGCAGCAAGAACACTCAGGCCTTCTCATTACTGGTGTACAGATTTGTCATTTCCTTTGTGAATCCAAGAGAAGGTGAAACTGAGCTGTAATTGAAGAATTTTTGTGAATTTACATGCAGATGTTGATTACATGTTCCCCCACCATGCATTAATTAATTAAAAAGTATAGCAATGTATCCTTTGCATTACAGCTCATTGTCCACAAAACCATATATTTAAAAATGTGTAAGGGAGATCATTCTTGAAGATGTGTTTTACAAAATAACCTTCCCCAACCTGATGCTAATCAAATATTTTAGACCATAACCATCATCAACCCCAGTCAAGATGGCAACTGGCTGTCCTGGTGTCAAGTAAGCATTGCATTTTAATGCATTTGAAGACACCAGGTAGTGGAAGACAGTTGCAGCTTCTTTACTGTTAGCTTTGTTTTTCTAAACACAGTTGGGGGACTGAATTATTTCCACTGGGACCTTGGTCCAACACTAGTTCCAGCTCTTTAATATGTAGTTTCATTCCTTTAATCTCCTTGCTCTCTCCCATCTTATTACTGTTCTTAACATTGCTCTTAACCTCATTCCTCAGTGCAACATGTCTATTTACTATCTCAGATTGTCTGGCAGGACGTGTGAAGGGAGTTAAGGAAACAGAAGCATAAGTAGAGGTGACTGCAGACATACTTTTGTCCTTGGTCCTGCAAGATTATTCTATTTTAAGATAGTATTTTTGCTTAATGAGAGGCTCTTAATGAGAGACCACAGTTTATTAGTAACGCATATGCTTCAGAAGCACAAATAATCCCAGGATGAAACCCCCAGCTTCTCCATTTTTTTTTAAAAAAAAGGAGAAAGTAGCATGTCACATGACAATATTTGCCTGAAACCTTGAAGAAATGCTGCAAGCCAGAGACCTTACTGGAATGAACCAATGATCCAACTAAATATAAGATGGCTTCATATCAGTCATTAGTGGAAACATTTCATTCTCCAGAAGCTTTGGGCTACAATCTCCACAAACCATTATGATTGACCATAGGTGATGGGGCTAATGGAAGTTGTACATCAATATATCAAAAGATCTAAAGCATCCCCAATCTGATATAAATTCATCTTTCATTGGTCACAAGTCAAGGACTGATGGGCTATGATCCTACATGATGCTCACTGAGCTTCTTTGCTGCCCATTGCCCCATGCCAGGCCTTTTGGTTGATCCATAGGCCATACTGAAAGTCCTATGTAGTCCAGCATTCTTACCAAAATGGACAACCAAATGTCTGTGGCCAAGCTAAAGTAGGAGTTGCGTGCAACAGTACTGTTCTACTCATTTCTTCTATCAACTGGTATTCAGAAGGTTGCTGCCTATGACAGGGGTAGGCAACCTGTCCCTTTAAGGGCCAAGGGACTTCAGCTCCCAGAATCCCAGGAGCTATTGGCCAACATGGGACTATTGGCCAACATGGCTGAGACTTCTGGGAGCTGAAGTCCCTCGGCCCTTAAAGGGGAAAGGTTGCCTACCCCTGGCCTATGATATTGGATATAACTAATACATAGCCACTGGAATTAATAGCCACTGATAACTTGGATCCCCTTGAATTTATCCAATCCTTTTTGAAATACTGTCCAAATTGGACCATTACATTTCGCAGTTTTAAACAATGCAGTCTAACCAAGCACATTCAAGCCTCCTTGGACACCCCTGATGGAAGTGTACTAATAAGAACACTTTCTTCTTGTCCACTTTCCCCACACAACTTATGATTTCATTTATCTCTTATATCTCTCCCCTTTAACCTTTTTTATTATGCTAAAATAGCCCAAATATTGCAACCTTTCCTGACAATTGTTGTAAATCAATGATGGAGAATGTGCAACATGTGGGCCCCCAATTTTCTGAACCCCACAACACCTCCATTTGAGGAGTTTTTCACCCAACTTCCCATGCCAAAATGCAGTCATTCCCTCCTCCCCCCAAAAAACCTCCTTCAAGACCCTCACCACACTTCCAAGGCCCACAACTGCTCAGAACTGACAGCAGCAGCATGGCTATATGGTGGTATAGATGTCATTGTTCCAGGAGCCAGAAAAGCAGTATACTTACAAAATTGCAAAGGACCAGAACTCATTTTTGTTCTTTCTAGTTAGTTAAAAGCAGGGGTAGGCAACCTTTTTGAGCTGGGGGCCGGGTTGCTGTCCCTAACACAATTGGGGGGGCTGAAGCACCAAATATATATATATATATATAAAATATGCATGCACACTCTCTCAGCCCTAGAAAAGCCATGGCAAAACCCCTGTGGAGATTTTGCCAAGAAAACCCCAAGGACAAGTAATAACAAAAATAATCAATATCATCATGGTGGGGGGCGGCCGGGGACGGTGGCGGTGGCGGCGGCGGCAGGACCAGCCTGGGGCCGGTCCAAAGGCCTCAGAGGGTCGCATCCGGCCCCTGGGCCTTAGGTTGCCTACCCCTGGTTAAAAGAGTGGGCACATACATCCATGAAAGCCAAGAAGGTGCAGTGGTCTGGATTTTGGACTAGGATTTTGGGAGACCAGCGTTCCAATCCCTGCTCAGCAATGAAAACCCACTGGATGATCTTGAGCAAATCATACTCTTTTAGCCTTAAAGGAATGCAATGGCAAACCTCCTCTGTTAAAAACCAAACAAAAACTATAAGAGGGTAACAATCAGTCAGAATTGAACACACATTAACAATACACATCCATGTAGTTTCTGCAATACCAGAACTACAGCAGTTTCAGGGCAAACCTTGGATTTTAATTTTTGGACAACAGCTCTCAGAATCCTGCCTCTTTCTCTGGCCAACAGTCCAGCTGGCTGGAATATTTAGGAATCTGTATTCCCCAAAATTAATTTTTCTCTCTTTTTTTTTGTATCTAAAAGCAAATTTCTAGGCCTCACTATTCTAAAAAGCAGGCCTGAACAAGCTGCAAGCTTCTCTCCTTGGCACTTCTTATATGCCTCTCTGAACAGCACACCTGTTTCCTCATATACTTCCAAATTATTCATTTAAAAAAGGACAATGGAGCTCAGTCCACTAGGACATTTTACAAAAAGTTATAATAAAATAATGGTAGCTGCTGAACATGATAATATGCCAGTTTCTCAGATTTTGAGTTGTTAGTTTTCTTTGAGCTCCCCCCCCCCACCCCCCGGATGAATATGAATGAATTTTTCAGTACTTTACATTTTGTAGGATGAAGCCAAGTTTACAAACATAAGGGATTTGAAAGATGAGACTGGGAAATAAGCAAAATGATTACGTACAAAACTAGAGTAAGCAATGATATGTTTCATATGCAAGAGATTAGGTTTTATCAGTATATAAAGAAATATAACGTTCACTTTTTAAGTTCAACTAAGTAAAACAACTAAATTCAATTGTAACAGATTAATAAAATATTGTAGAATAAAACACAATAGCCTAGAATGGCTCTTGGCAGTAATTTTAAGGAGCTATCTGTATGTACATTCAACAATGGAGGCAGTGGATAATAATAATAATAATAATAATAATAATAATAATAATAATACTTTATTTATATCCCGCCTTTAGCCAGGGCTGTCAAGGTGGCTTACAAGTTAAAAAAGAGTACACCCATACAAATCAGCAACAAATGCCCCCCCCCCCTTAAAATATATTAAATCGTCAGAAAATAATAGTAGGACTTGTACTTGTTAGATAGCATCCCCCATGGGTACAGTTACAAAACTATTAAAATATAGAATGTGAACCTGCATTAGTACATATTTGTCCCCGGCCGCCCCCCACCATGATGATATTGATTATTTTTGTTATTACTTGTTCTTGGGGTTTTCTTGCCAAAATCTCCACAGGGGTTTTGCCATGGCTTTTCACATTCAATTATTAATCTCAAGTACAGTCCAACCAGCTTTAGGATAGGATATGGAGTTGAGACTGCCATGGTTGCTCTGGCTGACGCCCTCCGCCTGGGCATCGACAGGGGTAGTGTGACCCTATTGGTGCTCTTGGACCTCTCAGCGGCCTTTGATACAATAGACCACTCCGTCCTCTTGGATCGCCTGAGAGAGTTAGGAATTGGAGGTACTGCCTTGCAGTGGTTCCGTTCCTTCCTCTCGGGCAGATCCCAGAGGGTGAGGCTCGGGGACAGTTGCTCTTCTAAAATAGAGCTTAATTGTGGCATCCCTCAGGGTGCCATTCTGTCCCCGATGCTATTCAATATCTATATAAAGCCGGTGGGAGATCATTCGGAGGCATGGAGCATGGTGTCTTCAGTACGCTGATGACACCCAGATATAGCTCTCCATGACCCGATCATCTGCCCAGACCTCAGATGGCATCTCTCTTCTCCATCATTGTCTTAAGGTGGTAATGGATTGGATGAGGAAAAACAGATTGAGACTGAATCCAGACAAACGGAGGTACTAACAGTGACGGGCCCAAAACCAGGCTTGGGAATACACCTTCCAGTCCTGGATGGAGTCACACTCTCCTCCAAAGACTGTGTTTGCAGTCTGGGGGTGCTCCTAGATTCGTCGCTTTCCTGGACATGAGGGATCTTGAAACTGTGGTATATGCTCTGGTAACCTCACGTTTGGATTTCTGTAATGCAGTCTAAATGGAGCTACCCTTGTGCCTAACCCGGAAACTTCAACTTGTCCAAAATACGGCAGCCAGGCTGGTCATGGGAACATCTAGGAGAGAGCACATAACTCCAGTGCTGAAGTCTCTCCACTGGCTGCTGATCAGTTTACGGACACAGTACAAGGTGTTGGTTTTGACCTTTAAAGCCCTACATGGCTTGGGTCCAACTTATCTTCGGGACCGCCTCTTCCCATACGATCCCTCCCATGCACTTCGGTCTTCTGGGAGGAATGTGCTACTGCCTATGAAAACTAGATTGTCACAGACCTCCCAGAGGGCCTTCTGTCGCTGCTCCAAGATTATGGAATGGCCTGTCGGATGAGATCCGTCTTATTACCACGCTTGACTGCTTTAAAAAAGCAGTAAATACAGATCTTTTCTGACAGGTCTTCCCGGAATAACTCTCCCGACCAATTTGAGTTTGATTGTTTCTTTGCTCCCATCCTCCATTGTTTTAATGGTTTTAAATTACTTGTATTTTAATTCTTATACAGTTTAATTCGATTTTTATGGGGTGGGTGGGTCAGGGATTGGGGGGGAGATGGAACTGTTTTAACTTTGTTTTGTTTTAATCTTGTTCGCCACTCCGATTGCCCAGCAGAGGGGCGGGATATAAATAAAATTTATTATTATTATTGTTGTTGTTGTTGTTGTTGTTGTTGTTGTTGTTGTTGTTGTTGTCAACTTTTGAGTCTCAGTATTCTTCAAAATTGGGCCAAGAATCCAATAGTGGAAAACCACTATGGTAAGCTACCTAAGCAGTTTCACATTCTCCAGGTAGCAGCAGCAGCAATATAAGAAAGGAAATAACCAGCTCTGAGCCACCTGTCTTTTGAATGCCTAGGTCCTCAGAGACAAAGCACTACAGGAGAGATGACTTGGATAATTGTGTGTGCTGTTGTACAGGTCATTTTCTGATCTATCCCTTTTATAGTGCTTTGCAGAGATGTAGTTCACTAATTTTCTTCTCAAAGCAAGCAACAAGTAATCATTTTCTTCTTGATGTGATAGTCTTAAGAAACCATGCAGTTTTCAAAGTCCATTTGCAATGTGGGACTTATCCTATGCAAAATTTGCATGTGGTGATTTGCACAGAGGAAAATATCTCTCTGTAGAAATGCTGTTTTCTGCACACAAAAAGATGGTTCTTTTGTGGAAAAAGCAGGGTTTGGGGGGCAAATCATATGCAAATTAAGTCCTGAATTGAGAGCCAGTGTGACATAGTGGTTTGAGTGTTGGACTATAATTCTAGAGGCCAGGTCAGCCATTAAACCCACTGTGTGACCTTAGCCAAGTCACATGCTCTCAACCTCAGGGGAGGGCAATGACAAACTTTCTCTGAATAAATTTTGCCAAGAAAATCCCATGATACATTCTCCTTTGTGTCACCATAAATCGGAAACTACTAGAAAGCACACAACAACACCAACAGCAACAACAAGACCCCAATTACAGTATTTTCTGTGCAGGAAACAGGTTTTTTTCCCCCACTGAAATTTAATATTTCTGCATAGTTTTTTTTTTTGGTACACAAAATGCTGTTTCATGCAAAATATCCATGTGTGAATTTTGTTCAGACTAAGTTTTGAACCCCAATGATTCTCCTCTATCTAGGAGTCTTTTTCCCCAGTATTTTTTACACATGACTTTCAACTGTGTTTTGAATAATTTCATTCGTTTTACCAGTAGTGCCTTGGCCTTTGAGGACATCTCAAAGCCAGGAAATCCACAAACATGCCTCCTTCTGCAGCTGCTACTGTTTCTGCCACTGCTACTGTCTTCTCTTCCTTCAGATTAATTATGCCATCAGATGTAAAAGTTCTGATCTGGTAAGTCAACAATTATGCAAATATCATGGGTTCAACAGGTCTGCTTTAGCTAAGTAACAACTAAACACTAACAAAACTAACAACCATATAGACCAGTGGTTCCCAACTTTGGGGCTCCAGATGATTTGGACTTCAGCTCCCATAATTCCTGACCATTGGCCAAGTTGTCTGGGGATCCTGGGAGCTGAAGTCCAAAACAAATAAAGGACCATATGTTGGGGACCACTGGTATAGACTGGGAATGTGTTATACATCTATTACTTTGTAGGAGCAGGTAATTGCATGGGACATTGGGAACAATTTTTGATCCTGGACATTTGACTACACAGATGTGTCTGTAGTGTATTAGAAGCGATGTTCATATTTGGCAAATTTGTAGTATTTCTGCAGCTGTTTAGAGGAAGACAAAGAGGAAAGCCATGTATTCAAGAGGCTGAGATAGGTTTAGGGTGATGGGGGTGGTGTCAAAACAATTAAAAACCACAAACAAAAAAATGGTACCTGGGGGCCTTGACACTTCAGGGACCAAAAAAAAAAAAAAATATTCCCTGGGGCCAGGTCTTCATGTATCCTATTTCCTCCTCCTTTTAGAAACTAATAGTTTTTCCAATATTTTAAAAGTTGCATCTGGTTTCATTCTTATTAAGTCACAGTGGTATATACATTACTTCCAGCTTCAAAGGTAATATGAATCTAAATTACAAGACATTGCAGAATAACAGCAGGAAACTCTTGGAAAGCTCTCACACCTTGCTTGTTGGCTTCTCAGGAATATCTTGCTAGTCACTATGTGAAACAGAACACTCAACTAAATAGGTTAGTGATCTAATCCAGTAGGGTAGTTCCTGCAGGCTACCATATCCATAGGCTTATCCTAAAGCAATTCAAATTTTTAATTACATACTCTTGCTCAATCACTGAAGGGACATGACAATGCCAACACTTCCATGGTGAGCCAACGGGTAGTAGTAAATCAATGGCTGAATCAATGATTCTATTCTACTCCAATGTATCCTTGGAAGAGCATATCCTCTGCATTCAGAAGGACTCAGCATAAGGCAAAGTGTCGGAAAGAGCTAGAAAGACATAAACATACACATGCATACAAACAGATGGTACTATCTTCTACCAGTGTTTGTATTTGTAAGGACAGTGGATCTGACAACTAAATTCAATTTGTATTTCCATCTAGTGGAGCTCCATTAAATCAACTGCTGAATGATGAACCAACACTTATGCAAATGCTATTGATTCAATGGATCTACTCTAGTTGGGACCAGCAATTAGATTTGCATCTGAATGTTCAACAAATTTCAGGATATCAGCATCTTTCATCAAAGCTTATTAATGGGATAGCCAATCCAAGACATGTACCTCTGTAGCAGAATATTAGGAGACTGCTAGGCATGGAGTTTTATTTCCAATATCCAGCACCTTCATTTTCAAGTAAAAATAAACCCAATCTGGATAAAACTGATTTAATTCTATAAAATAAGAATACTTACATTGGCAAAAAAGGAATTAGAAAAAACAAATCAAAGTGTGAAAAGTATTCATTGTGAAAACTGAAGATCCATGTAGGTGAAAACAAGGAGAAAGTAGGTGAAATGGTGGAGAAAACAAGTCCCCCAAGGAAATGCTCACTGTTTTTTTTAAAGAAAATTTAATACAGTGGGTCCTTGATATCTACTGGGATTTGGTTCAAAGACTCCCTGTGGATACTAAAATCTGTGGATGACCAAGTCCCATTAAATACAGTGGCACAGTAAAATGGTATCTCTTATACAAAATGGCATTTTCTGACATCAGTTTCCCCAAATCTAGCAAGCAATATGGACTTAGGTTGGAAGATCCCATGCATAAATAAACAGTTGCTTTTCTGTTACATGGGAAAGAAACAGGGATTCAATGTACAGATGCCATTTTTGACAACTGCTCCATGTCTTTTATTTTGGCTTTTCTACCCAGTCACTAGCATTAAATGCTATGCCTATAGTAGCACTAATATTATCACTTTTTTTGGGGGGGGGGGTTTAAGGGCAAAAGACCTTTAGGAGTTTAGGAAAAATGAGTTTCCTCAGCTGTACCTCAGCTTTCTCAAGAAGTCTTTTGTGCATGACTATTATGCTATTTCAATGCAGATGGACAGAGTATCAGTCAATGGTGTATTGCATTCAGTTGGAGTGCTGCAGATGTAATCTAGCCTTTACTTTCAAACATATTTCAAGGCACATTAAGATTGATATTACAGCCAATTTAAAAATACATTAAAAGATATGGTGATTTTATGACGTATGGAACTGTTTTTTACCAGATAAATTAAAAGTGAGGTTAAAAAAAACATGTAATGGTAGCATATGAGGTACGCACACAAAGCTATGATCATCTGTTAATATCTGCTTTGGAAATCTATTTTATTATTCAATAGTTATTAAGCTTATTTCTATAAACACAATAATTCAGTAAATTTTTTTTTTTGGTGACAAGCAAGACAAATGAAAAAAATTCTTTAAAAAAATTAACACAAAGGGATCATAGACAGAAATGTATTTATTGCAAAACAAACAAACAAAAAAGACGACAGAAAGTGGTTGGAATAATGGCACATTAAACTAAGAATTTAGAAACATCTTACATTCTGCCCTAATGGCAGCACAGTTAATTAGGACAAAAGGTCTTCTCGCTGCTCGTTTCAGCTGTAGGGTATTTCTGCAGACCTGGCGGGCGAGTTTAGTTAAGTATGTAGTATGAAGGAAGAAAGACTGGCGTGTCTTCACAGCAGATTTTGGGCTGCCAGTGTTCCGGACAGGTATTCCTTGTGTTGCCTGTCGAGACATGTGTGTTCTGACACATGAATCCTGCAGGGAAAATTAAAAAACAAAAATTAAGCTTTCACTACCATCTATGGTATTGTCTCCCTGTATGTGGCTGCCCCCACCACCACCCCCCGCCATCCCCAAACACCAGAAGCAGACATGGCTATTTTCTAGCACTACCATGCAAATTTACTTCTCATCCTCTTAACAAAGAGCTAAACACATGAAGAGAGAGGAAATTCCTGCGTTCTTCCCCTTTACTACTAGCCCTTCTCATCCACTTTACCGTAATAATGTAACCACTGGGAAACCAACATTTCCCATGGTCTCTTTGGATTGTAGTCTGTTGTAATACAATACATCAGAAAGATCAGAGTGGAATGGGAAAGAGAAGGAAACCTACTTTTCATCCTCTCTTCCTTCACTGCTGCTTTTCCTCCCACTGCTGCTAGTTGTCAAGGAAAGAAAAGGAAAGGGGTTGGAGGTTTAGGGGTTATTGGTGACACTTCTGATTAATGAAAAGTGCTGGGAGAGACGGAACAGCTTTCTAAAGTCATTTAGAAGATTGAAGAGAGAAAAGATGTCCAGTATCTACAAGCAGGTTCCTAAAGAACATTGGTTTAGCTCCTGCTGGCTCCACAAATGTATTTACATTAACAGTAAATGGCAGTAGCCATGACAAATGGCAACTGCACCCTTTCTCATACTGCCTTGGCTTCACATACATTCAGGCTGGAAGCCAGGCATTTGAAGAACAGGAGGTTTGGAGCCAGAAATCTTCTCCTCCCATCACTGCTCCCTCCCTCTTCCTGCTTAAGCATAGAGGAATACTCTGTTCATCGGCAATGAAAGAGAGATATACACACAGTACTAACTGTCTCCCCCCTGCCCCCGCTCCCCATCAGCAGGACTTGTACCTGTGGTTTCATGTACCCACGTCCAAAAAAACAAGCTCACTCTAGGCATTCTCTGGGTTATCCAAAGCAATTCTATGGTACACTTCTAATGGGAGTTGACCACAGAGTCACACTAGAGGACTTAAAAATGCTTAATGAAGTGCTCTCTCTAGCAATCTTTAGCTCCTCCAGTGTGACTCTATGGTCAATTTCCAACAGAAGTAATTCATTTCACTAGTGTTCACTATTATCTGCAGTTTCAAGTTTCCATGGTAAGGCCAGGAATGTATCCCCATGGATATGGGGGGTCATACTGTATATACATAATTTCAGAAACACTATTTATATACAGCACTCATTTCTGGGCCTACGCACACAGATCAGTCCTCAAAATACCAATATATAAGGTTGGGAGGTCATGTGCTGGTTCTCAGATGAATAAAACGCAAAAAGAGTACAACATACTTTACAAGAAAGGAAAAAAAGAGAACTTCTACAAGAGTTTGGTCTGAAGGATAAAAGATATTAGAAACCACCAACACTGAAATGATCAATGGAAGTAATTATGAAATTATTCATAGCCATTGAAAGCATTTATCAATAATAAGCAATTATAGATATTACTTTAAATCCAATGTGTAGCCATGATTAGAGTAGACTCAAGGTATCAATTACTGAATAGTAAGCCAAAATGTATGAAAAATTCATTGATTAAATGGTATTTTATTTGAGATTAGAAACTGGATTTAGCCCACCAGGGTTTCCTTCAGAATATGAATTTAAAGCTGAGTTGCACATATCATAAGCACTCCACTATAAATAATGCAATACCTCTGTTGTTTGACTAGGAGAATATCTGTCTTCACTTGTCAGGGTTGGCATCTTCAGGCCACCATATTTCTTCCAATAAATCCAACATGGTGCACATAATCTACACTGCATATTGGGTGGACCCCAAGAGTACCACTGATGAGACTGTGTAACTAAAAAGAAAAAGAACAAAAAGGGTCTGATGGGGCAATTGAGAATGTAGTGTCTCCTTAAGTGATTCCAAAGCAGTTAGGCACACTGCTTTCACAACTATCCCAATCTGAGAAAGGAAGATGCTAAAACTTCCCCCTTCCCATCCTGATACATATAGATGCATGTATGTATCACTTGAATACTTGTGTCTCTTGTGTTATCCAGGCCTCTACCCAATGTTCCCTCTCCAATTCTCTGTGCACTATGAAAGAAGCCTAACCCTCCCTGTTGCCTTTCCACATGAGATAAAGACATTTTTACTCAAGCACATCTTTGATAAACATCACTTGTTTTAACTAGATGGTTTCTGTATTTTCCTTTATTGGTGTGATTTTAAACTGGGTCATACTCTTTGAATTTTTAAAATTCATTTTATTTTTTAATTGTGTTTGCCCTATTTAATTATAATGCCCAAAGTCCCATTCAAGAAAGAAAGGTGGGAAAGTAATCAAATAAATAAGACAAGTAAAGCCTGTCATCCATGTCTGATAGCCCATCATGGACTTGATAAACCACCTGTTTCTTTATCCTGCCTTGGGCGACAAAAATGTTGGTGGGATTGTCAAACACCTTCAGCATTCATGTTAGTGAGCTACAAGTCATTCCACCTTCATGTGGAGCAAAAGCCCTTCACATTCTGCATACAGTTTATAGATATCCTTATCCTGAGACCTGTATGGCTTCTGACACATGCATGATACTTCTGCATAAACAGACAAATTATTTACTCCAATGGAAGTCTAGCTTGCACTTCTAAACACTTATGCATGAATGCAGCTATCCTTACTATTTAAGGAATCACCTTGTATAAGGAGGACCTTAGCAAATGCATATTGGAACATGAACTGCATGACCAGAGATACATTTTGCACAGATGCATAAGAGGGAAGGAAGGAGGTAAATAGTCTTACCATAGCAACTTTCACAGGCACGGCCAACTAACGAATTCTGGGTCTGATGAGGTGCTCCAACTGCTCCATTCATGGTACTTGGTTTTCCATTACTGCTGGATATTTGACTGGGATTTGGTTTGTTGCTTTAAATTAACCACACAGGCATTAACAACATGAATCAAGTGACAAAACCAGCTCTTAAGTTACATACTATTCACATCACTGCTAAAAACAATGTCCAAATTTTCTCCATGGAAATGAAGCAACGATATTTCAAATGCTAAGATTTTCTCAAAGTCTTGTTATTTAGCACCACACTAGTCACTGGAGAGTTCCATGAAGAACATCCAGGTCTCTGAACATATTCTCAAACAAATGCTGCAGTTGCTTCTAGAAAGTTAAAAAGTTTTCCTCAAATTAGCAGCAATCAGTCATCTGCTGCTTAGTGCAAATCACATGTCCACTTATGAATCCAGCAAAATTCTGGAAACCACAGTCTTTTATCATAGATGACAATCCCTGTATTTAGTTTTTAAACCTTTCCATATATATACAAAGTACTTAACCAATCAAACATCAAGGTCACACTGTCCTAAGCTTTAATCACAATTTTAAGAGATAATGACTTCATTTTAATTTCAAAATTATGAAGAACTATGGTTACTATAAAATAATTTACTGTTAATGAAAAATATATGAAGAATTACTGTTGCACTAAGGAGATGGTACACAGAACATAAATTGAGATCTGTTAGTAGATCACTGGGAATGTTTTGCAGTAAATTGACTCTCAGGTGGGTTTTTAGTTTGTTTTGTTCTTAAATAAAAAATGAAATGATTGCCCTCTCTCAAAATACTATTGGTAAAAAGAAGAGAGCTTAGATAAGATCATAAAATAACCATGCTTTTATATATGTTTACTAATGTTTTGGTATATTTACAAATCCATATTTTTAATATACTGTAAGCCAACTTGAGACCAAGTATCGTGGAAAAGATGGGTCTCAAGTTGGCTTACAATGTAACAATTTTACAACGTGTAAACAATTTTGATACTGTTTTTAATTATGTGAAGGACTGTGAGACTTCAGGTATAGTGCTGAGTCCAGTTTGCTAGGCTGAGAACTATTTAATTGTACATATAGATAATTGTGTAACTATATGTCATTTGCACTTGGCTATGGTTGGTGCATCTCAGTCTCTAGTTAAAAAGACATTAAGGAAACTGCAAAGGCCTGAGGTTCACCCCACCTTGGACTCAAAGAACAACTATAAAATGATGAAACCTGGGATTGTAAACCATCCCCCCTCCGAATATTCATCCCTGTCAGGTCCAGCAGGTTCTTGATACCTTACTCATACATCACCGCCTTGCTTTAAAATTCCTGTACATATAACTGAATAGAGGGATGTATATTACTGATGTATATTACCCATGCATAAGCCTAGAAATTTTAGTTAAAAAAAAAAAAGACTCCAAAAAAACTGAGTCAACTAATCCACAGGGAAATGTAAGTACTGTACTTTAACTCTTATTTAAAAAGGAACTATCCCTTGGTAAAGGGAAAGTGTGTGAGCTGTCCTGTACAAAGCAAAACTGCAACTTAAAAAAAATTAACAGAACCTAATTATATCTTGTAGCAGAACCAACAGAGCATACAGTGGTGTACATTTACTTTTTTAAAATTAGTTTCACACCTATGTTAAAATTCCTAAAGCATGGGGGTAAGTTGTAAATGTTTACTCTACTTTATTGAAGAGATAGGTTTGATGAATGGTGGCAAAAAATATGGCCAATTCTTACCAGTGAACAGTTTGCCCTCCCATTTTTATAGCATATCATAATATTCCATGGAGCAAACTCTCTGTAGCTGTGCACAGAACTGCAGCTAAAAAGTTCCACGATTTTGTATCACCAATTCTACATCAGGAAATAATTGGAAAACTCTGTCTCGTAAATGTCAGCATGGATATTATTGGATTTTACCCATGTGATTTAAAGTAATCTGGGCTTTAAGAATGGTTCTTTTTTGCTTGTTCAATAAAGTCAGGTTTTGTTGTTGGCATATTACTATTATTATTATTATTATTAATTAAATGTTGCTATACTTACTAGGTTGGTATGTAAACTTGTTTCAATTTGCTTTCTGCTTCAGCAGCTTTTAGACGTTTCTAATAGAAAAGATGAAGAAGCATAATATTGCACACAATGTTAATTTCATATTACACCTCCACCAGTCAGCCATACCAACTTATTCTATATTTAATATCTGCTTTGGATATCTTGACAGAGATGCCACTGTCTCAAGTGGAAGCCAACTGGAGTGTAAGCATTTTCTGGGATGGTTCCATTTACAGATTCCCTTTCCTAACTCAGATATTGATCTTGGCATGGAGGGTATAAAATTAAGGATGTTCCACTCACTGATGCATTTGAACCTTGTTTTATTCTTACTGTGCCTCTCTGCTGTTATCTCACATGTTTATACTAGACGTTATAATCTTAACTGAATATTTAAATTGCTTTGTTTAAATATTGTACACAAGCTTGAAGACTTAACTGCTGTATATGAACTTTCAAAAAACAAGTATTCTAATAAACCTCTTAGCATCCAAGACAATGATGTATATTGTTGTTGTTATTTCTCAAGGCTTGAGTAAAAACACATAAACCCAATTAAAATACAATACCATACAATCATTATAATACACTCATAAGAGTAACAGATTTAAAAGTTATGATTTAAAATTGATTGGATAGGCCTGCCGGAAGACTTTATTTTATTTTTATTGTGAGTAGCGACATCTTGAATTCAATTGAAGAGATCACATATTAGAAAGGGGAGCTACTTCAGGGGGTGGGAATTAAGGGCAAGGACCTGTCCACCTGTTTGAGAGAAGGGAGGATTGCCAGGACTCAATATAGTGTGTAAGGATTTTTTAAACTTTTAAGGTGAGGGTCTGAAGGATGTGTTTAAAGGAGGATGAAACCTGAGTAGCAGATATCATAACTGTAGAGGTCATTGTTGAGGAAGAGATGAAAGTGATGACAGGAATTCCAAATTGTCATTCAGTTCAAATAATCTGTGTGACCTGGGCAACAGTTCCTCTGGGTTTACAATGCTGCTGAATTCCAAGTCAATGAACAGCAAAACAACAGCTAACTACCACTGATTATGGACAACCATGTTGAACTGCATCACAGAAATTTGGCTAAATGAAGCTAGAGGGTTAATCTCTCAGCTTTGCCTAGCAAGGGTCTCTGTATAACAGCAGGCAAGACTGAAGGGGGGTGGCAAGAGGCTGAGTTGCAGTGATCAATCATGAACCCATTCCTCTCCCCCCCCCCCCCCCCCCCCCCCCCCCCCCATCAGCTTCTCCATCCTCCGATCTGTTGGATTCAACTGGGTGAATCCGAAGGTGGGTGGCCAGGACAGATCTGGGATTCTGCCACTCACCCCACTGCTCAACAGTCTCCTTTCCTGAGCACGCCAGGGCTGGTCTTGGGTGTGGTATTTCAAGTGGTTGAGGGGAGGGGGAACATTTAATAAAGAGTGCTCAAATATTTGCAAGATTTCGTTTTTAGAGTCTGCTGGATCATAAGCATATCTTGAACACTAACAAGCAAAGAATAAAAATGGTCCAGACTCTTGCTAGGCAGTGAAAACTTATTTCCTTTCAATGTTAACCATGCAATTTAAACTACAGGATGTAGTTTGCTGTTGTTTTAAGTAGACTGCAGTGTCATCTCTAAAAATTGATCTGTAAAAAAACTGAAAGAAAATAATTTATGGCATCCACTAAGGAGTTAGATATTAGTTAGGTAGTTAGATGGAAGGTGTGATTGCACACATTCACTGCAAAATTATATTGTGCACTTTCTCTGCTTTCCAGAGCTAGCATGCTTTTCCACAATGCCACCCACTATACTTACGGTAACAATACGGACCAATCTGTTCCTCAGCTAGTTCTTTCTTGGAAAGATAGTAACTACAGTAAAAGCTGTCTACAGGCAAACAGTGACTTGTTATAACAGCACTGTGATGGAAATATTCCTAAGTTACACTTTTAATGCAAACTATTCAAGGAAATAAGGATTTCAGAAGGGTTGTTTTTGGAGGGATAATGGATGGGAAATGTGGAGTTTTGCCTTTTGTGTTTTTGAAAATGTATTTGAAAATATGTAACAAAAAATACAACTAATAGTCAACAACCACTGATCATTTAAGGCAGGGATGGGCAAAGTGTGGCCCATGAACAGCATGTAGCCCCTGGACCCCAATTGTGGCACTTAAAGTCCCCCATGAATCCCACGCCAGCATTTCTAAAATCAGCAGGCAATTTTTGCCTCTGAAACATATGAAAACAAGTAAAAATATCATACTACCTTCCAAATGCCTCTTTTCTTCTGCAGTGCCTCTCAGCATGGCAACAGGAAGTAATAAGAAATTCTGAGAGCAACTTCAAAGCAGAACAAAGTGCAGCATGCCTAGAGTTGCTGGAGAGCAATTCTCACTGACCTTAGCCAAGATTGCCAATTGTGATGCATGCTGAGGTTTGCAGTACAACTTCTGGAGGTCTGATCCTGTTTTAGAACTGGGTTCTCAATCAACACTTGCTGATTTAATCAAAGCAAAAGGGGAATCATGGGGGGGGGGAGAGAACCCTTTCCCTTCCTCTTTCTATCACCATTAACCTCTGCTCTACTGAACAAAAAGGAGCTCTTCAGTTCAGAGAATGGGGTACTCTGGATCCCAGCCAAAAGTATTTCAATATTCATAATTCCTACATTTCTTATGCCATTTCAATTACTATTAACAACCTGTGCAGAAAAAAAATTGAAATCAGTGCTTTGTGTTATTGACTGTGACTGTCACATCACATTGTGAGATCATCATACATGATAATTTACCATGCCAATTCCTGTTCTCATGCATCCTCAAATTGAGATTTTGTAATGCTTAAAGCTACATTATCTTTTAAGTATATATCTCCTAAGTCAGATTCAATACTACATGATTTTATACAGTATGCTTACATCTGTGGCTGACTCTTACAAATTCACTCACAAAAAAGGAAACAAAAATTACCTGTTGAATGTATCTGTCTGTGGTTTTCCACATGTAATAATATTCAATGATGCTAGTCAGAGATTTCCAAGGAAGCTGAAGAATAGTTTTGTTAAAAGGAAGAAAAAAAATAACTTTAATTCACATTTCTGATATAATACATTTTATTCATTATAAAATATTGGTGCAAAGAAAAAAATTCCACTATTATTTGAATTTATCATCTGGGACAATTAGTAGTCTTTCCCCCCTCTTTTTGCTTTGTTGTGAAAAATCTTGCTGTGAGTAAAAGAGGTCAAGAAAATGAAGGCTTCAGAAAAAGCACTGGCAAATCTAATATGGGTGACCATTATGGAAACAGAACCATGAACAACATTTATTTTTGGTCTGATCCAGCAGCTCTTCTTAAACATTTCTGCTTCCTTCTTGGGCTAGGTTTGGAAACTGTTAGAGAATTTAGTCAGACAAACTCTGACATCTTATGGCTTTATCCTCACAAGACTGTGGAGGGCACTGGCCTTTAAGATGTGTAAAAAGCAGAATTTGGGAAAACTGCATTTTGGATGACAGCACCCAGAAACCCCACGCCAGCATGGTTGGGAAACTCTGAGAGTTGTAGCACTGCTAGTGCTACTAAAACAGAATCTTCACCACTTCTATTGAATAACTTTTCAAATGAGTTATGCTGAACCTGTAACAGATCCTGGACTGCATGTCAGTGCTAATTTGTTATACTGTGGGCACATCTCAGTTAACAAAGCCTCTGATAAAAAGCTTCTTTTTACCGTCTTTTTACAACTGCCAACCCCGTCCTCCTTGTTTTTGTCTAGCTGGAAGAGTTTTTTTTTAGCAACACTGGCATTGAGAGGATAGTGAGCTGGAAATGTTCACCTTGGGGTCGCCATAAGTCAGAAACTACTTGAAGATACACAACAACAACTGGAGAAACAAAGACTTTCAGTTTGCAGCAGCATGTCAACAGTAAACAATACAATAAAACTTGTGCTAGGAAAGAACTTTAACTGCTCCTACTCTGTGTGTGTGTGTGTGTGTGTGCGTGTGCGCTTGCGCGCACACTTGTCCGGCAGCCTCCAGAATTCCTTACTGAATATATGCAAACAGCAAAACAGAAAGAAAAGGGCAAAGCAGTTAAGCCTGCCTTACCACCTCCACCCAGTCACATTTTAAAAAGCATAGTTCTACAAGTTTAGCCACCAAAATAGAAATCAAAAGAAAATTGGAGGCTGGTGAAAGCCGGGGGGGGGGGGGGGGGGGGGGGGGGGGAGAGATCCCTGGGTATGTATTGGAAGCTTTAAGTACTCTTTAGAAGGTTCAAAATATTTTTATTTACTTATACAAGGATTCACTGACTTGTTTCAGATTGTCAGTTTTCGATAAAATGTTTTGCTGGAACATATTGAACTGCGCTTCCTTTTTCTCATGTGGAGCTTACTCCTATTCTTTCTGTGTTTTTTCTGACTCTGGTACCATTTTTTGTTAAAGAAATGGCAAGGAACACACTTATTCCATTAACTTAGACATATCTGCATTATCAACAAAATATGTTGCTATTTTTTTAAACCTGAGGCAGGGACCACTTAATCTGTTGAATATTTGTGTTCTAGACTTGGGACTGAAAATAAACCATTGTTATTAACAGCTATTTCTGTTGTCTGTGACAGGCATTTCTTTGGTTTTCCATGCAACTGGGAGAAGCAAGGCACCATCATCCACAACTGAATATAAGGGCTATGAACTCCTACCTGATGTTCTCAATTGGTAGAATCTATGTGTCAAAAAGCGAAGATTTCTGTAGGTGAGTGTTGAAATCAAGAAAACATCTACCACCTCACTCAGAATTGCATGTACTTGGAACAAATTAGATCAATATGAAAGCAATGATAGAAATATTATCTAATGAGCCTTTCCCACACTCTCCCCTGGTGAAGTGCTGATGAGATGGCAGAAATCCATGCAATATGATCTGTTTCCTTGGTTGCTTTACTCTCCACCACCCACCCAACCATATCAAACCGTGGATTATGGCAATCAGGAAGGTAGTTGTGTGTGTGCGCGCATGTGTGATTTTGCAAACAGATGCAAACATTTCAAGAGCCCATAAAAAGAAAACTTTATCTGACTAGCCTATGGGGCTTGAATATTTGTGGTTTTCTGTTTTGTTTTGTTTTTGTTTTTTTTGGGGGGGGGGTCTGGACCAGACCCCCCATGAAAACGGAGGGACGACGGTAATTTCCTGTTTAAAAAATGAGCAAATTCAATTGGAAAAAAGTAATACTTGTCCAATCAGAGTACCATACATCATTTATGTGAAATAATTCACTAACTTATGGAAACTTAAAGCCATGTTTTAACTTGGTACCAGAATGAAGCCAGCTTGGATGCTAATCAGGCCTCTAAGGGGAGGGCATTAAACAACCAGAGCACCACAGCAGCAATGGCATTAAACAACCAGAGCACCACAGCAGACATATAGGGGAAGAGGTGGTGCTTGAAATATCAAGGTCCCAAGCCATTTAGGACTTTAAATGTCAGCACCACCATCTTGATTTCAGACTGGAAGTGTTTGGGCAGTAAGTGCAGTCAATTCTTTGACCAGTCAAAAGATCTGCAGAGTTATGCTCTGGAATATATGCATGCTTTCTTCTTACTTCCATGATGTTAGGATACAAGATTCCACTGTTGTTGTTCAAGTCATTTCCAACTTATGCTGACTCTAAGGTGAACTTACCATGAGGTTTTCTGGAACTGAGAGTGTGTGACTTGCCCAAGGTCACCCAATGGGTTTCTATGGCTGAGAACACTGGTCTTCAAGAGTCACAGTCCAGTGTTCAAACCACTACACTGTACTGGGTCTGATTCCATACCATGCTTTAATCAGATAGTGATTAAATTAATTAACCTTTAATTATAGAAGAGGATGGAACAGGACAGCTAAAGGGTAGGACTGGTATATACTTCTTTAGTGGAAGACTTCTGAATTTCCTATTTAGAGAATTGTGTGGGTATCTTTTCTTTTCAATGTAGTGATAGTGAACTATAATCATTAGTTGAAGCTAACTAGGACAGGTGGTATTTAGATAAATTCTGACAGTTAAATTGATCAAGTTAAAAATTACATGAATATAGGATAATAAACTTTGTCTATGCAGAAACTTCAGTATAATTATATTTAAGTTTTTAAAAATAAAGCACTGCAAAGGAGTACAGGTCTAAACTTTATTCTTGTAAAACTTCCTATACTTTCAGTTTATGGCATTAAAAAATACAGTCAGCCCTCCTTATCAGCAGGGCTTTGGTTCCAGAACCCCCTCCCCCCCACACACGGATACCAAAAAATACAAGACCACAAGTTCCATTACTTCAATTGATGATAATGTGCATACGACTGCATCAACACAGCTGCATGTACACACTGCCACTGATGATAATGGTGTGGGGTTATCCGTAGATGGCTAGCCTGCTGATACAGGGGGCCAACTGTAATTTGATACTGAGAAACTGACTCAAGGGTGAAGAAGACCACCCCAAAACTGGGGTGTGGTGCTGCTTCTGAAAAAGCCAGGTGGGCACCACAGCAACTGTATGCCACAGCCCCACTCTGGCTTTTTTCCGCTGCCACTGCAATTTTCCAATGCTCCTGCAGTGTGCGGTGACTAAACGCTGCACCACCAAAGTGCCAAAAAGCTGCCTGCCGTGTGGTTCGGTGAGGCGGTGTTACACTGGCTTGGGGGTGGCATCAGATTATGTGGCATCTAAATGCTACACTCAGACACGGCCCAAACCAGTGCAAGGGGGCAGTCTGCCTCACTCCTTTGTTGTTGTTGTTGTTGTTAGCTGCCTTTGAGTAGATTCCGACTCATGGTGACCCTGTAGATGAGACATCTCCAAGAATCCCTATCTTCCACTGCCTTGCCCAAATCTTGCAAGCCCTTCTCCATAACCCCCCTGATCGAATGTAGACATCTGGTTTGTGGTCTTTCTCTCTTCCTTCTACCCTCTACCTTTCTTACCATTATTGTTTTTTTAGTGATCTGTGCCTTCGCATTACGTGGCCAAAGTACAATAGTCTCAACTTGATCATCTTTGTTTCCAAGGCGAGCCCTGGTCTGATCTGTTCAAGAACCCATTTGTTTGTCTTCTTGGCTATCCATAGTATCCTAAGTATTCTTCTCCAGCACAATGTCAAATGAGTTGATTTTTTTTCCTGTCTGCTTCCTTTACTGTCCAGCTCTTGCATCTGTACATGACAATTGGGAATACAATGGCCAGAATGATTCTGACTTTAGTGCTCATTGTATGTCTTTGCTCTTCAGTATCTTTTCCAGTTCTTTCATAACTGCCCTTCCCATTCCTAATCTTTTTATTTCTTGACTGTAATCTCCATTCTGGTCAATGTTTCATCCTAGATATGGGAATTCTTAAACTATTTTATTTTCCTCATTGTCTAGATTGAATTTGTGTATTTCTTCTGTGGCCATTATTTTTGTTTTCCTTATGTTCAACATTAGATATGCTGTTACACTTTCATCTTTGACCTTCCTAGGAGCCCTGGTGGCACAGTGGTTGAATGCCTGTACTGAAGCCACTCACTCATAAACCACAAGATTGCAAGTTCAACACTAGCCAGGGCTCAGGCTAGACTCAGGCCTGCATCCTTCTGAGGTTGTAAAATGAGTACCCAACTGTTGGGGGGCAATGAGCTTACAGTTGTAAACCGCTTAGACACCCCATAGCGCAGTATGAAGTGGTATATAAATGATGCTGCTTTGCTTCCTTATTAACTGTTCCAATTCCTGAATGTCTTCTGCTAATATTACGGTGTCATCCACATATCTTAGGTTGTTAATGTTGCTTCCTCTTATCTTAACCCCCCCCCCTTTTTTCTGTTTCTAATTCTACTTTTCTTATGATGTTTTCAGCATATAAGTTAAACAAAAAGGATGATAGGACACAGCCTTTCCTGACCCCTTTGCTTACTGGGAAGCACTCTGTTTCCCCAAATTCTGTTCTGATGGTGGCTTCTTGTCCTTAGTACAGATTCCTCATCAGGGACTATCAGATGTAGTGGCACCCCCATGTCTTTGAATACATTCCATAGTTTTTCGAAATCTATATAATCAAATGCTTTACTGTAGTCTATGAAACACATGCTGATTCTTTTTTAGAATTCTTTGATGCACTCCATCAGCCATCATATATTTGCAATGTGGTCCCTAGTGCCCCTTCCTTTTCTGAATCCTGCTTGCATCTCTGGAATTTCTTCTCCATGTATGTTTGGAGTCTATGCTGAAGAATTTTGAGCATTATTTTGTTTGCATGTGAAATTAGTGCTAATGTCCTATAGTTGATGCAGTCTTTTGTATCTCCTTCCTTGTGAATTGGTATGTATAACGAGCATTTCCAGTCTGTTAGCCACCGCTTTGTTGACATATTTCAATTAGCAGTAAAGTGGCATCTGTCTGTAGGCACTGTAGCAGTTCAATTGGGATATCATCTGTTCCCAGTGATTTATTTTTTCCCATTTCCTTTATTGCAGATTCCACTTTACTTCTTAGAATTTGGGGTTCATCTTTATATGGCTCCTCATTCCAAATATCATTCATTCCCTATCTCTTTTGTATAACTCTTCTGTGTATTGCCTCCAGTGTCTTTTTATTCCTTCTTGTTCCTGTATTATGTTCTTTTTTTCTCCAAAGATTATCCCTGCCCTCTGTTTGAACTTGGCTTTAATTTTGCCCTTTAGTTCACAACAATAAACCTTGTGCATATGTGCTTCCTCCTCTTCCTTCCCTGGGTGGTGTCTTGTTTCCTAGTTTGTTAAACTATAACTCTTGTGACATTTCAACCAAGAAACTGTCGGTCAAGGATTGCTTAATGATCTGAAAACCATAACTGCAGCAACTCTAAAAGATGAACTTGGGCACACAAATGACACCACTTTTTTGAAGGTGTTTTCCCCCTCCAAAAAAGAAAGCTGGCTTATAAGCACATTAATATTTTTAAAGATTGAGAAGAAACTGCCAGAAGAAAGAGCACTAACTCTCCTACTTATGAGTTTTTTTTTCTCTTGTTAACTGTCTACATTTGGCTTGTGATATCTCATTACCCTGCAGGCAAGACAATGATAAAAAGGAAAGATTATCTTAGGGAATGGGGGAAGGTAGGGGAGAAGGATGGTGTGGTCACTAGCCCTACTAGTTGTGGGGTCAGGAAAAATGGGAAGGTGCTGACAGGTCCCCAAGAGCACTACCATGAGCCAGGAATGGCACTAAAGAATCAAAGCACCTGGACTGGTTCTGTTTCCAGCTATACCAAAATCAACCCTTTGACCTCATGAAAAATGTTAACTCTGTGTCTGTTACAGACAAGAGTCACAGATGCAGTGTCCATGTGATACCACTGATCATCTTGATCCTTAACCCACAGATCTACTGCTGGTCAAGCAAAAATTGATCTTTATAGTGGGACTGGGAAGTGGGGACATATTCTCAGTTTAGGATATAAAGCTGCCTTGTATTGAGCTAGACTACTGGTCCATATTATCCCTGTATGATCTTTTTATGTCTAGCAGTAGATCTCTCACATATCCAGGAAAAGGTCCACACTGCCACTACCTTAGTTGGGAATAGCTTATGCTTTATTGCCATGAACTATGAGCCTTCCTTAGATATTTACACCTCTCCCACTCCACAGCCCTGAGTTTGCAACAGCCCTGAGTCTGCAAGAAATAAATCTACCAATACATAATTCAACAACTTAAAACAACAACCATTACAACTGCATAACAACTTCACAAGGGATAGAATTGTTTTTGAAAGGGCTTAATAATTTCTACTTACAAAGTCTTGTCGTATATCATTGAAATCTTTTCCATATTTTTCTAGTGCTTCTTCAAACAAACTGGCCTCGGAAGCTGACCATTCTTCCATTTCATCTCTACACAGCACAGGGCCTCCAAGTGGAACCAGGACGCTAATGGCACTGCTCAGATCATAGTTATGCTTATGCAATGTATCCATTGCATGAAACTAAGAGGACAAGAAGAAGAACCCATTAAGTAAAGACACGCCAATAAACAAAATGAAAGAATATCTAAAAAATGGAACAACTACACAGGTTAAAATATAATTAAACTATCCATAAAAAATTAAAAAATTAAACCAGTTAAAAGACATAACTTTAAAATACAACAATTAAACAAAACAGAAACAGTACAGTGAGATTCTGCAGGACCCAGTTCACTTGAACAATCAGCCTTCAATGGCCTGCTAAAATGTTTTAAAAGTTTTAGTCTTTTTGTGGGAGGGTTTCAGTCTAACCTCTTTGGGAACAAAGTTTCAGAGCCTGGGGGCAGCCACTAAAAAGGCCCTCTCCCATGCTTCTACCAGACGTACCTGGGAAGGTGATGGGACAGAGGAAACAACAATCCCAGGGATCTCTAAACACGGGCAGGCTCATAAGGGAGAATATAGTAACAACAGCATTTCAAGGTACTGTATACAATGTATAGGTCCAGAAATCTTAGTCAAAAGAGCAGCTCAAAAAAACTGAGTTGACTTATCTATGGGTCAGTATACTTACTGTACCTTAACTCA
Organism: Phrynosoma platyrhinos; assembly: GCA_020142125.1. Classification (NCBI taxonomy): domain Eukaryota; kingdom Metazoa; phylum Chordata; class Lepidosauria; order Squamata; family Phrynosomatidae; genus Phrynosoma; species Phrynosoma platyrhinos. The sequence continues at coordinate 366,562,672 of CM034701.1, read as the reverse complement.
GGGGTAGGCAACCTTTCCCCTTTAAGGGCCGAGGGACTTCAGCTCCCAGAATCCCAGGAGCTATTGGCCAACATGGGACTATTGGCCAACATGGCTGAGGCTTCTGGGAGCTGAAGTCCCTCGGCCCTTAAAGGGGAAAGGTTGTCTACCCCTGCTTTACATCATTTGTTACATGCCCATAAGATTTATTTTCAACTTATACATGGATTGTATCAAAATCTAAAATTTTGGCCCAAAACCTGCCCTCAGCTTACGCATGAGGTAGAATTATAGTTGAGTATATATGGTAATAACTCACCAGAGTGATGTCACGGGAAGCAGCAGCAGCACTCATATGTAAACTAGGCTGCCTGACAGAACTACTGCAGTCGAGAGCCCGGGCAAATGTTCCAACCGCACTGAATAAAGGAGAAAAACACAAACAAAGAAATGAAAAAAGCTCCAAGGAAATCCTGAAATACAAATCATCACATATTCAGTTGTCCTTTCTCATACATATTTTACAGTTTCTTTGCGTTCACATGAACAGTACAATGCACCTTCTTTATAAACACTTCAGAACTATTTCACAATGATGTGTTTAAGACATCTGCACAGTACAAAAGAGAGTTCAGTAATGTAATTACAGCTGTATTGTTACACAGATTTATCAGGTAGTTCGTCTTAATGAATACAATGGGACTTACTTCAGAGTAGACATGTACAAGATTTTTAATAAGAAATCTGTGATTCAAATTTGACACAGTACAGAAGATTTCAACAATTTGAGTACAGCTGCTATCCTGTAATAAGTTATTTGGGGTTATTGTTAAGGATCTCAGTGGGACTTACTTTTGAATACTGTATATACTCAACTACAGGTCAACCTCATGTATAAGTCGAGGGCAGGTTTTGGGACGAAAATTATGGATTTTGCCATGATCTGTGGATAACTTGAGGGTAAAACTTGGAGGCTCCTTCAGTGTGTGTATGTGTGTGCGCAGCAGGAGGGACTCTAATTGAGGTTTTTTGCTTTAGCGTTTCAGCTTTCATTTCATCTGTCACTCCCCAGATAGCAGCAGGCTGGCAAAACAGGGACTCTGTTTGTTTGTTTAAAAGCAATCAGTCACCCAGGACTCTCTCTCCTTGGCTCAAGAGAAAAATAAAATACTGTCCCCACCGCAAGGGGAAATCTGAAAGAGCTGCTATCACATTATCATACTGACCCATAGATAAGTCTATCTGGGATATTGAGGACAATTTTGGGCATAAATTTATCGACTTATACAGTAGATATCCACCAGTCTGTGTGTGAATCCGGGGGGGGGGGGGTGAAGTTTAAGTGCTGCTTACAAACTAGGATAAGAATCCAGTGATTTAGTGGCAATCTTCACAAGTGAGCTTAGGCCTATACATACATCTGAAATTTTAAATTATTATAGAAGAAAACTGACCTTAAAATACAGTTGATATTAGACAATTTTATTAAGCAGGCACTGCCCGGTGGGAAACAACACTAAAGATGCAATCCCATATTATCTTGTCTAGTCTCACCAATGGAACTTACTTGTGACTAGCAATGCTGAAGGTTGCCCTATAAAAGGATTTTTTTCACAGCAAAATATATTCATGTATAATTTCCATACCCAGTAAACCATTAAGCAAACATGTAGGAAGAGAGAAGACTGTGAACCAAGTAAACACATTTATTTATTTATATTATTTATATTATTATTATTATTATTATTATTATTATTATTATTATTATTACTACACACATTTTATGTACGTGTGTGTGTGTGTTGTTGCTATTGTTGTTCCTGAATTATGGCAAATTATTGTGGGTTTTTCTTGGCAAGATATAGATATATACATATATAGAGATAGAGAGAGATACATAGCACACACTAATTCCTAGGTGAATTACTAGTTTTTGTTAAAATCTTTTTGCAATTTAAAAATCTGAAGGCTAAGTATTACATAAAAATAAGCATTTTTTTTACCATACTGAGACAAAGAAAAATAGCATGTTAAGGTACCATTTGAATGTCATCCCAGCTGCATGGGCACTGCTTATCTATGAGCTTGCTCTGAGAGAATATTTAATGGTCCAATTATCAAACCTGCCCACATTGTTGGACTTTTTAAACATTCTCCCAGTGGGGTGGAATTTGTGGACACATAAGCAATTCTTGCTTCCAGTGCAGTCAAAATAAAGTAGGCCATCTTGGATAATGGGTATTAAGTATACATATGAACCAACTCACTGCCAAAAGTGTTCCAATATATAAATTTTCTTTTTAACCTAAAAGCATGATTGCAGAAAACTTGAAAATTTCAAATTACATTCCCTTTAGATTCTAAAAGAAGGATTTGAGAACAACAGCAGGAAGACTACAGTACTTTCCAGCTGGTGGTTTGCACTTCAAGGTAATGGGACTATTTATATCACATACTTTCAGCAATTTACACAATTAAACATGGCAATCAGCTATGTATTTTCATCAGCCCTCCTTGTTTTAAAAGGATTGGAAGTGGAGAAATAAACTGGATTACCACCTCCACGTCAGAGGTCTGCTGTCTTCCAGCTACAATGTCCCCCTCTCCATCATTGACTGACATTTGCATTTTAGCTATACTTAAAAAGAAAACCTGGAAATAAGCTCTAGATGACATTCTTTGGTCAACTGTCAAGGGTACAGAGGTGGCACCTCTCCTATTTTTGTATAACCCCAGAACTTAGTGGTCCAAACTACCCAGATGGGAGCAGTAAAACTAGAAACAAGCAAATACAATCTGAGGGGAACAAATGGCCACCTCCAGTTATGATCAGAAGCTAAAACAGTGATGGGCAACCTTTTGAGCTTGGTGTGTCAAACTTCGCTAAAACACTGAGCCTAACTCAGGTGGTATGTCACTTTGAGGAAACAACATTACAGTGGTACCTCTACTTACGAAATTAATTCGTTCCAGCAGCCATTTCTTAAGTAGAAAATTTTGTAAGTAGAAGCAAATTTAACACTGAAAAGCCCTAATCCGTTCCAGGCCCCCAGATTCAAGCTACAACTCAATGCAAATATAAAAATATCAGAAGCCAAAAACACAGTCCTGAATATCAGAAGCCACAGAAACCAAAAATACAGTCATAGAATCATAGAATCATAGAGTTGGAAGAGACCACAAGGGCCATCCAGTCCAACCCCCTGCCATGCAGGAACTCCCAATCAAAGCACCCCTGACAGATGGCCATCCAGCCTCTGCTTAAATTCTTCCAAGGAAGGAGTCCTAGGGCCTTTGCAGACTGCCAGAAATAGTG